>VTPC01089649.1:55016-121513 GCA_011009095.1 Ignelater luminosus
TACATTTTTAAAAACTAATTATTAATTTGTAGTTGAAATCTGGATATCAGTGGTACCTGTACGTTTTGTAACAATAAAATGTATTTTAACTTAAATAATGGCACGTGCTTTAAACTAAATGTTCAAACTGTCTTCCAGCAGCTTCACGACATTTTATTGCTCGTGTAATCACAGCATGTTGAACACGCTGGAGCATTTGTTCATTAACAGTTGTTGCTGCTTCTTGTATGCGATTTATTAATTTTTCTTCATTTTCAACAGGGGTTAAATACACTAAATTTTGTAAATATCCCCACAAGAAGAAGGTTAAAGGCGTTAAGTCCGGGCTTTTTGGGGGTCAAGCTACGGGACTTCCACGACCAATCCACTTTTTCGGATAGTTCTCGTTAAAACCATTGTTGAACTCTAGCAGCATAATGAGATGGTGCACCATCTTGCTGCACCCACATATCCCAACTTCTATTTAAATTATGAATTGGCATAATATTTCCCAATTCTCTAAGCCTTTGATGTGCATTTCGAATAACGTTATGACTTGAATAGCGTCTATTTGGAAAACATTCTGCATAAAATCTGGCAGCTCCATTGTAATTTCCATTATATTGCCCAAGAAACAGAATCATGTCGGTATACTCTTGTATTGCATCCTCCATGACAAAACTAAAGAAAAACTAAACTATAAAACTGAAATACAAAAACTAAAAGTAATACATACCAGAAAAAACGGGAACTGCAAGTCAGTAAACAGAAACAGAACGGAATAAAGATTTTAACAAAAACAAAAAGTCAACAAACAACAATAACACAAACAACGGAAACGGAATAGAAAATAATTAAGGAAAAACTCAACACCAAACAGCAAATGTGCAAGAATAACCCAAATTACAAAATGTATGGCTAACGCCAGCTAACCACAAATGTGAAAATGTAACAGATGAATTATGATGTAAACAATTGTTTAAATTCATCCAAGTAAACAGTGTTTGCGTGGTCACCACGTCTGCTTTTACTAAATCTCTTATTTTTAACACCTTCTCTACAAAGAAAACATTAATAGTTAATGCATTCATCGTGGTAATTTTTTCTTCTAATAAGTTCACCTATCGAATGGATAAATGTTCCGTTAGATTTAATTGCCCGATGTCTTGCAATTTAATGTTAAATGTGTTAACTTCTTCATCGTCGTACAAGAAAACTAAGCGACTAGGGAAAGTTCTGGTTGCAGATTTGAGTTCAGGCCTCATAAAGGAAGACGTCTACCTGAAGCTTTTAATGCAATTTAGGGACACCCTGTATGACCCATTTCTTATTTTAACCAAAGCAACTCTTATAATGGCATCCCTACCTGGAAAGGTTTCTATTAGTAGGTAGCACGACAGGATGAAATATTCCATGTCCGCCTTGTTTGCAGAGTGTGTAGATATTCGACATGCTTGTACTATCAAAAACTCTGCTTTAGCTGATCGAGCAATTGTTACCTACTAACTCTATTAATGGCAGGTAACAATTTCAAGGATATAGCTGTTTAAAAATGCGTGGAGTTAACAGTGCAAAATCAGTCGGATCTGAATTAAACCAATCAAAAGGTTTGAGTCTACTTGGATAATCCCACGGATAACTCATTATAAGGCAATATTTGATTGCTAACAACTTTCAGATATGACGAGAATAATAACTTCCAGATCTTTTTTTTTCAATTTGGACATCGACTATAAGAATTATACAGCCTTGTGAATTCGATTCGCATCTGAGACGTTTTTTTCGATTCCAGGCTAAAACTCACGTCGAGCTCGCTGTAGTTTGGCTCTGTGTGCCATTCATGATAAGCAAAATGTACATATGTATGGATCCGATCTTCCAGATCTTTAACTTGTTACTGAAGAAAAAAGATCCCAGTAAAGGCTATAATATTGTTTTCGACAGCTCTTTCAAGATAGTTAACGATAAAAGAGTGGTCTGCACGATATACATAAATTCATGGATTTATTTGAAATTTAAATAAATCTACTTTGTAGAAGATACCATGAAATAATCTTTACAAAGAATTATGGGTATCTGCTGTAAATATTCAGCTTATATGTTGCACACGAATATGCAATTCGAGCTAATGCCAAATAATGCCTTTAGGAATTTAGAAAAATAGATGATTTGTTATTTTAAGCTCCGTCGATTAAGTATGGTGACAAACTCTTCATTTACATTTTTTAGAAATGTCTTCACTCATTTTGATTCAACACTTCAGAAACCCAATTTGTTTGGTTTCCCAATATTTATCGTAAACCCTACTAGATGAAGTTGCTCAGAGATTGTCGATAGGTCTCAGTGATGGCTAATCCATAAGGGTTGCAAGTCTGTATCTTCTCTTAACACTTTGAAAAAGCGACAGTTTCCCAGCTTAGTACATAATTGAATTCTCTCGAAATATCTAACAATGAAAGAGGTGCAGCCCAGCAAGAAACACTTAAGTCATACATTTAGCAGTTGTTTGAAGGGTACGACTCTTCCAGGCAGTTTGAGAAAAAATGAAAACAATAACTGTTCTTTCAAACGTACACAGCTGTTGCAGGGCCGCTACTATTTTAGGGTAGATAAAGCCGGATTTATCACTTTAGACATGCGCACATAGAAGTTTCTGCATAAAGGCAATAATCCTGGGCTTCTATCATCTCTGGTTCGTTAAATATTAAAATACTATCGAAACGCATGGTAGGCTTTAAAAAACAAAGTACGAGTTTATTTTTTACAGATTGCGACATTATTTTGACACTTAGTATTTCGTTTAGTTTTGATTAACGTTTTACTTTGTCTCCACTCTCTTTTGCATTTCTGAGCCCCCAAAGTCATTTTTTCTTGTTTACATGGAATAGTTTTTATTTCTTCTGCTACTTTTTCTGTCTTTCTTTAATTTATTACAAATCATCTTCTTGGAGAAAGGTCTAAATATTTTTGACAGTAGTTATATAACCTTGAAATGTTTATATAAATAAATAATTGAGACTTTATTGTATTAAGTTTTTTCCAGTACAATAAAATTTGATAAATACAACCTGAAACTGTAATTTAGATTTAGGTTAGGTTAAAATGGGTTATTCTCGCAATACTGAATAAATATCATTAAAAGTTCCTTGCTCTGCAAAGGCAGAGAAGAAACCATCGAGATTAAAGTGAAGTTACACAGGAATACGTATTAACATAGTACTCCTTTTATGAAACATTCTATATCATGGCGATCCCAGTTCCGGAAGGAGTAACAGTAATAGTGACCGCAAAACAAGAAAATACACTACGATGAAAAACCAGTGGAACCCTGGAAACGGTAAATAGATAGATGAGAAGAGTTGTTGTGCCAATTAATCTAAGAATACGAGATAAAAACATAGAGGTTAAAAATAAAGTTAAAGACCTAGGCGTAGTGATGGATGGAAGTTTAAGTTTTAGAGAGCACGTAATTCAAATTGCCAGAAAGACGGAAAAGCTAACACGTGTGCTATGCAAGACGAATACTAGCCTGAGTAACGCATTCCATTATGTTATATTGCAGCAAGTTGCAGAAGATACAGAACAAACTCGCTAGAAAAATAACTGTGAAGCCTTTTTGGTAATAGCGGGGCTGATACCAGTCGAGATATATAAAGCAGGCCCAAACAACAGGAACAGAAAAGAAGCTCGAACACAGACCACAACAAGGTGGCAATTAACGTGGGATGAAAACTAGAGCAAAGGACAATAGACGAAGAAGTTAATACCAAATATTTAAAAATGGGTAGAACGTAAACACGGTAAAGTAGATTTCTGTGTCACGCAAGTTCTAACAGGCGTTTCAGTACATACCTAAATGCTATCAAGAAAACAGAAATTGAAGAATGCACATTTTGTGGAACACGCCATATACAGGATATAGTAAATGGAACAGAAAAAGAACCAAAATTGAAGCAAGAATAGGGGAGCCATTAACATCTAGAAATACTATAGACAATATACTAGAACATCAGCAACTGTGGAATATAATAGCACGAAGAAGGAAAGAGAAGAAATTGCGATTGCCAAAGATGCCAGAAGCAATACCCGTGAGTCTTTCTGAATATCTATAAACTTGGCAAGAGAGGAGGTTGTAGTTGGTAAACTACTGAGACAGTACAATGGGGAATACCTCGTAGTCCTCTCCTGGAAAAAAGTTGGGTTGGTTTGGGTTGATTTCGATAAATACGCAATCTGTAATATGATTAGTACGGGATATTAGCAAATTAATCAATTTTAATTCTCAGAAGTAATCCAGGAATCTGCATCATTAAAAATATCAAACTTTAAACAGTTTGTTGGTAGTATTTTTGAAGAATAATGTAGATTATTTGCTTGAATGGTACAACTTGGATTGATTACATTGTTAAAAGACAAGACAATACTTAGTTTATTCCATTCAATTTTAGTGACTTCTTTTGTTTTATTTTTAAAGATTGGCATCTCGAGTGTAGAGCAGGAATTTAAAAATTTTAACAGGACAGAATATTGTACTTCGACGTTATGTAAATTAGTGATATTTAGTTTATTTTTCGTCTACTTCAATTGTTAAGAAACATTTTATAATTTTTTATGCTACATAGGTACTCAATTTCTTGAAAACAATTTTCTATAGAAAGAGTTTTTGTAGTATAAATTATGTATAAATCATCTCCCATGCTCGCTTTACATTTCTCTTCTCTTCAACAATTTTCATTAAAATTTAAACAAACCTTTTATATTTTAAAACATCCAAACGACCGTCTTAAAATAAACAAGCTTCCTTTTACTTGCTGCTTTTTACATAACAAGAAACTTAAGTTTTAAGATCAACAAAAACTTTATTGTTGTGTTTTCCAATATTATGAAATAAGATGAAACTTTTTAGTTTTTAGGGTTAACAAAAGAATTTGTCGCTTTAAAACAACATACCTTTGTTTCTTTCCAAGTGATTTAGAATTTTTAATAAGTTTCGTTTCTTCTACTAACAATTTTATAGATGGAAGCTAATTGTTTTATTTTTAACTAGTTTGTTAAACTAACTAATTAAAGATAGCCTATAATCTAAATTTCAAAATTTAAATTTAAATTCGAATGTTACCAACCATAATCGTAAAATGCTATAATGGATCTTTTAATTACGCCAAATTTAAAACAACGATAATTTCGTTTGACACTCCCTAAACATAAAGATTTCGTATGTCACCACCAATATCGCTCCAGGCGGTAAAGTAATAAACGATTTAAAATTTAAAACGGTAGGTATTTTAAAAAAATATGGAAAATTGCTTGTTTTGTTATACCACTCACAGTCAGAAATTTTTAATAACATCAAGCTAATAAATTCTGGCATTTTCCAAATAAATTTCAAGACATACAATGAAATCCTGAAAAAAAGAGTATAATGCTTGTCCTAAAATTAAAAATTCGCCACGAAATTCACATAAATTTATCTGTACTCTAGAATGCAATATACATTACGTGCTTGTAACCTCGTATTTATAAAAGCAAAAAAAACCATCTGGTTTTAACATCTTTAATCCTTTTAAACTGCTAAGCCAACGGTAACTTTTTACATTTTAATGATTTCACTCGTAAAAACTACAAAGTCGACTATAAGTAAATATACGTATTCATTACACAATTGAAACTAGCAGTCTAGCATCTATGCTATTGCTTTTTAGTAGTATCTATACAAAAACGATCGTGTAAAGATTCTTCTTACTCAAGTTACCTGCATAAACAATGTTTTTTGTATGCATACGGTGTAAAATAGAAAATGGTTATTTTGGAAAATCTGATTTATTTGGAAATAACTGCCTTCTGAATATATTAAATAGGTATACACACTATTATAATATAATGTATGTAGTTGAAGTTTGGAACCGCAGAATCTCAAATTTCATGATCTCGTGATTTCAAACGATAATTAAATTTAACGATCGTGGGATTATAAATACCAAAATCTCGGGATTAAACGATGTATGCTTTTTATGGACGTCCTACTTTGTTTACCTAAAGGGCATATCACAGCCAAAAGAAACTACAAAATATAACTTGCAAATATTCTTGTCTTGATACTATATAGTAAAATCAAGAAACACTATTTTTGGACTTAAAAACTTAAAAAAAAGTTTTTGTAATTTGTTTTAAGTAGAACATTTTATTAAAATCGAAAAAACTTGGAAAGCAGAAGAGTAGACTACATGTACGAAAAAGTCTTCCTATCTCCTCAAGGTTTTTTCATACAACGTCCAATGTGTTGTAAATTTCGCGTTGTTTCACCATATTTAAAACTTGAAAAGAGGATGTCCTAACCTATTCCTATTTAATACAACCTCTATTAACGACATTCTTTCGCTAAAAATATTGAAAGCAACAATTGCTGAGTTAACACGTTCAGCAATCTTCTTTTTCTGTCATTGTTACATATTTTATCTTAAATCACGCAGAGAAGTACCCCATTAAGTACTGAGTAAGTTTGTAAACTTTGTTATTTTCCATTATTAGTTTAGTTTTAAATTGTACTCTTTCTAGATATATTGGATGTTTGGTACGGTGGGAAACCTAAAGCTGCCAGTGCTTCGTTTTCAGGGAAGAGATACAATAGAGATTTGACTTGATTCATGAACCATTTATTATGAATGTAGGAGTTATTTTTAGTTGTAAATTTAAGTAAAAATTTAAAAAAAAGAATTAGTAAAGTACATACAAAGCCGCTTGGGCACCCACCCTCACGACGGCGTGGAGTGGGGTGATGTCGCCAAGAGATGAGGGAGAGTATAGCAGGACGACGGTGAATAAAGACGTAAAGACGAAAGACGCTATCCGTTATTCACATGCTCTCCTGCTTTTGTGTATATGTAATTATTTCAATAGAATCAATTAAACTATCTGGGCCTTTTAATCATAAAACCCTAAGTCTTACAATTTTTGGGGGCTCGTCCGGGATCACAAAAGCAACGTAGTCGCAAAAGCAAAGTGATAATAATTAGAGAGAAGTGATTGTGAGAGGATATAGTGCGATAAAGCAGAACTAAAAGTGAAAACAGAAGTTATAATTAATACGTCGTGACTGACTGTCTTAAAGATTTAAATAATTGAACTGAGGGCAAAAAAAAAGTTAATTAATAGTGACGACGACATATTGAATAAAATTAGCAAACAGTTCATATTGGACATGAGTGCTAAGTGACTTGTAAATAATGTTAATTTTCCCCATGAACTAAATATCTGTGTTGTGTGCACATGTGTTTTGTAACATCCCATAGCGGAGAGGACAGTAGCTGGTAGCATGTAGCCGGCAATTGTTTGAAATTGGTTCGATTATCCGTTTGTTTGTTAGATCCGCCGACCGACCCTGCAAAAGGCGTCCAAAACCCACATCTGGAATCTTGGCTGGTTTTGTTCGAACACCCATTATAAGCTGAGCTACTGGAAATGGTACGTCAAAAATAGTTTAAGTGATTTATTGTATAGCAAACTTGACAATGTGGACTTTCTTTGCTTTTAATTTGCGTAAAATTGTTGAAAATAGAGTTGGAATTCATTTGTGTCCTTTTGACCAGTTATCACTTGTATTGTAATTTATGGTTTTTTTTAACTTGAAATGATGGTTATATGTAATTGAAATATTTTGTAAGCACGTGAAGGAAAGGAGTAATTTATTTTAATTGTCTGCAAGTAGAATGAATTTTGAAAATTTAGTTCATGAAGACTGAATCGTTTCATTTGAAGAGTAATAACAATAATAATCAAAGCTTTTATTATTATTATTTTATTTTATTTATATCTGTCTTTTCACAGTCTTTTCTTGTACATATTTTACTGATTTACTAGGTTTTGTATGCGCATTTTTATTTATTTTGTTCATATCTAAATAAATTAAGGATGGCTACTCATACACTCGGTGACATCTTTGAAGTTGAACGTAATATCAGTAAGGGAAATTTGAAAGCTATTAAAGCTCTCCATTTTATTGCTTTTAATGAAGAAGGGCAGCCAAGAAAGACTAGGAAAGCATTAAGAACCTTTAGCGGTTTTCGCTTTGAAAAAACGTCAGAATAATATTTAGAAAAGCTTAAGAAAGTACAGGAAAAATTAGGTTTAGCTGATCTTATTTCTGTTTGTAATATTTTAACGCTAGATTACGAAGGAACTAAAGATGAGCTGACGGATAAAATTTATTTGTTTTTAAATGAATTAAAAATTGAAGAATCAAAAGGTACTGAAGACGAAACTGAGGAAGAATTATCTGAAGACAATAATGAAGACGTTGAAAGAAATAGACGAGATTCTCTAGCTTATGACGAAACAGATGATCGGGAATCAAGTAATGATGCGAGAGAAAGTCGTGAAAGAAGTAATTAAAGACATAAAAGACGAAATGACGATGAAACTACAAGTCAAAAAAGTAAAAACGCAAATGATGATTATAGTGGACAATAAATTCTTAAGAAGGAATCATTTGAATTAACCTTTCGAGACATAGAAGATAGTATCAGACCTTTTAATGGAAAAGACGATTATCCAATAAAAAAAATGGATAGACGACTTTGAAAAGATAGCGGAACTCACAGGATGGAGTGAGCTACAAAAGCTGATTTTTGCAAAAAAATCTTTGAGAGATTTGGCAAAATTGTATGTACAGTCTGAAAATGGTATCACCTCGTGAAAAGCTCTTAAAAAAACTCTTCTTCAAGAATTTGAAGTTAAAATAAGTACCGCTCAGGTGCACAAACTATTAATGGCACGGAAGAAAATGCGTGAAGAATCTGTACAAGCATACGTTCTAGCGATGCGTGAAATTGGTAGTCATGCTGATATAGATGTCGAAGCCGTTACACAATATATAATAGACGGAATTCAAGACGAGGTCACCAATAAAATGGTTCTTTATGGGGCCAAGACGTTTAAAAAATTTAAAGAAAAGATTAAATTGTATGAAAAAATAAGAAGTGACGTTAAGGTATCAGAGCCTAAGTTTAAAAAGGAAGAAAATAAAAAGTGTAAAAGAGGGGATAATAAAGAAGGTAGTAGAACACAATGTTTTAATTGCGGTGGTAAAGGGCATAAATCAAAAGAATGTCCAATGAAGAGCAAAGGAACTAAATGTTTTGTGTGCAATGATTATAGACACATTTCAATGAATTGTCCCCAGAAAGAAGGTACAAACAAGAAGACACGGAATACTGAAGCCGTGGGTGGACAACGAGAGCGAATAGCGAATTCGAGTCAATTTATTGTCAGGATGGCCGACTGTAGGAGTTATTTTTAGTAGTAAATTTAAGTAAAACTTAAAAAAAGAATTAGTCAAGTACATACAAAGCCGCTTGGGCACCCACCCTCACGACGGCGTGAGTTGGGTGGTGTCGCCAAGAGATGAGGGCAGAGTATAGCAGGACGACGGTGAATAAAGACGAAAAGTCGAAAGACGCTAATCAAAAGATTTAAAAGAGTGAACTTTGCATGTGTAGTACACACCTAATTAAACAACCGAAAAGTTATTACAGTGAACGCATTAAAAAGAATGATGATCTTGAACTTTACGTTGCTCAACAAAGATTGTTTCAGGTACTTTATGGATCTACAACTTGAGAATGGTCTGCCAAAAAGCTACATATGGCCTTGATATCATGGAATAAAGTAGAACGGAAAATGCAGACGTTGTATGATTAATACACTCTCTTATTCTTTTTTCTTTATTGCACTCCTGATGAAGACATCTTCCTGATAGCATGCAAAGCGTTCACTAATTTCTGGCATGCCCAAATCCGAAAGTTGCTATTCATTTCGAATACAACTCTCTAAATCAAATGGGCCTAAGGGCAAACTGGCCATGAGCTTTCTGAGCAAATTCGAATAAACTGGTTTGGTAGAGGGCTGGACTTCCTTTTTCTGTCGGCAAAGTAAGTGCGATGTAATTCAGGCATACATAGATCGCATGTGAGATTACTCAAGTATATCAAAAAAGTCTTGTTTGAAAAACCATTTGCTTATTTAAAGAAAAATCCCAAAAATAAGTCGTTAAGTTTCCCCAGTATCAAGTTTACCTAATACAACTCAAATTGCTAGTTATTATTATTCAAATTTTCAAAGCAAGTAATTCTGTGATGTTCATGTAGTAAAATCTTACCTCAGCATCAATCTACAGTTATCAAATTTTTTAAATTGCCTACGATATTTCTTAACTAAAATGCAATAAAATTTAATTTAAATCCAAGTGGTGCCAAGACAAGTCCGCAATTAATCTTTGCTTCGCCCACACACTGTAAGTATAAAATATTTCAAGGTGACGGTATCCATCTCGAGGGACGATCTCTATTAATGAGGCATGTCAATATGTGTATTTATTCAGGATATGTTGTTTGCTTACTCTTTGCCGCCTATTTAATCCAGGTGAAATATGGAGACGGTTTAACACGGGAATAAATTTAAAAAATCATGCTGGTTCTGTATACTGATCCAATTGCTTCAGTTTCAAGATAATTTATAAATAGAAGATCAGTTTGAAATAATGTTGTAAATAAAACAAACCGATAGGTTTTTATATGTGCCCCAGAGGAGTCGGAAAATCAAGAATTTTAGATTTTTGAAAATTATTTTATTGTAATAAATGTGAAACTTCAGATAAAGACCAAAAATAATTTTTTTTAGGGTTTGATTAGATTAGGCGCTATGACAGTAAGTTAACCCACTCTGTATATATACGAAAGCTTGCATGGTTCTGGTGTGTTTTAGTAAGATATCGGAAATATTAGTCATATGACAAAAGAGTAGATTACAGAATTTTTCGACTCCATCATTCCTTGATAATAATAATAATTACTACATCAGGGAATGATCCGCTATGGGAACGCAGAAACTTTTCTTTGAAACTTAAAAAAAATGCTTATTGTTTATTTATTGTAACTAACGTATACAAAACGATCCAGTAGTAGGCTACAAATTATAATTTCTTACGATGAGAGTAATGAAAAAGAAAAAGAAAAGAATGAAACAAAACTAGCTACACATAGTATGCTTCAAGATTACACTTCTTTTCTTAAAATACGAGGGTAAGGTGAAAAATTCTCGGCCTGACAATGAAAGACTGCGATTTTAAGTTAAAAAATTATTTTATTTTTCTACATAATCTACCTTGACTTCAACACACTTAGTCCAGCGTTTCTCTAACATCAGTATTCCTTCCTGGAAGTAAGAGTCTGGAAGGCCATGAAAATATCCATCTACGGTCCTCTCAACTTCTTCATTGGACGCGAAGCGCTTTCCAGAAACAAATTTCTTCAAGTTTGGGAACAGATGGAAGTCTGAGGGTGCCAAATCAGGAGAATAGGGGGAATGGCCGAGCAAATAATACCCCCAAATCCCGCAGTTTTCCCATTGCCAACGCACCTTTGTGAGCAGGTGCGTTGTCCTGGTGAAAGATGATTTTTTTTTCTTCAAGCCAGGCCTTTTCTCGCGAATTTTGGCATCCAGCTGGTCAAGAAGGTTGGAGTAATATTCGCCTGTAATTGTTCTGCCTTTTTCAAGGTAATCTATTAACAGAATCCCTTTCGCATCTCAAAACACACTGGCCATGACCTTTTCAGCAGATACGATCGACTTCGCTTTCTTTGGCGCTGAACCACCGGCTTCCACCCACTGCTTCGACTGCTGTTCCGTTTCTGGCGTGTAGTGGTGGACCCATGTCTCATCCATTGTAACAAATTGCCTCACAAAATCGGTCGGTCCAAACATTGCTGCGAAACTCGTTTGCGCATTTGCTTGTGATCGGCTTTCAGCAAATGCGGCACCCACCTTGCGCAGAGCTTTCGTATCCCTAATTCTTTGTGCAAGATGTTTCGCACCCTTTCTTCCGATATCCCCACGGCCTCAGCTATCTCACTCACCTTCACACGTCTATCGTCCAGCACGATATCGTGCACCTTTTCGATGGTTTCCGGTGTGCACAGCAATTGTCGACATTAAAAAATGGTTTGTTAATTAAGGGCCATTGATGTATTCTGTTTAAATCGTGTTGCAGCAGGTTACCTCTTTGATATGTATGTATTGTATAATAAATTTTAACGGCATCCAGAAACAATTGATGTTTTGACTGACGAATTTCTTTTACTAAATTATTTACAACAAGAGCGTCCCCAAATTGAATTCTTGTTGTAGCCCTGAAAACGTGTCAAAAGCAGCAGAGCTTGCACCACTAGAAACAACATACTGTTTCCTACACTTTAAGTAAGATAAAGAAAATCCTAAAAGAGGAAAAGAAAAACTGAAGTTGTGCTCTTGAAAAATCTGTGTAAACTAGTTTTAGCATGAACCCGTGTTGATTTATCAATCTATCTTTTCCTTTCATGCTTAGCTTTAACCAAGACTACAAGAATCATCTTGGAGATTTGCATAACAGAAGCTTTTATATTGGATTAATGAGATCCCCGATTTGATAATATGATCTACGGCAAACAGGAATGAACTTCTGTAAAGATGCTTCAGACTTTCAGACCAATCAGTCTTTTTGGCTGATTGAGTGTTTTAGGTAAATCAAGTAGGACCATCTTTTCTGTTTAATACCATTTACTACTAGTTTTTGTTTCATTATGTAAAACTGTGCTGAATTTAGCAGCAGAATTTCATAGTAAAGGCCTGTAAAGGTCTAACTCGTCTTCGAACTTAATTAAGTCTAATTTCTGGAATGTCTAGAAAAAATTGGTCGGTGTAAAATTTTAATCTGACATAAAGGGTATGCAAGACAAAAGATATTGGGACCTTCTAAATCTGATGCTGTAGATGTTTAGGCATTTAGGCATTTATGTTTTAGTAATTTTTCAACTTGATGATTGTCCTTTTTTCAAGTTTGTTTCTCGTTTGGCCATTTGAGCATAAGATCAAATCTTTGTTTATTTTATGCTCTGATTGTCACCTAACAGCAATCAAAAATTGTTAAGATTTTTATATTTACAACGTCAAACGTACGTTCCCGCGACAATTACTTCAAGTTGGGTTGCGTGGTGACCTCTATTAAGGAATAGGGTTGTGGAGATTAGTTGCTTTCGCGGAGTAGCAATCTGCATAATTTAGTTACTGTATAAGTCGCATCTGCGCGCGTGGTGTGAGGCGTTTTCCATAGTTTAGTGTTGGTGGTCTATTAAGTTTATCATTTTCTTGAAGTGCATTTTAAATATATCAGCGTAGAGCTGGATCTCAAAAATAGGCTACTTTTTTGAACACGTTGTTTGGAAGCTAGAAATTTCCTTCGCCTTAAAGCGAAGTGTATAGTGGAATTTGTCATTATTTTGATCCCTCATCGCTGCGTGGACACAGCCAGTCCTCGGTGTTTTAAGTAAATAAATATACACTTGCCCATGTGAGCAAAGGTTTGAATTGTCACAGCTATATAAAAGTTAGTTAAACACCAATTATAGCAGTGTTCACGTTTGTTTGGCCTTAAGTAAACAAAGTGCATTCAAAGCTTGTCCAGTAGAAAAACAATGAGATTTTTCCTTGGTATTAATGTAAATGTATAGCGACTATTTTTAGTATAATCATTGTGGTTTTGTGTTCGTTTTAGTTCATCATTTGTCTTAACCAGCAATTAATTTACAATTTAGTAAAGTCAAATTTGTAATGCGGACAAGTTTTATTTTAACCATAACTATTTTGTTTGTCTTTAATCTGTACGTATAAAAGAATTTATTGTCGAGTCTTGTTAAATGAAATCAGATATTTTAAATATGTTAAATGCAGCCGTAAGCTATTAATAGGACGTTGACGGGGTCCACGTACTGGGTTTGCACAGTAGAATTTAATAAGATCATTGACGTCGTTTTATAAGTTTTATGTATTTTGTATAATCACCTGCTTATTTGCTTTGTTTATGTTTTGTTTGTCGTGTAAGTATGCAGCGTTTATTTAATTTATTTTATAATAGATTTGTTCTTTGAAAAGACAGCTCTTTTATTGTACTTGTATGCACTGGTTTAAGTGGAAATATTAAAGTCACCCAAGCACTTAATTAGTTTGATTCAGTTATACTAAATTTTAACTAGTAAAGAATATACCGAGTGACTCAAAAGATTTTGATATACTGTACAGAGCGGTTTAATGTCTTGAGTAAGTTTTTGTTTCAGAAGCCGATTTAAGAGGAACTATGGTCCTCTTGAATTTTGTTATCTGGCTGAATCCACAGTGGCGCCTTTAATTAGTACCGATTTTGAGCTATTCTAGTGGTAAGTAAGCACTTTGAACCTAGCCGTCTTCGACTGTTTGCTAGTTTGGGTATCAGCGAACTTAGTTCTTCGTGCTGATTATAAGTCTCTGTCTTAAAGTTCATTTTGGTACGTAACAAAATTCATAATTTAGCGATTTTCAATAGCAAAATTTTTAAAAACGCAAATTATTTTTAATAGCTACTGTAAGCAGAAGAGGTTATCAGAACGACTTTACTAAAACGCGTTCACAATCGCTTCGACCATTTGTTGTACACTGTTGTACCGTTTAAGTTTGTTTGAAATCAAGCTGGGGTTTATTTCTTTTTATTATACAGCGTGTAAAAAGAGTAACGCACAAATTTTTACTTTTTATGAAAAACGCTCGATCAGGTCGGCAAATAATTCTCGTTTCAAATTTTGAAAAGAAAATTGAAGTACAAAGTGTACCTAAATTTAATTTCTAGAAGAAATTTTTTTCTTCGATTTTCAATATTCATAATGATTAGTTTATTAACGTAATTAACGCCAGTCAAATTTACTTTTAATTAAAAATCACTGATATTACTGAAATAGAGAAACAGGAAGCCATTGTGCATTTCAATTTCAAAATAATCTAAATGCACAATTGTACATTCAAATGTCATTAGAACCGTCAATAGAAAGTGACTGTAAAATTCTCGAATTATTTAACGAGTTGAAACTAACTGAAACGGGAAGAATCGAGACATTATGGCAGGCGAAAATTTTGTTTTAGGTAGATGAAAGTTTCTGAAACTGTATTGTATTTAAATTTTCTTTTCAAGATGGCTTCCTGTCGCCATCTTGAGATTTGAAACAAACTTTTTTGCTTATAATGCTTCTGATTTAAAAAAACAACCTGTTTGAATTTTTCCAAAAAGTAGAAAATATTGTAATGTTCTTTCTATATAAAACGTTTATTTATATTTAATAATATTTATTTCCACTTAACTTATTACAATTTATTTCCAGTATTTATTTACACTAAATTATTTATTTATTTATGTACAGAAGAATTTATTTATCACTATTTAACATTTATTTCGTTCGTAACTACTAGCTGCTTGACTGTAGAACTGCCTTCTGCCCGGTCAACGCCGCCTTATATTCGTTTCCGCGTGGTTCTTGATGAGCCCAGAAAGTTCGCGTTCCTTCTGGAACATTCGACGGTGGAAGAGTCTCGATAGTTCGAGATTTCTCCGGCACATTCGACCAGCTTGTTCGAGACTGTTCGGGACTTTTTCTAGAATATTCTAGGGGTGGCGCGTTACAATATATTACTTTGTGCGTTACTTTTTCTACACACTGTACTATAATAAATACTTGATGTTTTAAGATACAAGTTTTTTCTTATATTATCATATTAAAACTACTAACATTTATAATTGTAATAGAATGTTCTCTGAATTAGAAAACGAGTTATTTCTGTAAATATGTTAACAGCAGATGATAAAATTAAAGTTTTCAATTTATTCAGGTTTACATTCTTACAAGTTGTTTATCAATTTATTAAGATTTAAAAGCATTATATCAAAAGTGTAAAGGCTTTACAAATAAGGAAATAAATTTAAGTGTTATCAGTTATCTGCTACAGTGCAATTTATTAAAGAGATTTTTGTTCGGAACTTCAGGATTTTATTAATTTATGAACGGAATGTAAGTTTTCTGTAAAATGTTTACGTGAATATAATTTAGAGTTTGGATGTGTTGTCAGAAGCAGAAATATAGGATATAATGAAGTTTTCACAGTACAGTGATATTTCACTCACTTCGTTACACTTAATAATATAAAGGAAAATAAATATTTCGAGATTGAATAAATAATTGTTTCAATTTTAATTTTTATAACTTCGAAAAGTAATAGAACACGAAAAACTTTTATCAGAAAAAATATTCAGAAAACTTTTTGTACTTCATTAGATCTCTTTACATGATACTTGCAAGGATTTGATCTTTTTGCAATGTTTATATTTTTGCAACAAGTTGCTAGTTAGAGAGAAAACTATGTTACGTCAGTAATGTCTACACTCGAATAATCAAAAAACTACTACTCTTGTATTTTGTTGAAGGATGCTTCGTTTTCGAGCAAAACTCATTTTCTGAAATCTTAGGAACTTGTCATATAACGTTAAGATAACTGGTTTCTTAAGTAGCAAGTTTAGAATTTTTGCATGGTCACTTCAGTATTGGTAGAATTTTATCGATTAAGACTTGAAGTGATATGGTGTTAGTATAGTTGCCATTAAAGAGAATGTGACGTTACCCTCGTGCTTACTTAGTCAGGTCAAAAATATTGATATTGATCCAGTAGACTAATCACTAATTCTTGCTTTATCTGTTTAAGTTTATATTATTTGCACAACTAAAAGTATGATATATATATATATATATATATATATATATAAGCTATGGATGATTGCTGAAAACAAAGAAGATTTTATTATTAAACCCTACGAAATTCCTGAAGGATCAATGTAAAATTTCTTTTTACTGAAGATTTCCAGATGACAAATGGATATTTCCAACTCATAATTGGGACAATTGAGGATCTTCAGATGACAACTGAAAGTTTCCAATATTTTCTTACGAATGCCCTGAAGAACCAATGTAAAGTTTCTTTAACCGGACATTTCCAAATGACAAGTGGAAATTTCCAACTGATAACTGGATATTTCCAAATGACAATTTAGAATCTCCTGATGATAACTGGAAATTTTCAATATTTTCTTACAAAAGCCCTCAAGGGCCAATGTAAATTTTTTTTACTGGACCTTTCCAGATGACGAGTGCAGATTTCCAACTGATAACTGGATATTTTCAGATAACAGTTAAGAATCTCCAGATAACAACTGAAAATCTCCAATACGTTCTTACGAAAGCTCTCAAGGCCAATGTAAAGATGACAAATGACAAGTAAAGATTTTCAACTGATAACTGGATATTTCCAGATGGAATTTGAGAATCTAAAGGTGACAGCTGTAAATCTCCAATACTTTTTTACAAAAACCCCGAAGAACCAATGTAAATTTTTTTTACGGGAAACTTCCTGATGGTAAGTGAAAATTTCCACTTGATAACTAAAAATTCCTAGATAACAACTAGAAATTTTCAGATGAGAAGTTAGAATTTCCAGCTGTCAAGTGGAAAGTTCCAGATGACACTTGAAAATTCGCAGTTGCCACTTGGAGATTTCAGGAAAAAAAAATAGAAATTTCCAGTTTATATTTGGAAATTTCCAGTCGTCATCTGGATATTTCTAGTTGTTGTTTCAAGAATTTGCAACAGTAATGTGCAGTCGGTTCTTTTTTGTAGATGAATTTGTCCTTGTCCTTGGACGTTTTTGATTTTAATAATTGCATTCTGTATTTTTCACTCACAAATTGAGCACTGTAGGTTTTTATAAAATTTCCTGTATATTCTTACTTATTACTTACTTATTAGATTTAGAACTAAACACGTAAATATTAACGGTTTTTCGCGCTAAGTGGATTTTTTCATAGATCTCATTCGCAACAAGGTGCAGTTTTACCTGTAAAACAAAATATGACAGAGATTTTGGATCTAAATTATTATATTTTTCTGCTACAATTTGCAATTTTCGGCGCCCCCGCCAAAAGTATTGCGAATTAACTTTTTTTGTTTAAATGGTGACATGTATGTCTACATATTTAGAAAATGTATTCTATTGGAATCTGATTATGCGGGTCTCAACGGTTTTCAATGTCGACTAGATTTTTCTATTTCTTAATAAAATCGACTAAAACATGAACAGAAACATCCTTTATTATGCAGAATTTTTGCTTTATAAACCGAATCGATACTTGAAACGTTTTGATCACTACATAATTGCAGAGCTTCTATAGTGTCATTAAAAAATCAGGTTGTTTTCTATTTAAATATTTTATTAACTTCAACCTTGTTGAGCCTATAAATATTAACCAGTAAGAGTAGATGATAAAAGAGTTTTGTATTTTCATGAATAGTAATAAGTACTTACCTTACTTAGCTATTGAGCTTAATCAAGATTAAAGGATTACGATAATTTATAATAATTTTATGCATTGAGATTTGTTTGTATCTACCATCTAACTCGTTTTCAATTAGGTATCGAATTGAAGCGTATTTCGGAATAGTAATCGGTGGCTGGCGCCCTATAATTAGATAGAATTTAGTTTGAACAAGATGAAATTGATGACTGCACCAAATTCCGGCATCTTATCTGTTTTTAATTTTGCTATCGATATTGAGCAGAAAAAAAGTTGTTAATCCAACATAATATTTTGGGGCGGGACACATCTATTATTTGATTTAACAAAGAGTTATTTCATTATAAAAATTCTTTGTTAACCTAAATAGGTTTGCCGTGGATATGCGACAAAATATTTTTTTGGATTAACAATATTTCTCTGCGTGTAGTATTTACATGAAACTTTGTACTTTATTGTGTTATACGTTTAATAAAAACCGAAAACTGTAAATATAATAAAAGGAAAGCGTCCAGCAATATTGTGAACTTTTTCTTTGTGCCTGTAACATTGGTCATTATATATTCACTCTTAACTTTACTTATTAGACTTTATTTTAACAAAATGAAATTATTTTAATACAGCGGTTCTCACACTATGGGGCGCGCCCTCCTTAGGGGCGCATGATTACTAGGAAACGAAGAAAATATTGTCTGAAATTAACTATTTCACAAGAACAATAACAAACGTTTTATCGAAATCCAAAAATGCTAAAGCATTTTTGTTAATAATTTATTAAAAATGGTGAGTGTTAATGACTTCTTAATTCATTTCAAAAACTTCGACAACAACTTTACAAATACTTACTTAGACTTTCTGAAACAAAAGCTTACTCAAGGCGTGAAACTGCCTTATACAAAAGTATTTTCAATTTACTCTGTATAAATGTTTCTTTCCTTAAATTTGGAATATTCAAATTGAATCATCAAATCATTTTCTTTGGATCACTCAGTATGTCAAGGTTTTTGAGTCACCCGGTATATTCTTTATTAGTGAAATTTAATATAACTGGATCAAATTAATCAAATGCTTAGGTGACTTTGATATTTTCGCTCAAATCAGTGCATACAATTACAATAATAAAACTATCTTTCAAGCTACAAATCCATTAGAAAAATAAATAAAAAAAAGAAATGTTACATAATATAAAACAAGCAAAACAAATACAAATAAACTGTTGATTATACAAAAACAAAATCTTTATAAAGTAAACGTCAATAATCGTGCTAGATCTTACTGCGCAAAATTCTGGCCAGTGGCGCTCGAGGGGATTCCCAGAAATGCCAAGTGCGTGGACACCCGCTCGACGCCGGTCAAACAGCTTACGACTGCACTTAATGCATATTACGAACAGGAAATATCTAATTTCATTTAATAAAATCGACAATGAATTAATTCATACAAACAAATTAAAACCAAGCCAAATAATTATGATAAAAAAATTAAGACTGATTTACATTACAAATTTACGCTGAACATTACTGGATTATAAATTCTTTATTCGTAAAAATAAATACTGAACCAAACACAACACCACAATGATTAAACTAGAAACCGTTGTTATAAATGTTTACAATAATGCCAAGGAGAAGCTTCCTTGTTTTTCCACCGAACAAGTTTTAAATCCACTTGTTTCTTTAACCCAAAAGGGTATAAACACTACGATATTAATAGATGTACACTAACCTTGCGTAGCTGTACGATCCAAATCTTTACCCACACGGGTAACTGCGTATCTATTTAGTTGAAGCTCGTAAACTGACCGCATCCACACAGCAAGAAGGGACAAAATGACAACGAATTCCACTGGGTTCCGCTCAACAGCGAAAGGAAGAAGAAGCCCTACTTCCAAAGAATAAGCTCTAACGGTAGCCCCTTTATGAAATCCAGCACTACGCTGATATACCTTAATGACACTTCACTAAATTACGAAGATTGCTGCCCCGGAAAACAGCTACTCTCTACAACCCTATTCCTCAATAGAGGTCGGGACGCATCTCGATTTGAATTAATTATTGGCGATTAATGTTACGAAAATTAAAAACCTTAACACACTTCAAAATATGGGGCCTAAATCTCCAGTTTCTCTACATGTTATGGTTGTTCTGTACTCGTTCCATTATATGTTCTTTGTTAGCTTTTTACAGTGGTTTGTAACTCACAATCCTTTGTCAATGTACTTGATTGACTTGCTATTTTTGATACCTCTGCCTTACTTGTAGGACTGATTCTCGTACTGACCTCTTCATACTTATAAACCTGCAGTGTAGTTTTTTCTATACTATATCGAACATTTTCTTCTTTACTTTTCTCTGGCAAGTTTTGCAAAACACCCAGAAAGACCTACCAACAAGATGAAACGGAAAGTTGGAAAATCGTCTCTCGTCAGCTCTGGTAATGCTGATTGCAGCTGTTCACTTCGTTTTACAAAATTTAGCGTCATCTATTGGTCTATGATTCTCTCTAATAAAATTAATGAAACTTTTGCAACAATTTACTAACTTAGCGTGTTTTGCAAGAAAGATAACTGGAAAACAATCTTCCTTAAGTAAATGTGTTAAGATTAACATAGATATGGTATTACTTGCAGCACTATCTAACTGATAATTAAGGTAGGTACATTCAGATCAAAAAAGGGGAATGTATACGGAAAAAGTTCGAGAATCACTGTTTTAATAAGTTTGACGTTTGCTGCTTTGCAGATTAAGTATGAGCAAAGTATTAAGAACGGAAGTTATTACTTCCTATTATAAATTTAACAAATACCTTGTTTTCAATAAATTTTTGCTTCAAAGGTTTCAGAAGTTTATGTAACCGCTCTTTGTCTTGCTTTTCATTTAGGTAATTTCTGAAAGAATACCTAAACTTTTAAATGAAAGAAGCTAGAAAGCTTAACAAAAGGAAATTCTCAATTAATATAAAATTTGTCCTACTTTTTCAGAAAATCAGTATTAAAGTTGGTTTGTATGAAAATAAATCTTCTTGAGGAGACTGGCAAAAATAGAAGCAATGACCAAGTTATTTAATTAGCTCAGAAATTCCAAAAACACTTTTTAATAAAAAGAAATTCACTCACCGTGTAATTTGAACATTCTATACATTCATGTAATCGAGATTAAAGTTTTAAATTGCAAAAGCTTCGGAATTTTTATTTCTCCAAAAATATATATAATGGTCTCTTTAGCCGATTCCAAAGAAAGAACGAATAAAAATAAATAATTTTCGCATGCATCTACGGAGTAAAGATCTGAAACGTTTCTGGTGTACGCTTTTACTAATCCCCTATTGAAAAAGGAAAGTTGATCGTTCTCGACAATCTCGTTTACAGCGTTCCATTTTTCAGCGGTCGTTTAAATTAATGAATGGATAACAAACTGAACATTTTTGGTTTTTAAACCATGAAGTAGAATTCCGGTAAATGAAGCTAAAATTACTTCCCAATTTTATTAGATGTGTATACACGGATGAACAGCCAATTCGCTTGATCTTTCTACAAACACGAGTTGTAATTCTTTCTGGGCAAATTAACCGAGAAGTTTATTAAAGTCCTCTAACAGTACCTACAGATTTGTTTGCTTTCCCCTACAGCAGACAATTATATAAATCTGTATTCTAAAAGGCTGTACTTTGAGAAGGAACAACAGATTTAGAAAACCAGTAAAATTGCGAAAACTATACAACTTCATTGGAAATTTCAAGAAAATTCCCGAGGAAACACAATTTAATAGCAGCTTCCGCTATACAGAAAGAATTGTTTATGCTAACGTGGGGAAGTTTCGGAAGTTGTGCAATATATTGACGTTATCAAGTTTACGAGCTCGTACTATGTGTATAATGGAATAAAATAAATTTTGTTGCAGTCGAAAGAAAATCGTGCCGTCAAATGAGTACTTGTGCATTATAGCAAATGGATTCCCGGTCTTTTTCTATTGCTATCTCGACATATCGGCGGGGTTTTTACGATCTTTAAAATATTCACAGGCTAAGCGTTCGCGACAGGACCGCGACCGCAGCTGATAGTCGAGCTCGCAGCACTGCAAATTTCAGGATTTGGGAGGTACTATAATCTGCTAATACGAAGGAAGGTAGGATACCTTTTCCATTAGAGAAATGACCGTCATACGACTATATATTATTAAACTAATCCCGTTGAGTGACGAGGATTGCAATACATAGACGATATCGTTTCATTCAATTTCTGTTATAAACTCGAATTGCTTATATTCAGATTTTGATTAACTTTCGCGTCCTTCATAATACCTGCGCACATATACATGATTTATTCCCGGAAAATTCTGTTTAAAACTTAGAGTAGGTTGCAAATCTAATAAGGGTTACCAAACCTCAGACTCTGTTATTACAAAGTTAAATCGAGAACTAGTTGTCGATTAGGGATGCGCAAAATTATCGATAACTTATTAGATCGTAACAGTTAGAATATCTCGAACTACGCTCATTGCGTAGGGTTTCCTATCAATCAGTGAATTGGTGTAGCCAAACTTTCTAATTTAAAATTCCTTTAGATCGATATTTAGAAATACAGGCCACCCGTTTTTACTCACCTACTTTAGCAACGCTTAGGAAAGATCCAACGGCAATTTTAACGTTGAATTGCTGTCTTTGAAAAATACTGCTGCCAAACAGCGGACGGCAGAACGCTTTTATTAATTTAAACAAATGACTAGTCAGGAATTGTTTTTTTTTGGATTATATTAGCCGTTATTATTGGCGTATAAAAGAGAATACCGAAAGATATTTCTTTATTATTCTGAATAAATATTTATTTGCTAATACAGACTGTGCCGAAAATTTATTAATAAAATTACAGAAGAAACAAACGTAGAAAATTCTGTTGTATTTTCAACGATATGTTTCGTAAAATTATTAATACAGTGGTTTCCTTCCTTCTATTGAAAGCACAATTTTCGAATTTTCATTTATCTTCTATATAAAATGTATACAGTACGCGTGAAGTCTGAAAACACGATAAAATCCCTGGGAAACGCCTTGGCCGATTTTGGTAAAATTTCGTACTAATAGGTTTTCCAACGTCGCGAACCATCTGAGATGTGAATATTAACTTTTCAATTTCAAATGGGATATTTAATATATTTTCATATTATTATAGTTTTTCATTATCATTTTAATGATACCATGTTTGTACGGGTTTATTTTAAGAAATACCTAGAAATTAACAAAAACGTTTGTATTTCTTAAACCTAGGTTTTCAATAGAAATGTAAGAAAAAATGTCACCAAGAGAATAAACAAATGGAATTATAACCAAATTTAAAAGAGAAATTGAACTAAAAGCATCTCCATAAGAAATAGTTCTTTTATATTGGTAGATTTACGACTTGGTAACATTATTTCTTTCTGGAATTTTCTAACAAAATGTTTTCTTATATTCTGAAAAGCAATATATTCGGGCATTGAATATTGTTAAAGTTATCTCTTAATTTCCTATTTTATAAATTTAAATATTCTATTTCAAAGAAATTTTGTCTCTTTATCTTTTAGTTTTATTCTTCTTTAGATCATAAAACTATCACTTTGCCTAGCCAGGACAAGATTTATTTTTATGTTTGTTCTGTTTGTGGTCGAACCACAAGTGTTTGGATAACATCCACGTAGGTGAAAGACAGCCTAAGTGTACACGATGCGAATTATTTCTGTCATCGTTAAATATTTATTGAAAATCCCTGGAATGTACCAGATATGTCACTGCCGTTAGTGTGTAAATCAAATCTCGCCTTATCGGCGGACCTACCAAACTAAATTCACACCAAACTCACAGTTGAATTACCGTACCGCCTCTCTTATTATTTCATTTCTTCCGAAGGAACTCGCTTTGTTATCGTGTTCCTTGTATCTAATCGTTCCGTCGAATCTCTACGAGTTTTGTACTGCTTCGCTCTCTAAAGACAGTTAAAGACAGTCAACATCTACCTTCAATCTAAGAATGTATGTGAATGTCGTCAGTCCCTGGAAGATTTAATGTATTAGTCCTAAGAGAAATTTTGTGTAAACCAGTGCAGTGAATTGAGTGTAATTTGTGCCTTAAATTTGGATCTGTATTGAATAGTTTCAGTATTACAGTAAATAATTCTATCCCCTTTTAAAACTGTATCTTGTGAAGAAGCTAACGTTGGCGCTTCAAGCTTGTCAACTGCGAATGTAGTTGTTTGCTAACGTACCTGTATTTCATCGTCTCATCGCTAATTGCTTTGGATTAAAGTAACCTAAGATTCACGTTACTGTAACATCGCTTCACATTGGTGAAAAACCTTCTGATATTCTTTCGCGGTAGTAAAAAGCTCGACGCATCATTTCACAGCGGTGAAAAAATTTGTAATAATGTTTATTTAAGAGGAATCCATTATTTGCGATGTTTTAACGTAACTTTTCAGTTCGGAAATGTTATTGATCTTTATTAGTTTGATCGTATATATAGATAGAATCAACAAAATTATTAATTTAATTCTTGTCGTGTTAGTTCATTCATGCAAGGCTTTGTTAACGTAAATTCTTGTTGTTTTATAACTTTGCAAAATTTGTCTTTCTTAAAGATTTATTTAAACAATTATCTGGATCCAAAACTAAATGCAAAACATCTGAAGTGACGACCCCAGTAACACTATCGTTGTTATTTGTATTTTACATTTTATTTCATGTGTGCTTCCTTCACAAGCAACCGCAAAATTTCTAATATTCACGAATGTCTTGTTATTCAGACTTTTATGTTGCCTTCTATGCAATGCGCCTGGCCGATGGTTCGCGCATATTAAAGAATTAATTGTGGCTACGTTTATCTCATGTTTACTTGTTTTACGTGTACTTTTATGTATTTACCTTTTCGTTATATGTGTTTATGCTAAAACGATTTTCAAGCAGTGTGAACCAGGACCGCTGTAATCTGTTTATTGTACCAATTTACTAGTATGCTACTTACCTTTTGGCTTTTCTTGTGGTATTAGCATACACATAGATGTTTCGGAGCCAAGGGACATTGACCTTCACCTACCTACATAATACCGGCTTAATCCCTCATTGGGAGTGTAAGTATTTTAAGAGAGTGCAGTACAATCTCGATTCCGTCTACATGTGTAGCGTTCGAACCTCTGATTCTTGCCTACTGACCTAGATACGGAGATCAACTGCAGGGTTTCCCTTTCGAAATAAAGAAATAAAGATTCTCGTATCAATACTACCGTCTACCGCCGACTATAGGCCTTCCTCGCCCACGACCCGTCTTCGACTGTCAATAGCTAGCATTACAGGTGGCATACCGATTTTATGTATGGTTGCGTATATCGATGGGTCACTAATCCCAGTTTTGCACGGAACAACCATCCATAGTTTAGGTATCAGAAAACATAAATCAATCATATTTTTCTTCTAGTTATCAGCAATTTTTTTAAAATGGCTTTTACATAATACAATTGCTTTGATTTACTTGTTTATGGAAAATATTGCAATACTGTAAAATGTTACTAAGGTAACCACGTTAATAAACGTATGACCTATTCTTGCTCTACAATCAATTTTCATACAGCGTTGCAAGTATTAAAAATTTTAAATGACCTTTATTTCAAGAAGTATGCGTTTAAGACGAACATTTTTATAAAATTTTTGGCTCAGTTTTTCGAGACAAATCGAGTGATACTAATATTCTCCACCTGAGATAATACACCCTAAATATTTTTAATGAAGAAATCAATACACCTCACCATTAAATTTATCGCATTACTACCAAAAAGAAAACTAGATGTCAAGCTGGTTTGGAGGGCCTTTTGAAACACAAAGAAGTAAATTAAGTAATAAATTTTTAATGGCGTTGTCTGGTTTTAAAATTTTATTTGGATTTCGTTTAGTTCCAACTCACTGTTGCTTTATTTTAGAGAGAAACTCTCTACTTAAAGCTAATTTGGAACTTTGGCAAGTTTCATTTGACATTTTTATTAGTGTCCTCTATGGATTCTTGTTATTCTTGTAGGATTTTTATGGAATGCCTATAAAAGAGATTAGCCCATGTAGCTTGACTTTATTCTGAACTTTTTTCACAATTCGTCCTTAAAGTCAAACTGCCTACTTCTTTAAAGTTGATTTAGTCAAGAGTTCACACCTTATGTTATGGAAGAGTTCCACCCCTGAGCGTTACAAGGAGTCTATGAAGTTACCAAGATTTTCATTTTTATAAAATTGTAACGCCAGTGGTAAAGAATAAAGGTAACTTGTTGCAAGCTTACTTTTCATTTTAACTAATAGGGTTGTGGAAGCTTAGCATGTTTAACATTTTTTTTCACTTTAGAGCTAGCATATATATATATATATATATTTATAGCATTGATGCTTCTATTTTCTTCTTTTTGTGTCTTGTTGTTTATTTATTCTAAGCATTTTCTGTGTTGTTTCTTACTTTTTGACATTTGTTCACTAATCCATTTTATCCATCTGATTTTATTTACTTTTTCGCACATTTCTCTTGTGCATTTTTCTTACTTTTTGTGCTGCTCATTGTTCTATTTGTATTGATCGGTTTAAATTTTGTTATATTTAACTAGATAATGATCAATATGTCTAGACAGTTTGTTGCTCGCTTTTTCTTTATTAATGTATAGTCTATTTGATTTCCATCATTAGTGTCAGGTGATTTAATATTAGGCATTATATCTATATTTAGTGTTATTAATCACCAGATTGATTTCTGGTTTCTGATTTTTCTGATGTTCTTCTTTTCATACATCATACATTTTTATTGTGTTTTTCTTTCCCTGTCCATTCATTCATTTCGTTCTATATACTGTACTTCACCGTCCTTCACCGTTGCTGATGCTCTATTTGCTGTTTCTTTTTCGTTCTTTGGTGTGCGCCACTTGCTTTTAGCGTAAGGCCATTTACTATGTAATGTCTTTTTTGTTTTAACTTTTTTTTTATTGTTCATGGTTCCTTGTTTATTTTTCCATTTTTTAATTTTTGCTGCTATGGTTTTATTATCTATGCTCTTCCCAACTTTAAACGCCATTATTATTAAATCTTTTGTTTAACAGTTTTTCTACTTTTTTTTTAAGTTGTCATTTTTTTCTACTTTCAGTCCTTTTATTATTGCGTTATTTCTCTACTTTTGTTTCTAACTTTTTACTTTATGTTCACATTTTCTTTCTTACAATTAGTCTATAACCACTGTTTTTGATTTATTCAATATTCATGTTCATCTGTACAATTATGACAAATACGAGGGTGGTCTGAAAAGTTTCCGACCTCAACGTGAAGATGGCAGCACTCGTAAATAAAAGCTACTGAATTTCGTTGTTCATCTGTTGACAGTTACTCACCAAAGTTTCAGCCATTTTGGACGCGCAGTTTTTATGTAACAGTCGTTTGAGTGAGTTGATGTGAGTTTTTTTGTGAAAATGGACAAAATCGAGTATCGAGCTGTCATTAAATATTTGTTTTTGAAAGGCAATACGCCTTCGCAAATAAAAGATTAGTTGGATTCTGTGTATGGGGACTCTGCACCATCATTTACCACAGTGAAATTTTGGGCTGCTGAATTTAAACGTGGCCGTAAGAGCTTGGGAGACGATGAACGTTCGGGAAGTCCACAAACTGCAACTACCGACGAAAACATCGCCAAAGTTCACCAAATGGTGCTAGATGACCGCCGAATTAAAGTGAGAGAGATACCAAAGGTTATGAAGATGTCAAAAGAACGTGTTTGTCACATATTAAATCAACATTTAGGCATGAGAAAGCTGTCCGCGCGTTGGGTGCCGCGTTTGCTCACGTTAGACCAAAAACGTGTTCGAATGAATATTTCCAACGCTCTTTTGGCGCAGTTTAGGCGAAATAAATCCGAGTTTTGGCGCCGATTAATTACTGTAGATGAAACTTGGATACACCATTATACGCCCGAAACAAAAATACAGTCCAAACAGTGGACTGCAAAGGGGGACAAGCTGAAGGCAGAACTTGCGAAAAAACAGCCACGTTTGCAGAAAAAGAAAATCCTGTTTCACCAAGACAACGCACCGTCTCACACTTCAGCGGTTGCCATGGCGAAAATCCACGAATTACGGTTTGAACTGCTTGACCATTCGCCTTACTCACCAGATCTAGCCCCAAGCGACTTCTTTTTGTTCCCTCATCTAAAAATTGCGCTCGGAGGACAAAGATTTTCGTCAAATGAAGAGGCAATTACCTTCGTGAACAATTATTTTGCAGAGAAAAATGTCGAGTACTATTTGGACGGGTTACAGAGATGGGAGCATCGCTGGGAGAAGTGTGTAGAGTTACAAGGAGACTATGTTAAAAAATAAAAAAAAAATTTCAGAAAAAATGTCTTGTATCTTTGTTAGGTCGGAAACTTTTCAGACCACCCTCGTATTTCTTATTATTAATTTTATGGTCAACTGTACTTTGTCAAGAGCAATATAGCCTGGCCTAGAGATCATTTGTAATTTTTTCTTTGTTTCCAGTTCATCATCTTGCCTTTATTACTAGTTTTGTTAATTTTGATTGTTTAGGTTTTTTTTGTATTATTATGTTGTTTTCTTAGCTTTTGTGTTTCAGAGTAATATTATACACGTACACTACGGGAGAACCCGTCGCGTCAGTATCATATGCTCTCCATGTAACATGCAAGTTTAACGAAAACACCAACCATAGACATGAAGTATACATTTTCCACATCCACAAACCTAACGCCGCCGTCGGCTAACGCAGCACCCTTGTTTCACATTAAGTTCAAGGTATTATTACTCATATAAATAAACAAATTCAACAGAACTACTTACTTACTTGTATTTTGTACAATCGACTAGCTTGTTAACTTATTGTTATTATTAGTATTAGTGAAATGAAAAAAAAACTAATAAGTTGATGATTTCCTTTTACATTAATAATAACTCACTTTGTCATAGATAATTCTAAAAGAATATTATAATATACAGTTTCTGCACGGTCAGTGTTTGACTGAATGTTTGGTTATAACTAATGTCTCTTACGAGACGTGCCTCCATTACATTAGCTATTCACCGCTGGTCAGTAGCTGAAATCGTTCCGTAAAATTAAGGGAAGTCCGTACCCAGCTGTGAAACAAATATATAAACTGTCCACGAAAATCAATATTGACTGTAGTATACAGCATTAATACTTATAAACAAAAGCAAATATTAACCTCGAGAGCTGTAATCTTGCAGTTGTAATAAAATTATTGTCGTTATTTAAAATAATAAGTACGAACTCAAAAAAGCTGCTTTTGAATATTTTACCTAATTTAGGGTTTAATAAATTACTACATGCCTACTCAAAGCCCAAGTAGGTACCTACAACATTCCATAAATTGCTCGCCGTAATTCAATTGGCGGTTTATAGCACAATAGCTCACTTAATATTTATCATTTAAATACTGACATTCGAATTATTGCAATACATACAATCCACATCCTTCATACTAAATTCTACATGATTTAAAAAAATTGTAAGAGTGAAATAAGGTTCGGCATGAATATCAAATATAAAATTGAATAGAATTTTTTGTGATTCTTCTACCCTAGAGCGATTCGACTATTCAAACTTATGTCATTGTTTCAAAAGAAATTGGAAAACTCGACACAAAAACATTTAAAGAACAGCCAAATACACGAGTGTACTAAAGGGTTGATTGTTCTCAGAGCTACGGAAAGCATTCCATGTATACAAATGCGAATATCTCATCCTGGCCACTTTTATCATTTGTTTGGCACGAAATTACTGCTTTGTTCACGTTTGCTAATATCATTTGAGATTTTTTCGTTCTTAATTTGCCTAAATTAATTAGTTTCAACGGTTAAATTACTTTTTTTTGTAATTCAAACAATGAAATATTCTTAAATATTTTAGACTTTTTCGTATTATGAGATAAAATTTCAAATAAACGCCCTGCGTAATTTAGTTTTTCTGTTTCTTTTTTTCTTATTTATTCCAAGTTCAGATTTCAGATTAAACAGCTTTAAAACATTTTTTGTGTGAAGACGAACCGCTTGAGCATATTGTTAATTAATTCCAAAGTGGCTGAAAACATTTTCTGTAGTTTATTTGTCTCCTGACTATATCAGCAAAAACCACAAACATATTTACAAAGCATTACTTGCTGTTCCTGTCTTTTGTTTTCTTTGTTTGTTATAACGGCCATGATTTTAAATTTAACTTTTTCATTGCCTAAAAACACTTTTGCACAAATTATCGTATATTTTGAAAAATAATTCCATAATAGCTTAATAAATTACAAGTACAGAGTTGTAGAATAAAGGCAAACGCAATAATATCAAGATAGTTAAAAGTACTAATATAATTAATTATAAGATTTAACAGTAATTTCTCATTTAAATACAGGGTGTTCCGAAATTGCATTAAAAGGTTTCAGGTAGCCGCCTTCCTTAATCAATTGTGATGAGAAAACTTCAAACGCGAACTTTCTAACGGAGTTAGTTTCTTCACACGAGCCAAAAAAAGAAACATAAGCTTGGCAACGCTGCTTAGTGCATGAAAGCGGCTTAACCTTTACAGCTAAAGGTTGCGACGAATCAAACATCTGATCGCAATAAAAAAATTAAATCAGGCTAGCTATTGAAATAATTTAAATCTAAAGCAATCTAAAGTAAACTCATGTAAAAAATCACATTTATGAAAAAAACTACATTTTTAAAAATTCTTCTACGACCAATCCACTTTTGCGGATAGTTCTCGTTAAACCATTGTCGAACTCTAGCAGCATAATGAGATGGTGCACCATCTTGCTGCACCCACATATCCCGACGGGCCAACAAAGAAACATCATCCAGCAGATTATAAAAATCGTTATTTAAAAAAATTAGGTAGTTTTCAGCAATTAACCTGTTAGATGGTATAAAAGGACCAACCATTTTATTTTCTACTATCCCCGCCCATACGTTCACCGAAAAGCAAGCTTGAAAATTGCTTTCCTGAAAGACGTGAGGATTTTCATGTGCCTAGATGTGTTCGTTATGATCATTAAAAATATCATTTCTTGTAAAGGTAGCCTCATCCGTCCACAACACATTACTTACAAAAGCAGGGTTTCTTCTGTGTTGGTCTAGGAGCCATTCGCAAAAGGTCACACGTTTTTCAAAATCTGCTTCCATCAAATGCTGAACTCGAGTCTTGTGATAGGGATGAAGCCCATCTTCTTTTAGGATTTTGTGGACAGTTGTTTTTGAAGCAGCCACAACTCGAGAAATAGCACGAGCGCTGGCATGGTTTTCTGCAATATTTAGAACGTCTTCTTCTAATTCGGGATTTCTGACTGCTCGCGGCCTACCTCTATTTAAATTATGAATTGGTATAATATTTCCAGATTCTCTAAGCCTTTGGTGTGCATTTTGAATAACGTTATGACTTGGATGGCGTCTATTTGGAAAACGTTCTGCATAAAGTCTGGCAGCTTCATTGTAATTTCCATTGCATTGCCCAAGAAACAGAATCGTGTCGGTATACTCATGTATGAGTGACAAAACTAAAGAAAAACTAAACTATAAAACTGAAATACAAAAACTAGAATTAATACATACCAGAAAAAACGGAAACTGCAAGTCAGTAAATAGAAACAGAACGGAATAAAGATTTTAACAGAAGTAAAAAGTCAACAAACAACGATAACACAAACAACGGAAACGGAATAGAAAATAATTAAGGAAAAACTCAACACCAAACAGCAAATGTGCAAGAATAACTCAAATTACAAAATGTATGTCTAACGCCAGCTAACCACAAATGTCAAAATGTAAGAGATGAATTATGATGTAAACAATTGTTTAGATTCATCCAATTAAACAGTGTTTGCGTGGTTGCCACATCTGTTTTTACTAAATCTCTTATTTTTAACACCCTCTCTACAAAGAAAACGTTAATAGTTAATGCATTCATAGTGGTATGTTAATTTCTTCTTCTGGTTGTAGATTTGAGTTCAGGCCTCATAAAGGAAGACGTTTACCTGAAGCTTTTAATTCAATTTAGGGACACCCTGTATAATAATCAATAATAAACGGTTTTAAAGCATTTAAATCTTTAATACATTTAGTCTTAGCTCTTTCGTCAAAAACGAATAATATTATACATTTTTATTTCAAAACATTCTAACTTTTCTACTAACATTTATGCAATTACATGTTAAATAAGTTACAGTTATACCTAATTTTGCAGGTGTTAAACCATTCTAACAAAAGCCAAAATACCGAAATCTAATTACTGAAACACATACCACTCGGAGCCTGATATTTACACTTTGATAATGAAACCTTTGTAGCGTATTATGAAATAATTATGTTTAAATTATTGACCAATGGGATTTTCTCGTTTACTAAATTAATGTTTTGATAAATATTTCTGTACTAACTCTAATATGCACAATCATGGATAAATACAGTATGATAGACCAAAAATGTTTTCAGTATAGATACCATTCAGTTATTTTCATTAGAGTATTTAAAAAAACTGTATAATTCGTTATATTCTCTTTATAGCACGTAAAAGTCATTCAAAATATTTCGGTAAACAATTTCAATTGTTCCAGGAGCAAGAAGTATTTAATGGTATTCTCCCTTCAGGAAGAAAAAGTTAGTTCAAAATAGTATCCGAAGGTTTCCTTTTAATGTAACACAATCATTGATTACCTTTAAACGTTGAAGGATGTTACTCCCCTGTGTATTTTTCCGAAAAAATACAGTCTGAATACGTACGAACCGGCACGGAATAGCAAGCATAAATCGTACATGTTTGCTGTTCAGATTTTTTGTTTTGTTTTATTTCTCAACACATCAAGATGCTACTTTTAGTAACGTGATGCGTTCTGATTTATTCAAACAAATTATGATACGTTTTTGGACAATATTTTTAAAAAGATAAAAATTATCGTCGTAATGTAGTAGAGAATTATTGTTCTAGCAATTAAAGCACATCGCGAGGAAATTCGTAGAGAATATCATCCATATGAACTGTCATAATAAAGCACTGTAATTCTCAAAATCGTCAATGTTTTATATTTACAAAATAAATAAAATAGAAACGACAATATTAACCAGTAGCCAATATTCGTGACTTTTTACCATGTTAAATACACAAATAAAAAAATTTCAAAAACAATCACAAATTATACCTGTACCATCTAGTATATAAAAAAGTTGGGGAAAATACAAATTTGGAAACGATGCTTTGTGGAGTTTTAGCTTTAACTTGCGGTTTCCATTTTGCATCTTTTCGCAAGTAATTGGAAATTTCTATTTGAGAATATTTCACGTGATTAAGAACAAATACAAAGATGTATTCAAAGAATCGTTCTTCCTGTATTTGTGGATCTATTTGTTTGAGCGATAATCTACCCTGACACATTATATAAAATGTAAGATAAGAAGCTGTTTCAAAACACCCTGTATGAAAGACATTATCCGCATGCAGAAATTTGTTTTGCAGTCTTCAGCCAACATTCTTTTGGATGCCGTTTTCAGGTTTCAGGTCTAGCTATATTCTTTTGAGTCCTCTCATTCCTATTTTGGCTACTCCACCATAAAACTCAATATCTGACACTTGGCACGTAGCTTTGGTAGGGCGTAATGCTCAAAATATAGTTGATGCCATTTGTATTCTGGGCTGACGATTGTACAGCCCAGAATAAAAATTCAATTACATTTACAGCTCTTGTTACGATTGTGCACAGCAACAGCCTGTTTGCTGTGGAAGACATTTCAATTAAGTACTGTACTATATAAGGCCATATTTATATCTGCCCAAAAAGATTTAAAAGTTTTAGATGTTTCTGAATTTCTCAAATGGGAAAAAGAAAAGGAACCCTAAAAGGTCAGACCAGTAAAGTTCACTTCTGGATCAAGGAATCTAAACTATAAGACTGATCCATTGGATTTGGTATCTTCATTCGAAGAAGATGCATAACAATTATTTTCTGTATTTACATTACCTTTTGCATTCAGAATAATAATTTTTATTTTTATGATTTGAATCTTAATAATAAAACACACCTGATGGTATTTAGTTATTAATTATGTTTTAGACTAAAACACAGTAATCTACATCTACACCCACTTCTATCAATAAACAGAAATATTTTACATCTCGTGTCTTTTTGTAGCTGAAATTTCAAAAAGTCAAAAAAAAGTATTTTTGTTTCTTGCTCTTGAAGTTTTTTCAGTTTGCCACAATTTCTAGTTTTTGCCCACACTGTTTTACGATAGTATAGCTGAGTTACTCCATTATCAAGCAATGTGTCATACGAAATCAATATAGGCAAACTTTATGAACAAGAGTTTGATCTAACCTTTTGCAGGTAAAAGGAGAAGACTAAGCAGAGCAAATGAAAAACAATAATTAACAATTAAACAATTCTTAGGCATTATTAACACGTACACTTCCATTGATTTCCATCTTAAAAGTAAACCCATCGCTATTGGAGAAGCAAATTAAGGTTTTGCCTATATAAGTTTAGCATTTGTTTCCGATACAGAAAATCATTAGGTTGATTGGTACCCATTTTGCGATCTCAGAATGATAAATTTCAAATTTCATAGATTCCTTTGGTATCGTTTCTGTGCTGGTCATAGACTTTTATTTTTTTTACCCTAAAGACAGCGTGTTTCGGCGTAACAGCCCATGGCTTTTCTGTAGACAATTGAGTGACGTAACCAATTGTTTTCATCAAGTACCACAAACAACGGCGCTATAAAACGTCAAATATACATGATGTTCATTTTTTCGACATACTTAAACAATGCTAGGTGCCTTTACTTCCATGGCCAAGGTTATACCCTCCTCTGATACTATCTCAACTTCCACATAGGTATAAATTAAATAATTATGGAATTAAGACCTGCGTATGTTTGCATTAAAATGTGAATTTTGTTTGCTTTACGATCTATTCTTCGATGCTCACTACAACATTTGGTGGATTATTATTTAAATAAAAATAAGCAACCAAAAGTAAAAGTAACCATAAAATATAATTCTAGAGCATCATGTGGAGACAACTCTAATACACTACAACTAACGTCATTTGCATAAAATTTATGCAGATTAACACTTATGTATTACAAATGCTTGTAGAGTCACTGATAAACACTTGCACGTTACAGTGTACAAGCAGGCACGTAGTTTACTTTTAATCTATTACGATGAAACTTTTATACAACTTAACATTTAATTAATTATCTAGGATCTTCACCAAGCTAACAATTTATAATATTGTTTACAATGTTTTATAAAAACGTTTGTCATTCATAACAATATTTGGCCAAAAATGCAAATTTCCATCAACGACCCTTTTGATGGCATTCAAGACATCTCTGAGACAATTGACGTAAATCCCAGCTGATTTTTTTGCTCGCAATGGGAATCCGGGCTGACGAAGTTAGATTCACTGCCTTCTTTAAAATAGTAACATGTCAAAAGATATTTTTGGAAAGCTTATTCTTTAAGCATTCATAAAGTGATAAGAAACATAAAGCTGACATAACACAATGGAGAATTAGCTTTTCTTGTTTCATGATTTCATCGCTTTTGGCTGACTAGATTGAAAACATACATGAATTACTGTTTAGAAGAAATTCTGGCAGGTGTATATTTAATGAAAAGCTTAAACAGTAGGCTTTTTTAGGATATGTTTTTGATTCATATCTCCAAAGTGGATAAGAAACGGTAAGCATTGCAGAAGATGTTTTGAAAACATTAAGTTTTGTGCAATTGGTTTCAAATTGAACTAGGACACTTTAATTTTCCCTTTGTAATATCTACATTTAATTTCGGCTAAAATATTTTTACCCATGGATATGACACTTTGCCATCAAAACGTCAAAATACTAAACGAAAATTGCTTAACTTTTTACCATGACTAGAAGACTCTCAGAAAAAGATTAAAATTATTAAACGTCTAAAGAGAAATATAGTTTATAGACCAACTGGAAATAGATTTACTGAAAACAATGTAAACGCAACCGATAAGTCAGGATATTTTAGTGTGAATGTTTGGGCGTTGATGAATTTTAGAAGAGCTGGAGTCTGCTGGAGGATTGATAAAAAGTGTACTGCAAGAGTCTATCTAAATATTTTTGAGGACGTAATGCTACCGTCTGTTCGTAAACTGTTTTCAGAAAATAATTTCATTCATTTCCGCATTTTTTTTAAATTTTGGAATTTTGACTTCGATCAAAATGGCCGCCGAAATGTGAAGAATTTTCAAAAATTTTGTTTTTCCTTTAGAATCGCATTTGACTGCAAAAAATAAGACAAGCGTATACTTTTAGTTTTTTTGATATCACCTCAGGAACTTGGTCAAAATGGCCACCAAAAAAACGAGGTTCATTGTGGTTATGCTTTACTTTGTCAGATGCTTTTGTTTGTTTATTGTTTTATTATTATTAATTATTATTGCTATATTCAATGAAATTCATATAAGCTATTTTGAAAATAGTAGACAGGAAACTCTTACTTCAATTTTTTCACTTTATTTGACCGATAAAGTCACATTCACATTAGGAAAAGTACTTATATGTTAGAATCATAGTAGTTGGCCAGTGTCTAAAACCAATAACAGTGGTCGAAGTAAGGCGGTATATGATGGTATGGTATACCGGTACTTTTTATATTTTTTCTGAACATACCTAAACTTATTTTTATAGAAATACCATACCGGTATGCGTTTGTAAAAACTCGAACGATGACACCTACTTATTTTTGTCTCATAATTTTGTTCTATTTTGAAGTTTTCCATGATAAATACAGTTCTTGATCGGTTCCGTTCTTGCTTCTGTCATTCTAGTTTTGTCGTTTTCGAAAGGATGGTCCAGTCAATGATGTGTTGAAAGCATCGATCACTTCAAATTGCATAGTTTATACATATAGTGCCTCGCTAAAAAATCAGCATGAATTAAATTAATGTGCTGCAAATTTAGCGATTTAGCTGTATTCTATAGGACGTAGACTTAATACGCGCTGGGTTTCCTCAAGTTTAAAATCCGTTAAAGCTGTATGGAACAACTACAGCGCTCTGTGCCGATATTTTGACAATGTTTCTAAAGATATTTCAAGGCAAAGTAAAGAGAGATGCTCTTTTTCCGAATTGAAAGAAAGATTAACCAAAATAGGATTTGTCCATAATTCCTGATGCTCATATCTTAACTTTATGGCAAATTCGTGTGGTGGAATCAATGATACAGAATTCGGATTTATATTTCAAAGAAGCAAAAAGGTCCATATCCATACTTGGATTTAGTAGCGGGAAATTGCACGATAGTAGAAAAGTGAAAAAAAACAATAAATAAAACACAGTTTTATAGAAATTTGGCGAAAAATTTTCGCCAGCGTTTGCTAAGGTTTTTCTCGTCACACAGATCTGGAATGGAATCTTATATTTCGGATGATTATGATGATTTTATAAAAGGATTAGAAATATTTGACCGTAATCAATGGCCAAAGGAGGTCAATTTAAGGTACGGGGAAGAGGAAAACTAAACAGTTGTGTGAATGGTTTTGACTAACCGGCCATGACTATATTCAAAGTCTACTAATGAAGACGAAGACTGTCAATACCTTAGTTTCTGTTTCATTAATAGAAAATTTGTTTACTGGCGTATTAAATTCATAATTTTGGGTATGTAACCCACCTTATGAGGAAAAATCGATTTCTTCGGAGAAGGTCACATATAGATACACATATTACGTCCATACAGCGCCGTATCTATCATTACGTAAAATACGCAGTTGCATGGGGCCCATCACCCCCCTTCAGTTTTCAGTTTCATATAGGGGGGATCCCCCAGAGAAGTTTCACAAAATGATCATATAGGGGGAGGTCCCCCAAGAACCCACTAACTGTAGGTTGCGTAGTAGGTTAAAAAATATTTGCCACTTCCACTACTGACCAATAGTACATTAAATCTGGCACGCTCTGTACATAGCTCTTGTATTGTTGATTGTTAATATAATTACAGTCATATACATATGTATATCAAATAGATGTGGTATATATTAAAGAGTTTTTGTTAGAGTACCCTGTATATAAATCAATCATACAGAAACAGGAAATACATTTAGCAAATGTCAGGGGTTGTGCGGTTAGTGAAATATCACTTTGAAAAGTTTCATTATGTAAATAAAAAAATATATACGCAGAATTAGGAACACAGAGAAACAACAGATAAACGTCTGTTTTAAATTCAAGTTGTTTTTGATGTTTCCATTTGCATATCCAACTTATTTCAACAATCAGTCGTCGATGTAGTATAAGGACCAGCTGCAAAATTTGTTTAACCATATTTTCTGGTATGGTTAACATACAGTACATATCTATAAGAGTTGTATCTTATTTATATTACAATCACGAAAAGCACAGACAGTAAGTTTTGAAATGTAGTTTATGAAAGAAGATCCGCCCAAGTTTTCCGTATACTTTATTACATGCTTTGATGGCACAATATTTACGTTCGATATTATGGAATAAAATTCACCACAAACGATTATTTCGTTCACCTAAATAAGTCAACACTTTTATAAATAACATACTCGATCAATTTTTTATTATTATTATAGAAGACATTATATTTATCTAATAAATTCTTTAATAAATATTATATACATAACACGAACTTCCCGAAAATAACAGAATCAATAGTAGAGTACATTTAAACATGAATTTACTTGATGGAGCTCGTGGCGTTCGTTTTATTTACAAAGATACCTACATATTCATAAATTACAGACACAAAACCTCATTTCTCCATATAACAATTTATTACAATTTAAACGACCTATTTTTGTTGAATACACTTTTTATTACCGTTAGCAACACTATATTGCAGAAAATCAAATCGTCTAGACGGTATTTGGCGCATTTCGATGTATTTCTTATATACTGAATCTGCAATGTGATACAAGAGAGAATTCACTGCATTCCCACCTTATTTGAAGTATGCGACTGAAAACCAGTATATCCTAGAGTTTCACTCAGAAAATGTAATATCGACGAGATTTTTAAGAGAATATTCGTTTTTGATGTATTCCAGAATTAATTTCCGGTCTTCATGCTTTTTAAATAGATTTTGGTACCTATACTGAAGTCCAGGCAATCTTCTTTCTAATATTGATTTCGAAAGGAACACATCAAAAGAGAATTTATAAAAATATCAAATTTTTAATACCTAAATAGTTAATAAAATTATACTAAAGACTGTGAGATTTAGGAAACTCATTTAGGCGCCAAATCAGGAACTCCTTTTAAAATGAAAACAAATAAGAGCTATGTAGTAGTTTGGACCAAAGTGTTTCATTGTTACCTATAGATTCTAACCAACCAAATGAAACTTTTAAGGTTGCCCCATTTTCTTATTCTTGTGATCATTTCTAATCTATTATTCGCTTTTTTAATATTGAATACCAGCTTTCAATTGTTTCACTCTTACGATATACTGAAAACTAAAATAATTTGGAATTGTCTCCCTATTTATACTGAATCGCTTCTTATCATGTCTCAAAGCGTTCTTCAGTCAAATTCCATTCACGATGCGACGACAATAAGACAGGTAGGAAGGTGAATGTTGCAAGCAATGCTTTCGGAACTAGAAGAATAGGGATACGCACAGTAAGAGTATTTTTAAACGACTGCGGTAGATTACAGAACTAGTTTTTGAAATACACGGTGTGTCTACTTCCGTTTTTTCCAAATTTGGAATATCAAGAGTTTTTAAATAAAAATTGAACCTTGAAAGATTTTACAGAGTTCGATTTTATCAAGAAGTATTTACTCATTCTGATGTTAACGTAATATAATTTGTTTAGTATGCTTGCTTTGTAAATATTTATAAACTCTACAATACTAGAAACGAAAACTTTTTTTGCTCAGTATCTTCTAAACTGTATTTTTATTTAATTTAATGGCATTTGTATACTCTTTCTCAACTTAAAGAGAATCCATAATGTGCAGTGTACTGTTAGCACCAGTTCAGATAAAAGAGACTACAGCGCGACCAACCTCAGAAAAGCCCCGGAAAATATGCGAACTAATCTCCATAACAAACAACGTCGACCAATCAGAAGCGTAATTTTACTCGAGTACATTATCTGACAAAAAGTTGTCTTAAATCTATTACATGTTATTGACGGTGTTTAGTTTGTTTAGATTTCCCGCCGGGACATTTTTTGGATGCGAGTGTACTTGGTCGACATGTAGCTCCCCCGTACACGCCCACTCAGGGCTTTTCTGAGGTTGGTCGAGCTGTAACAATAAACACTAAGCTCACTAATTATGTATATCTATAATGAGGAATTTTTATTAATAAGTGTTATAATGTTATTTTAAAATTTTATGTCTTTCTAGTAATTTTGTAGATATATTTAGTTAGCATTTCTTTATTGAATCCTTTGTTGGAAATATTTCTTAATTTATTTTTTATAACGTTTATATCAAACACACCTGCTGTTTTTTCTAACAACCGCTTATCTTCTTATAGCTGTGTAGATTTCATAGAACGGTGTCCACCGACGCTGTCCCAGGCCTAGTCTGTTTTAATGTAGACTAAATTATATTTATCCGTTAAGGAAAAGCGCGTGTCTTGATTTAAGAACGAACATTCCAGTTTGTTAATATGTTGATATAAAAAGCAGTTTTATAGGAGAGTATGTTGTATTTAAAGAATTTTTCAATTCCGGCGTGTCGCAGGTCGCACCAGAATATTCCACTATATAGATAGAGGTGTTTGTTTTGCTATCTTTCTTTTATTCACGGTTAATACAGTTGCGCCTAGTTAAGGCGTGGTTTCACGTTTACCTGACATGGTGCGAAATAAGGGCGCATAATTAGTGAGTTACAAGACACCGTCAGTGCCAGACAGAATTAAGTCTCGCCCTCGAGCGTTTCTTTTGAGGTCGTCGTTAAAATACTTTACCGCAAGTTCATATCGTTTGTAAAGTTACTAGAGCTTTTAGTCGGATTTTGCGAGTAGTTGGAAATAAAAATTTCCAAGTTTGTAGTTCGTGAGTTAAATTAGTTTAATCATAATTTCAGCTAAAGGTTGGAGTTCTAAATACAGCGTCACGCTTTGCGTTAGTTTTAAAGGATCCAGTGAGTATTAATGATTCTCGAAGGTAGCAAATCTTTTGTTATTAGAAAAACTGACGTTAGTTAAACATCTAGTTTAAAAATCCGCCTGGCAGTGAACATTTGTCAATAATTTTTTTTAAATTGGGCGTAAAAAATGTGCACCGGCGTTTTGCATTAAGACAATTCTCTGAGAGTGGATAAAAGCAGTTTGGAATGGCGCAAGGGTTATTGACCATTCCGACCGCCGTTCACGTTAAGTAAATTTAGGAAGAAATTCTTCATCTGTTTGGAGTAAAAGCCTGTATTAACTGTTTATTACTGTAAAATCTTTTTAGTTTAATAACATTATTTAGCTTTAGGATGTGAATTTTACAGCAAAGTTAAAGCTGAATCTTTTTTGTTTTTTAACGTACATAATGCAGATAATAAAATATTGTGCTTTATTATTATAAAGTCAGTCAATAAAACTTTGTGACTTCGATTTAATATAATTGTTGATATTGTAGCGAAATTTAATAATTTCGTATTCATATTTATGGATTTTCTTTCTTTTTATATGCATTGATTTGTTTTTGTTGAATTTATTGGTTATTTTTTTATGAACCCTTTTTTTTATTTTCAATAAATAGTTGAGTGTAAACACAGTTTAGCATTTTGTTTGCTTACTGTTTCTCAATATTTCAGGCAAAGCACAAAACATATATGTGTGTTTTTCTTTATTGTGAACCAGACCCCAGGCCAATTCTGATGGGCAGAATAAGCAGTTTTTTGGTTTTCTTAGTAAAACTTTAGTTTGACACTGCGATTTGGAGTAACCAATAACCATCGAATTATTTTGTGTAAGCTTGCAGTACCAGATCAGTTTGGCAAACCGCTGCGAATTGTTTAGTGCAAACATAATAAGATTTTAAAAACTCGTTATTTAAATTTTCAATTTTTAGTTGGAGACATACCTCACTTAGCAATTATAGCATTTTTAAATTCCGCTTTGTATTTTTGAATTTAGTATTAGTTGTGTTTCATTCATTGTAAAAATCTCGCGTGAAATGCAGAGATGTTGTGTCGGCTGCTTTATGTTGTATGTATTGCACGAGTGTGCAATGAATTTTAAATACAAACTGCAACATTAAAATTGAATAAACACTAAATTAAGATTTTCAAAATGACGTTACGATATTAATATCTCTGTATTCAAGCAAATGCTGGAAAAAAGTATCAATCTATTTATGTGAATTCCATTACTCGTGTTTATTCGCTCAAACATGTTTAAAGAAGTTATTAAAGTTTTGTTGACTTCAGATCGAATCTTTTTATATAAAGATAGATAAAAAAACTAAAAAAATATAAAATGGCATTCTCTTTTAATTTGATGTAATGTACCGATTAAATCTGAGTTTGAAATAACTAAAGCTCTTTTACATGTTAAATATATTTTTTGCATCTTTTTCATATAATAATATGACGTGCATATTTGTTCATATTTTTCTAATCTTACGGCATATCTTACAGTAGATTCTGGCATTTTTTTAAATTTTCATTTCTATTGCATATTTTGGAAATCTCGATTTATATTTTCCAGTTTTTGCATATACATCCACAAATTTTGGACAAGCTGTAATGTTATTTTAAAATTCGCACTAAATCCGCCCCTGTTTTTCAATTTCGTTCGGATATTTGTTTTCTTGACGCGCAATATTTAAATTGTTTCATTAAACGAATGTTTGTTATAATGTTATTTTAAAGAATTGATAACTTTGTGGTCTCGACTTCTGGGCTCCGGTAGACGTGCCTTTTGCTATTTTCCAATATCAAATTCCTGGAATCGCAAAAATTAAAGTCACACCGTCTCGATTAAGCCAGGTTTAAGCTGGTAAATTTACAAGTAAAATTTTCCATTGTCGCATAAAGAGTATTAATGTCTTAATCTGTTAGGGTGTATATCCGACTTTTTAACCCCACTTCCGTAAGTACGAACTGGGTAACAAAAAACGCAGAGGTTAGGCATTACGTGGATAGCTGTTGACTTGAACCAACGTGTGGTAATTTTCGACGTTTACCTCTACATCCCCTAATTGGATTCAAACCAAATTAAGTGAAGCGATCCTCTTAGAAAAAAAAAAGAGATCGGACTGGAGAAATCGTAATTCCTTCGTGTCAGAGACGCGCAATAATCGCGGAAGAAAGTGGTTTGTTTGCCAACAGCAAGGCTTATAAATTTTGTTATCGTGGGGAATGTATAACCCAAATATAATTACGCTGGTGTCCTCCAGGAAGCAGAGATTGTAGAGGGTAGGAACGTAACCATTTTGGCCCCGTTGGTGTAGCACCTGTGTGTATACTACATTTTGGAAGCTCCGCAAAATTTTAATAGTGCTCGAGACTCAGTGATTTTCGTTTATAAAATTGTGTGTAAACGCCTGAATTTTGTTCTTATGTTTTTTTTGTGATTAACGTAAAATAAGTGGTTGTTCTTCGAAATTAAAGTTTTCTCAATTATTGGATCTAGCTGCCTTTCGTCGGAAAACAAAGGTCTGCACATACCTTCTGGAAGAAAGAATTCCTGTATGAGTAAGAAAGAAAACCTGCTATGTTTTATTATATGAATTTTAATGTTTAAAGACTAGGAGAACGTCGAACTTGGTGAAATATTTTATACGAAAACTTTGCTTAGACAGGATCAGTTTCGTATTGTTTTATTGAATCATAATTTTTTACAAGTAACTTTTTTAACTAATTTGTAACAGGAACGTTCCCAGGTAATTTTAGCTGGTGTTTGATAAATTGTTGCAACAAAATTACTAACTTGGCAATCATTTCTTTGTTCTTAAACGTAATGTTCAGTTGTCAATATTTAACAATTTATGGTCAAGTTTACCTTAGTCGGGTTAATTAATATTTGAATTTTGATCTTTTGTGTTCTATTTTAAAATTTTAACGTAACAGAATCATTTCGCTTTGTTTATTGTAATAATTTGTTTTTCTTATAGTTTGTTTCTGGTTTTATTATTTTATCGACTCTGTTCTCCAAACAGAAATTAATTTATGCCTCTTATTGATATTCTTTTGTAGTGGTATTTTATTATTGTTTTTGTATTTTTGTTTGTGTGTGTTTGATTCATTTTTTTATTATCATTATTGTTTTAATAAATGTAAGTAAGGTTGACTTCTTGTATTTTTGTTTTTGTAAGTGGATCTCTGGTTCAGGCGAAACAGTTTAATTTCATTATTTTGTTCTTTTGGCTATCAAAAAGCACGTAGGGTATATTCCAAATTTCAATTATAGACTAGATATCTTTGCTCAAGAGAGAAGTAAATATTGAATTGGCATTTCTCTCTTGTATCGTTTTAAAAGAAGGAAGTCTTCAGAGGACTTCCTTAGCAAAATTAAGTAAGACAAATCAAGTGCTTATACAGTGTTTATTTTGTGTATTGAGTCTCATTGGTGAAACATCAGAGCGAGTTTTAATAGAGCTTCCACGAGGTAAGTTACACACAGGGTGAGGTTTTGTAAGAGGCCTATATTCAGGGTGTCGGATTCACGAGCAGTCGCGTGACCGACCATCAGAACCTTTTGATCTACGACTGCTGGCGCCCTCTTTTACGACCATCTATTAGTTTAATAAGAGTTTTGGAAAACGGTGAGCTTCTCTTTGTAAGAGATTAGCCAAGTTTATTTGAGAATCCACCCCATCTGCGGCATGAACTATGGGATTTAACATCTACCATTGGTCTGGACGGGACTTGTGCATACCTTTGAGCACTGGCCCTTTACAAAGCTTTTTTCATGTAAATCCGAGCTTTTTTCGACAGTCATCAAATTTTAATTGTCTGTCAGATACGGGACAGTTGGATTAATAAATTTCTGTATTGTAACTTGTGAATTGAACTCACAGCCATGCTAATAAAATTTTATTGAATTTTACTAGTCAGCTGCTAATTATTGTATACATTAGGAGTTATCTTTAATGCATATTTATAAAGCTTTTGATTTTCTTGATATTTCTATCTGCCAAGTAACCATTTTTCTGCTAAAAGAAGATTTCCGGTTCTACGTCAACTTTTGGTCTATAACCCAAAAGGCTGTTTCATAGGAATTAATACAGCTGTCATACATATTCCTTGCTTGGTCGCTGTTGTACGATACTCAAAAAAGTTCTGTAATTCTTCGTTCTTCGTTTTCTACACAAATACACCCAAAGTTACTTTGCAGATGAATATCAGTAGATCCTGCTTACCACATTCAAAGAATCCAGGCATTGCAGAGCATTACGGAAATTGGTAAAAAATCCTGGATTTCCCGGTCTCATCTTACTCGCATTTTAGAATATGTATTGTTACAATCAAGATTTAAAACGTGGTTTGTACATGGTTTGTTACACCATGTATGACATATTTCGTAATAATTTTTTTATATTTTATTATTATTATTATTATTATTATTTTAAATAATAAAATACCTTCTGAGTATTCAATTGGGAAAAAACACAGACAGTTAACACCAAATAACACTGCTATACAATAGAGCAGATTAAGATTTACAAAGTTGTGCAATAGTTTAGTCACGATCTAGAATTTTGTTATAATACCATAAATCAACTAGTTTTTTTTTTGTATGAGAAGTTATGCCTAAAAGGCACAAAACATTTTTAAAGGCTGTTTACATACATATTCAAACATCAACAAAACTAATTATTAAAAGGAAGGAAATTCGAAAAATGTACAGAGAATGTATCGTCTGTAAATTCAAATACTAGAAATTCAACCGAACTACGTTCTTCATTCATATTTAACTACGCCACGTGCTGTTTTATGATTTAATATTTTTGCTCCTTTATGGTACTATTTCTATATGAATATTAACAAGGTGTAACATAGTGGTAGTTGAAATTTTTGCATAAACCAACAATTAACAAGTTTGTCGACTACTAAGTAAACTTGATGTTTTAAATAATTAAACCATTTTTTACAGCTACTGTTCATTTGATTTAAATTGTATAAACCTTGTTATTTCAAGAACTTGAAGTTTTTGTTATCCTACTTATTCTTATCCTCTACATCCTTCTGTACAATTAAGATTATAGTATTAATTCAGCTGTGACTTTGCTCCTTTCTAAAATACTGAATAAGAGGAACAAGAAAATACTTTCTTCTCATCCTTACAACTCAATAGATGTTAGTATCACTACTTATTTAGTATTTAGTAATCAGTTGTATACGATATTATTCAGATTCTCAAACATAAGACATACAGTTTGAATATTATTTTTGACGATAATTTTTTAAGTACCCACCTTTGTAAACAGGCTCAATTTAGATAATTTGAGTACAATAGAAGTTGTGCATACACCAAGAACACTCTAATTTTTGATTTTAGTAACTTAAATAAATGTATATATCAATATACTGTTAGCGGCTAAATAGAATCAGAAACATTTTAAAATCATAATATTCAGATTTCAAGGTAGAATTAAACTGTATTTTCACTTCTGCTACATTTCTGTCACTCAAAGTATTATTGCTGGTAATGTTTCAATTTAAAATAGAGAAATTAAAATTGCGTTTTGTGTTCGAAGCTCTGCAACCGCTTGTTGTAGATTTGCAATATCACAAAGTCAATTACAACGCAATGCAATAAAGATGCATATTCAACTGTTACCGATACAGACAGGTACATATTCTGATGCAGAAATTAAATTAATGTACATCGCTTTTATGTGCAGCTTTTATAGTTTATTTTTTATTCTGGCAGTTTCTAAAATTGGATGTATTGATTACTAATGTTAATTAAGTCATCAATCATTGGATAGATTATTATAAAACGGATAGAGAAGTTATCATAATTTCATTGCCGATTTTACACAAATTAATAAGCAAACAAATATCACTTATCAAACTTCGAAATAAAAACTAACATATAATAAAATACTAAAATCATTTGTACACTTCTGCATGTTCTGCTAACTGATGCCCAGACTTCTAGAGAATATCAGAACATACAGGGTGTAATATTAATAAAGTATACTCTGTATAGTTTACGAACAGTTTTACAAAACAGGAATAATTATTCTATACTTTTCATACCAGGATTCTTCCATATTTCTAGAAATAGCCATGTCATTTGTTTACAGATCGTGGAAACATTCTATACAGGGTGTCCGAATATTACATCGAAAACTCTTAACTGTAGGTTTGGCAGATTAAATAGAAATGATTCATCAAAAAAAAGCTAAGTAAAAAGTTTTTGTTGTCGAGTTATAACGCTTCAAAGTTGATGGAAAAAAATAGTTATTTCCTTACTATGTCCAAATAAATCAACGCATATTCTTCAAACTTGGTATGCTATTTGGCGCCATCAGGGTGGTCTTTATGATAAAATATGGTCGAAATTTACAAATCGTATCACAAGTTTTCATGAATTGCTACTCGTGAGAAGCTCAGAACTTTCTGTAGAGCCAACATTTTACAAATTTGATGCAAACACATAAAATCAATTTTAGTTTATAAAATATTTACCCTCTTGCAAGTTTTTCGTAGACGTAACCATTTTAGAGAAAATTGAGATTTTTTAGAACACTCAATTCCGCGTTGTTTACGTTACTGATACAAGAAATCCGAGGTGGCGGAGAAACACGGCGCATTTTTTGGTTTATAATAAAATTAATTTTAAGTCTGACAGGAATCGTAAAATGCAGAGATGCTCCGTCACTCATGTTAACATGCGACGGCGTGTTTCTAGAGAGACATCATTTATCAATTTTGCATTTGAAGAAATAACTTAAAATTAATTTTGCAAATTTTTTATAAATAAACTAAGGTTGCTTTTATGTGTTCGCATCAAAGCTGTAAAATGCTGGCTGTACAAAAAGTTCTGAGCTTTTCAAAAGTAGTATTTGTAAGTCAAGAGTTTTCGGTGTAATATTCAAACACCCTGTATACTAATTAATCTTCATATTGAAAGAATTTTTAAAATACTTTTGATTTTGAGTTTGCAAGATTGATTTTTAAATTGAAGCTAATTTGGATTTAAAATTTTTAGCTTTAGGGATAGAGACAAACGAAAATACTAGTCTAAGAATAAAGAGTAAAGATCCAATATGATGTCATACAAAGATTATAGTTTTAGTGGCAAACTGTATTGAAGTATGAAAACAGTAACGAATGATAGAAACTGGAAAACTGGAGAGTAGAATATCAAGATAGAACAGAAATCGAATAAGGTGGAGAACAAATGGAGAAAAAGGAAAAAAGTGCCTAAAAAGATAAAGATGAAATAAAGAAGTGGTGACCAAAGAAACAATAAAGAAAGAAAGAAAAAAGACAATGAGAAGGAAATAATAGAAGTCTATCTAGGTATAACTTTTGTTGTTCCTGTATAACTGTTTTTGTTTATGTGTCACTGTTAAACCGTTAAAGACAATAACGCTAGGCTCGTTTTTTTAAGTAATTTTCTTGGGAGTATAGAGAAGTGCACAACGTTCCCGGAAGATATGGGATAATAGTTGAACTGACCAAATAAAGTGGAAGAAACGTAACAGAAGCTCTAAAAGTATTGTTCAATAGATGTCTTGCAAAAGCAAATATCCCAGAAGATTGGAACAAGAATAATTATTAATAGCTTTTGACACGATCGAATTATGGGCAATAGAAAAAGCTTTACAGAACAGCCGAATAGATCAGAAATATACACAAATAATACAATCAAAGTGCAAAAAAAACAACAATGGTCATACAAATGAACGAATGTACTAGAGATATCTCAGTAAAACGCGGCATCCGACAAGCAGACTCAATGAGTCCCAAGCTTTTTATAACATCAATGGAAGAAATATTCAAAAATTTAAACTGGGACAAAAAGGGCATAAATGTCAACGGGAAAATGCTAAATCATTAATGGTATGCAGATGATGTGATTTTGATCATAGATTTGCAAAGTATGATACACGAATTACAACACGAGTCAGAAGCAGTAGGATTAAAACTAAATAAACAAAAAACCAAAATCATGTCAAACGATGCGGAAAATCACAACATAGAAAGGACGGCACAGAAATAGTAAAAGTACAGGACTGGCTTGGGAAGCTTTCGGAAAGCAAAACAGAATACTTAAAGATAAAAGAATACCGCCTGGCTTTAAGGAAAAAGTATTGCCAGTTTTGTCGTATGCTGCTCAGACCTGGACTCTAACGAAGCTAATAATGGAAACGTTAGCTAAGGCCCAAAGAGAAATCAAAAGAGGTAAAATCAAAAGACCGAATACGAAACAAAAGCATTAGAAATAGAACAAAACTGATAGATGTCAAAGAATATGTAGCCTCTCTAAAATGGAGATGGGCTGGACACACTATAAGACAGACAGACGCGAAATGGAACAAAGAAATACATTATTGGAAGTCATGGGCTCAAAAGAGAAATGTAGGGATGCCCACAAACGAGCAGCCGAATTAAATTGATATCGAGTAGCATTAAATACGGACGTATGGAGATCGTATGGGGAGGCCTAGATCCAACAGTTGGTGACGATGGGCTAATAAAGAAGGCGATCTCAGGAATAAAGTATGACATTTAGTACTAGATATCTACCATATCTACAAGTTTGTCTAAACGATGTGTTCATTGAGGGTGAGATGTTGGGGCCAACTAACTTTTATAAAAACAGGTATGTTACGTCATTATTATTGTTATTTTCAAATCCTGCATGCAATTTTACAAAAAACGTTACTCCTGCAGTTTTTCCATAGGATATGTCGTTTTTGGAGTCAACTCTACCTGTATTGATATTTATGTTATAATGTCTAATTTCTTTGATATCTTAGAAATAACAAATTATATTGAAATAAAAGATTTTGCTTAGCAATTGATATCCACATCAAGAGTGGAAGTGTAAAGAGGGGCAAGCACACTATTGTGGAAGATTCATGTTGCGCCTCTGGGGAGATAAATTACTCTTGTATTGTTTAGAGTCTCTAGATTATATGTTAATCCAAGCAATTTTTTGTTAAAACCAGAAATTAAATATCTAAACTTAGTTTGTTCTACAAAGTTGTAAAGTGATACATGTTTTGTAGTGATATTAACAATCTCGATTTCTTTAATAATTATATTTTAGAATGTGGCTCACCTTTATGGTGATGCTTTAAATGATTATTACTATTTATTTACAACAAATGCTTTTTACAATTCCTTAGTGAAAAACATCACATAACCGTTTAAATTAAAAAAACACTGTTACGGCTTTAATAAAAAGTAAAAGTAGATAAATTCATTATTATTATTATTATTCTTTTTAGTACCCATAAAATTAAAAAAGCAAGTGAATTCACACACTGACAATATTAAACAAACGCAGATAAAAGCTAAGTAATATAAACAATAACAAAATAACTTTACCAAGAAAAAAATTTAACTGCTTTGTGTTTAAAGCATGTAAACATGGAAATGCTTTTTGAGAGCGAAAGCAATATGACTTGAAATATGGAGAAAACAAGTTATAATTTTTTATGGTATTATAAAAATGTAAGTAGTCCGCTGTGTTTAACATTTATATTTTATTAATATCCTTGAGAAACACGCTTTTGTTATATAAATAATAGAGTTTTCAACAAAATTATGATATGATACAAACACCATTTTGCATAGTTAACTATTTTAAACAAATTAGTATGCAGAGATATTCAAATTCTAGTTTCAACCATTGAGATTTCGAGGAATTTACACGAGATGAAATTGGATAAATTATAACAGAGTTGCATAATAATTTTAAAGAATTGATTTAGTTTTACCCATTAATGAAATTTATTAAATTCAGTAAACAATTTTTTACTCTACTCTAGAAATCTTTTGATGTTTTAAAGTTATTACAGCTTAGTGTTTTTTTAATTTAAACGGTTTGATTAAAGATTACAACAACAATAAAGGTCTCAGGAGAAGACCATGAGGAACACCTGAATTGGAATATAAATTTACTACTTAGGTACCTGTTGAATTCTTGCAGCAAATAATTTGATTCATTTGCATTTTAATGTAAGTCAAAATAATAAAGGGTAGAGATTAAGATTTCATAATTAATCTCATCTAACGGGTTCGAATAATCTGACGGAATAAAGGTAGTTAATTTATAGCTATCAGCTCCAGAAACGACATCGCATCGCCGGTAGTGATGATCACAGTTGCATAACTAATTACCAACTGTTTTCAATCGATTTATATAATACGAATTTACCTGTTAACTCTGTTGTTATTTTAAATTAGTATTAATTATCACTCGAATTGTAAAAATTATATGTTTATAGTAAATTTGTAAAGTGTATTGAGAAACGCGTTATGATAATATAAAATTAAGTTTTTCTTAAAAAGTTAAATCTGCTAGAACTACATCTGGCGTGCCGCAAAATAACTTAGTAGTTCGTAAAACTTGTTTCATTTAATTTTTAAGCAGCGTAGCTCACCGTAACTACATTTCAGAGTATTGGTTGTAGTAAAAAAGTTATCAAGCATTAAACAGTCGACACAAGAACTTGCACTTTGCTTAAACCTACACTCTAAATGGCAATTCTTTAATGGCAATTTGTAACGCTTTATAAAAACAATTGCGAGATTTATTATTTAAACTTAAAGTACCTATAAAAGTAAAGGTTTTAAAAATCCCTTAAAACAGTATATCTTAGAAATCTTTAACAACATTCCACTATATTAAAAGACATACAATGGTTTTTGTAGAATTGAAAAAACAAAATATGTAGAGATAAGATAAAGAAAATTGCGAAAACAAAGTGATGAGTTTTAAAAAACTTTTTTCGTTCTATATTTAACAGAGAACTATTTTCTTTTTCTAAAAAAACGGAATAAACAAGGTAAACATATTTCAAGTGTGATAAATATACAGGGCGTTCATTTGAAAACTTCCCACCTTGAATAACTTTAATTAGTTAAATTATCAAAAATCGCTGAAACAAGTCGATTTTGTTTTTGAGGGGGACATTTAATAACCTATTCTAATCAGTTGAAAAACTTTCATCCTCCCCTCCAATCACCCCCATCGCAAGATTTTAAATAGCACTGTGTGTGATATATCATTTTAAAGGGTATAAGATTCTCAATCTTTTACATTCAAGAAAATTAAAGATCGGCCCAGCCGTTCGTGAACTAAAGATAGAAATGTATTTAATTCAATAAATAATAAATTCTATACCTGAGGAAACAAATAAAGACTGGAAAGGTTCAAGAAAGTTATAATTAATTACTTATAGACTGTAAGAAAAACTTGGAACCTTTTTTTAAAGCGTTAACACTACAGATATGGCCAGTGCGAATAACGAAAGCCAACCAGAAGAAGAAGAATACGCACCCCTCGCATTTCTACCGTAGGCACATGCGCATTTACAAATCCGCTTGTCAAGAATAGGTCCCCTGGCCACCTTAAGTGACACACTTTTTCAAAGTTTGCTTTTTATTCCTAGTTTGTATAATGCATTAAGTTAAAATTGCCAAAATTGTAAAATAATAATTAATAAAGATTTTTAAATAAGTTGCATATTAATGTAGATTTTTAAAAAATGTTCAAATTTGTTTATCTCAAGATCATTGTATCTTGATTCTATAGCATTTCTACTTTACATAACCGTTTTAATCAGGTGCGACGAGGCACGACGAAAGAAATTAAAGCTTTTCTTAAATAATAAATGTGAGATATACCATTCATCATAACAACCCTTCTATCTTGACACTGCAGCTAATAAATTTTTGTTAGGAGATGTGTTTGTTTAAGAATTTGTATTTATGTTCTTAGAAATGTTAGATAGAAGATTATTTTTCTACCCCCCAGTCAAAATCTCTACTGGTAGTATATAATACCATATGAATTATTATGATAATACATATTTCACCATAGACTGAATCTGAAAACTGGTCATTATTTTAATTTATTAAAGCTTCTGGTCTATTATTTAGGTGTTTGCCATAAAATTACGCATCTAGTAGTAAGTATTTTTTTTTATTAGTTTTATATTTTACAATTAAGATTATCATTACAAGTTTAAACTCTTACACTGAGTGTTATTATTATTTTATTTATTTATTTATTTATTTCTATTTATATACTATTCAAATAGTACTTGTCACCATACAGTGTATTAATTTTAAAACGATCCACCTTTAATATTTCTTAGACAGATAAGAAAAAAATACCTCAATCTTAAATGACACTTCACTACTTGTGATATGTCGTTGAAAAGGAAATACCAATAGCAATATTTTCGTGAAAACAAAATTCAAATCGGCCTACTAGATCGAAAGCTATAGCACACAACGTCTACTTTTAGTGATAAATTTAAATCACATTTCAATTATTTGTGGTGCTTATTTCGGATATGAAACAGATGAACGTAAACATTTTTAATTAAATCATTTAAATCGAATTGTCAATAACAAGGAAAGAAAAGAAACAACATAAATTGGATAATCTTTTGAAAGAAGTACCTAACCTAACAATTTGCATTTGCATCGCGATTGTTTTAATATCTATCTTAGATGAAAAACAAGTGCAACTTTGCATGTTTTGTGTTGTATAAGGTGAATTGAATTACTAAGGTGAGCTGCTACGCTTAGGTGTTCTCTTCGAAAATGTTTATTTCGTCTTGTTCCTTCACTTCTGTTTTTACCTTTTATTGACAGAAATTCAATTAGAAATGCTTATGTTCATCAGTTTCGTATCCAAAATAAGCATCAAAACAATTGAAATGCGTTTATTTACCTAGTTAACTTAATTTAAACTCTTAACTAAAATGAGACGTTTTGTGCTGTAACTTTCGATCAAGTAGGTCAATTAAAATTTTGTTTTCACTAAAAGTTTGCTATTTCTATTTCCTTTCCAACGTTGTATCGCAAGTGGTGAGCGAGAGCGAACACAGTGACCTCTATGAATGAGTTAATTATATATTTTAATGTCCCCCCTCTATATCTTCGATATCTTTATTTGTTTATGAAATATTAAGGGTGGATTGTTTTAAAATAAACTGCTACCAAGGATAAACGTTATATGTGAAAATCAAAGCCTATAACCACTTTTTCTTTATTTTGAACCAATGTGCGACACACGGTCCATTAACGAGTAGAAAGCGACAATCTTGCGTCAAACTTCGATGGCGAACACAATCAAAGATAATATAGAGAACGTCTGTATTCTGTAACAAATGAAGTACAGATTTTCTAAAGTTTGATAAAACAGAAAAGATTCATTATCTGTTCGTTCAAACTATGACACTTCCTAGAAGTAAGAAGTTTCCCGTTCATTAGCCTAAAAATAATTTACTACTTAAATCATAGTTTATTTATTTATTTTCTACAGTCTATAAGGAATATCTCTAACAGATCGTTATGTCTGCGTTAAGTAATAATTACATCTTGAACTTATTTTTGAAGTGTGATGTAAAAGGAAATTTTTTACGTAACCAGTCAAGCCTCATTGTAATTGACAAATGAAGAATTTAATATAAAATAATTCAAATAAATAAATAAAATATAAAATTATTATTTAAATATATTTTTTATTATTCACTTGTGATGCCTACATATTGTTTTGACTTGTTTTATTTGTTCCTTTTTCTGTTCAAATATATAAAATTTTATTCACTTATGAATGAATTTTAGAGCAGCAAATGAAGACTGTTTTTTCCGCAAATTCAATCCCAGTTCTGAAAAATTTCTTTCCGGTTTCAGGTTCAAACTTGCACAAAGCAAGTCTCATCAGCGTCACATCACCTGAGCCGATGTTTCAAAGTTTTATTGGCGATGTTACAAAATAAATACTTTAAATGTATATCGGCAATAGCAGCTAACTGAGTTGTTTAGAGGAATGACTACAAACCAAGAGATATCGAGTTCAAACTCCGACGGACCTATCTAAATAGAAAGAACATGACGAGCAATCTCATTTCATCTCAATATCAAAGGTGCGTCCATGTAAAAGTATTTGACTTACAACTTTGATTTATACATAGAAACATTCAAATTTGAAACTGTCTTTAATGAGGTTCTAGAGCAAAGCTCGTTCATGGGATGCGTAGGCGTGGTCATCTCGCTGAAAAGGCAGTCTAGATTTATAAATCTAAATATCGAGCGGCATTTAATGTACCTCAAAAGGAACAGAGTCAAAAACTCTACTTACAACAATTTTTTCCCAAACGTTAATTTTCTCTGGATACTGCGTAATTCCTCCACCCTATAAAGATTACGCTGCGACCGAAAACGGCAATTATCGATTGTAAAAGGTGGCTTCGTCAGAGAAAACAATATTTCTTATTGTCTGTCAAAATCATCTTCGCATAGTTTCTGAATTAAGTTTATCTTATAAGAGTGAGACTTTTTTTGTGCAAACGTTGTTATCACGTGCAGTAAAACGTCCAATATTTTATCTTCCGTTGCAACTCTTGGGCGCCCACTTCTTCTAACATTTTTAACATGCCCTTCATTCCTGGATTTTTTATTAATTTTGGTAATAGTGTTAAATAAAACACAGACCTCCTCGTGGGTTCTTCTTCTTTCCCCGTATCCAGTCATCATTGAAATTTCGATGCGTTTTGTTTCTGTTGAACGTTCCATAATTGAAATGACAACCTATTAGTACAACTGACATTGAATTTGTTTAATGGTTATCATTTCCAAGGCAATCGTGATATTTTTACATGACCATAAAGAGAAAACAAGATTTTATCCAATTCTGCCACACAAAGTATAAGTTGCCCTTCAAAACATTTTTCGTCTACGTCACAACCTGAAAGTATGACGTCAGAAAAATTGAAGAACATCAAATTGTGGTAGATATTTAGACATCAAGTTACCATTAATAACCTTTTTTCATATAACCAATAATAAAAACTCCAGCATCAATGTTCCTTACCTTTTATTCACACTGTATATTTTGTAGTACTTAGTTTTTTAACTTTGTAGAATTTCACGTGTTGTTTTTTGAATTTAAAGAAAAAAGGTTGAATAGATAAAATGTTTTCTATTATTTCTTGGAAAGAATAGTGATATCGCAGAAAATAAACAAAATTGAAAGATTTTGTGATACGACGTAATTTTTAAATTATCGACAAGTTAAAGCCCTTTTCCCAATTAAATCGACGAAATCTTATAAGTTGCTCATAATTTCTAAAATGTTATTGTTGTGACTCGAATTTGAATAATTCTACATGTATAAGAATAAATCACAAAGTTTATTTTGTCGAAAATGGTAGCCTTTGTATTACAAACTTTAAACATATGTGCATTTTTTATCATTTTATAGTGCACAAATGCTTGCGCATATTTTGACATATTTACTTTATATTTTATCTAGAACAATATAATACCCAGTTATGAAAAAGTCAAAACAAAGTTCAATCAAGTACAACAGGCTTATTGCTAATCACATCAGGAAGGTATTCTTAAAACATAATAATACCTGAAAGGTTATATTTCTGAGATTGATGTTTGGGTGAAGAATATTTTTATAGATATGTAACTTAAATGAAGTAGTTTTTCCAAAAACTACAAATTCTTTTAAATTCTATGGTGCTTTTCATTTGGATTCATTAAAAAATTTCAAAAACTGAAATTCGAATTTTTCGATTTACAGTAATTGAAAACAAACTAAAGATTTATATTTAATCGTAAAATAATAGAAAGCTGTCACAGAACAAAACCAATGTGCAACAGGTTTAATATAAGAGTAACAACTTTGTAAAGAAAAAATTAAAAAAAAAATTACAGAAATAAGAGGAGTACAAAACACTGTTCGGAATTCTGAAATATTTTTCTTACTTGCAACCCCGTTTATTATAATTTTGTTTTTGAGAGTTTGTCCATACGAAATATGAATTTCTCTACATTTACACGTTCAAAATATTTAAATTTAATCGCCTTAAATGTTTTTTCAAAATTTGTATTTCAATTTCATTCAATGTTGTTTACAAGGAAATACGTCAAGAAATTTTATAACATTCTACATTAGTAATTGAAATAGTACGTTACTCGAGGGGACGTGAAACTAAATGTAGAAAAAAAAACATAAATAACTTGAATACCGTTATGTATTTATTTATTTTTACTAAATAAATTGGATGAGGTAAAACTATAAACCTCGAGAGCGAGAAATTTATTTTTCTCTACAAATCTAGGGTAAAGTTTGGATAAAAAGATCGTACTTTAAAAAAATCTGAAAGGTTATTAAGTTAAGCTAAAAGGAAAGCCCCATTCAAAATCCAAACCATAGATAACTTTCGTTGCAAATCCTGGCTTTCGAAAAGAATACTTAGTAAAGTCATAACAAGTCCGATGGCAGACTGATGTGGGATCTTTACGAGCGGCCGTCCCATCCAAAGAAATGAAAATAACAGACACATAGCGGGTTGATCAGAACTGGACGCGCTCTTAGTGGCGTTATAAGCCTAATAAACAGAGACCGGTCTCAGTGTTTGTTTCCGGGCAACTGATATTAAAATGTCACTTAGATGTAAACACTGATCAATCCCGTTAATGAGGAAGGATATAAATATAATTCAGCGTGAGCCCAATTCGGTTTACTTCAACACTCATCTGGGACGCCGTTGCGGGCGCAACTTCCAGGATCAGCTTAATTGACATTGCCTGAGATACGAGCTTCAACTACGAGCAAGTGTAAGCGAGAACAGTCAGGTCATGCAAACAAGCTAATTTAAGAACTGCACCCCCGCAAGCTGTTCACTTTACTGCCGGTTACATATTCGCGTTAATTATTAAATTAATAGCTTTTACCTTCCCTCTTTGAGAAGTACGACACGTGACACGCGGTTTCATTTAGTAACATACTCCCTAACAAATCATAAACCACTTACCTCTACTGAACTGTTTGAAATTTTTGATGACTTTTTCAGCATTCTTTCTTGCAATGTAGAACCATTCGGAAGTGTTACTAAGGTATTTGTATTCTACAGCGAGATCTTTAACGAGGATCGGTCCTTCCGGAAGGCGATAGGCATAAGGGCAAAATAACCAATAATCTTTGTATTGATATTGGTCGTAACAGTTTCCAGCAGCAAAAATATCGTCGTCAAATTCTACCATCGAGAACACCGACGCATGAAGAAGATATTCGGACATAACAACACTGGGATCCGCGTATTTCCAAATGCGGGTTAGCATGTTTGCTCTATTAACAGCCACGTTCGCTTCCACACGAAAACGTTCTTGAGCATAGCGATCTACGACACCTTCTCCTAAATTTAAATCTGTGCCGGCGGTGCAATTTTCTCCTAATAAATGTTGAGATTCCACGATTCGCAGAAATCGAGTCACTATATCTACATGACCGCTACGAGTACTTCCAGTAGCAGTCTTTTCAGACGCTAATTCAATTTGTTCTTCAACATCGTTCTGCAAAAAAGTATCTTGTAGTTGCGATTCATTCACTTCATCGCCTTGCAATCTAGCACCGGAACCAGTTGTTACTTCTTTTCCTTCCGAGTGTTGATCGTGATACCACACGTTTTTATCACTGCCTTGCCAACTACTATTAAGGGTCGGTCCGAAACTTGAATCGACAGTAACTCTTCTGCTAGAATTACGTTTTGAAGAACTACTAAATTCGGTAGTGCTATTTACTCCTGGTGCGCTTAGACGCGAAGGAGTTAAATATTGATCTAAATTTTGATTTAATGGAATTAACACTTCGTGTTCTGATTTAATTGTCTGTCGTAATTTATTTTTCGGTGGAACGCTTTTCATATTGAAGACACCGTTGGAGTAACGCGGGTCATCTGTTTCTGACTCAAGTTTTAGTTGCTGGTACGAAGTTGATTTTACTTTCTCCAAGGCCTCTTCTGTCAAATTAGAGTTAGTCTCGTCTTTACAATGCTCTTCCCCGTGGTGATTAGCTCGAAGAAATTTACTTCTTGAGCGACTATGACGAATATTTTGTTGGACATTAAAATTGTTGTAAAATTGGTACATCGACATTTGGTTTATTACAATTAAAATAATTAATATAAGCTTGTACATTATGAACTTTACATATATTTTTTAATACCAAACACGCACTTTAAAAAAGTTTTAGTAGTATTTTTAAATCATAAAATTGAAGGTTTGGAAACTTTAGTTGCAATAGAAAATGTCGCTATGTGGCATAAATTTAATAAAAGTTCTAAAAAAAATTATAGTCTTAGAAAAATTTTATTGCTGATGTAGATGTGATATAGTACGAAAAGCGCGAATTAAATCTGAGTGCAGCATGACCGGATAACATAGCGACCGGGGCTAAACTGGGCCGAGGGCTGCTGCGGGGGCGACTCCGGGATGCAGGGATGCACGAGAGCGCCACCTGCGAACAAGACGCGGCGGCGGCGCACAGGCGTTTCATTTCTTTCACCAAAAGTCACAAACATACCGGAATTACTAAGTCTTGGACTTCTAACTATCCGGAATCAGACAACACCGCCCGCCCCTTGAGAACTCCTATTTCACTAGCAGACCTGTTGCACAAAAACGAAAAACATCATTTTCATAATATACCGACCAGATTCTTCCTCGCACTGATATACCGAAAGAACCGAGAAACACCAGATAACAGCAAATAAATTATTCCCACTTAAAGAAGAACGTATATAAGAATTTTCTAAACATGCCATTTTGGTCTATGAGATCTTTTTATGTGATCCTATATTTGTATCAATTTACAGTATGAAATGCCTTTCGATTGGTACTGAAATATTAATAGATACGATTACATAAAGAATAATGTTCTCACCGTAGCTATTCATCTAAATAGAACTTTTTGAACTTAGAAAGAAAACGTTTCCATTTATTATTTTTCAGAAATAAGAAATAATCAGAAACCATCACGCTAAAAGGTTACTTATCTATAACTTTACATCGGAAATTCGTAATCGTTTAACACTGAGGTATTAAAGTTTTTAATTACCTACTAAATTTGTCGCTTTTATTAAAGACTTTAATAAGCAAGAATCTGTCCTTTTTGAAGGTGCTTTTTTGTTATTTTCAGGCTTTTGTCATTAATTAAAACAATGTTTTGTTGTTTTGCTGGTTTATTACAGCAACCTATAAAATTATTTTAGAGGCTACTCATGAATTTTTTTAATTTAAAATTAAATAACAGAGAGCAGATTTTTTAATTTCCCTTCTTCAAAGTGCACGTTTTCAAATTTCCATTTGTTTAAACTTTTTCATGTCTGTAATGTATTATTTCAAAAACGTTCCTTGCTGCCTTTCAGTATTGAAATCAAAGAACTGCATAAATTCTATCAAAGTTTCTATTTTCAGAATCAACTTATTTACGATACAATAACATAATAATAAACAGTTAAGTGAGTGGAGAAGTAAATTCGTAATAAAATTTATATGAAACATCCAACTGTGTATCTTATCAGAGATAGGGTGTTACAAGATCTATTTCCAATGAACGCTTTTGTTCATAGCTCATAGTTTTAGTCAGAAGCCAAAACTTACAGCCTTGCACGGATCAGAAAGTTTAGGCCCGGCCTAGACCAATCTGGACAAAGCAAACTTGACCGAAAAGCTTGCTGAAAATCTAATAAACTACAATGTGTCAAATCGGTACAAAAAGTCTGACCAATTCGAAACGTTCCATCATCCCACAAAGCACTATTAGCTTGGAAAGCCCAAGTGGCCTGATGATCTTCCCGGGCCTTACTCATCTGAAAACCAAGACCAAATTTAAAAACAAATTCCTTGCTGAGAATGAGAAAAAAAGAGAAGAAAACTTATTTAAGTTTAACTAAATAAAACTCAAATGTCAATACTCTTTCGAAAGACGCATAAGCAAAACTATTTTAGGTAAGGGTGGCTATTGACATTATTTTCAATACAAATATGTTTGTCTTTGATTGATTCGGATATTTAATTATTAGAAATTTGACATTTGAAAATAAATTATTTCATTTTCGCTTATTTTCGTCATGGTATACCCACAAGAGCACAGAACGTTCGTAATCGAATCTTACTTTCAAATTGGCGTGTATTTATTTTTTTACAAGATACAGTTTTTATCAGCTGCGCAAATTTGCCAATTTCAACTTTCTTTTTTTGTTATAGGTCGAGTAATTACTCGTAAATCGAGTTTTCACATTCGGCTAGATTGCGAAAAATAAACTTATTTGGCAACGACTTACGAATACATCATTGAAACGTTTAACATTACAGACATCAACAAAGATTTCAACAAATCTGAAATTGTTTATAACGCGTTTAAGTTCCCAAATTAAGAAAAAATGAGAAGATACTTGTAGGGCAAGGAAAAGGCTAAAATAAGTCAAAAGAAGTTTTTAAAGCTGAAACAGATTATATTTTGAGCCAAATTAACCAGCTATTTGAGTTTTTTTTTTGATTTGTTTGACCATGTTGGATGGCAAAATTTGTAGTGCCTTGTCACACTACTAATTTTCACAGACTTGTTGTGTATGTGGAGCCTTTTCCAAGGAAATGAATGATGTCAATAAGTTGGCAAAAAAAGAAACCTATCGATGCTATTTATAAATTTGGTATCCCACCACTGCATTTATACATCAAATCTTTGGAATTTCTTCTCCATCTGCTCTAGCAGCAAGCAAGCAAGAAGTCCTGAAGAAAGATTGCAAGTCGAAACTAGTTATATATTACCGATATAAATGTAGAGCTTATTCATCACTTCAAGATTATATTAAAAACGCTTTCTAGTGACCTTAAGATAAACACAGATAAATTTGGCGAATATACAGAAGAAACCAGACTGACATTTTTACAGCAGTATTTCTCGTACTATATGCCAGCCACCATACACAAGTTCTTGGTTCACGAGAAAGATATTGTTAAGACATGCATTCTTCCCATACAATAACTTTCGGAAGAAGCCCAAGAGTCACGAACTATAGATTTCGAGATCATCTCGCTAGAAAAACATCTAAAAAAGGCACGAATCGAAACATACTAAATAGGTTTCTTATATCTTCGGATCTGGTCGTATCAAATTATCAATTATCTTTTCAAAAAACAAAATACATTTCATCTTGAGACAATAAAACTTTTAAAATGTCCGGATGTTACAGTTGGCGGGGACCTATCAAACTTAGACGATAGTATTATTGACAGTAGTAGTGATAGTGATTAATTATACAATAATGTACTATAAATGTGCGTTATAATTTATGCGAGTCTACAAAGACACTTTCCTGACGTGCTACGTATAAAATCTTTTGTACAACTGCATACTAGAAAAATAGTTAAGTGTCTCAAATAGAAAAATTTAAAAAAAAATAATAAAATAAAATTTGATAACATTAATCAGTAAAGAACTTCCCTGTCCAGTCAGGCAAAGTTACGCTTTTCCATGAATTCTTCTGAGTCAGGAATGTTTTCACTAGGATGGCAGTTGCAGAAGAAACTTATATTTTATTTCCATTCTGTTTGACCTAATATACGAGGGTCGTTTATTTTTCAACATAGTCTCCTTTTAGGCTTATACACTTCGTCCAACGCTGCTCTAGTTTGTTGATCCCTTCTGAATAATAGGATTTGTCCAAGTCTGAAAAATAGCCATTCGTTTCTGCAATCACCTCCTCGTTTGAATAAAATCTTTTTCCCGCCAGATATTTCTTCAAATTGGGGAACAAATAGTAGTCCGAGGGAGCCAAGTCTGGAGAATAGGGGGGGATGTGAAACGAGTTGGAACCCTATTTCCATTAATTTTGCGACCACAACTGCTGAGACGTGAGCTGGTGCATTGTCCTGATGGAAAAGGACGCCAATCGTGGGCGTTTTTCTTGCAGCTCGGTTTTTAAACGGTCCAATAACGATGAATAATATGCACCTGTAATAGTTTTACCCTTTTCCAGATAGTCGATGAGGATTATTCCTTGCGAATCCCAAAAGACAGTCGCCATAATCTTTCCGGCCGAAGGAACGATCTTCGCCTTTTTTGGCGCAGATTCCCCCTTGGTAACCCATTGTTTAGATTGTTCTTTGGTCTCAGGAGTGTAGTGATGTATCCATGTTTCATCCACAGTGACAAAACGACGTTTAAAGTCCTGCCGATTCTTCTGGAACAGCTGCAAACCGTCCTTGCAACACTTCACACGATTTCGTTTTTGGTCAAGCGTGAGCAATCGCGGCACCCATCTTGCGGATAGCTTTGTCATGTCCAAATGTTGATGCAAAATATTATGTACCCGTTCATTCGAGATGCCTACAGCACTAGCAATCTCACGCACCTTCACTCTTCTGTCATCCATCACCATATCATGGATTTTATCAATGATTTCTGGAGTAGTAACCTCAACAGGGCGTCCAGAACGTTCAGCGTCACTTGTGCCCATATGGCCACTCCGAAAATTTTGAAACCGCTTATAAACTGTTCTAATCGAAGGTGCAGAGTCACCATAATGTTTATCAAGTTTCTCTTTAGTCTCATGATGAATTTTGTTTTTTATTTATTAATCTGATGGATAAAAAAAGTTTGAAACTGAATAACTACGATTTCACTTTTATTTTTCAAACACATGACTGTAAATGAGTGAAAGGCGTGGTTTCTTACGTATATTTCTTATACAGCCATATACAGACGTCTTCCAGACGGCGAGCATTGCCTCCAGCCTCAGTATATTAATGCATTTCGTACCAGACGATTTTTAATATGCTAGCAAAGCTACCAAGTGGAATCTTTATATTAATAGTCATAGTTTGCAAGCCAGAAGAAGGTGAGAACAGTGAGAAGAGTATATGAACTTTATGCCGATTGCAGTAGGTGTAGCTGAAAGGCTGTTCCAAGCACTTACACAGGTGACTACTGTATCTGTAGTCATCACATCTGCTTTCTATCCACTTCCACATTCTAAGCAAAGAAGAACTGAACTATTTTGTTTATGATCTGGAGCTGTTTGAAGGATCAAGATTTCACATATGCCATGATCAGTTTCAATCGTTCTTGAGAAAGGAATGTGACCTAATCGTTTGCAAAGATGTCTCGATGGAATGAAGAATACCTTAGGAATCAATCATGATCGGTATAAATGGTGACTATTCGTAGACTCTTCAAAGTTGAATCCAAGACGGAACTTGATGTTGCTACATAACGGAAACCGCTGCCTACATTAAGCGAAAATAGATATTTGACAAATTTTAATACAACAAATGCGGCTGCGATTTCTGCGGTGACACAATGCTGTTGTTTCTTCTCTGAATAAGACAGCCAAACAAAGATTTTGCACTACGAGACTGACCGCAGAAGAAATCTCTAAAGCTGCCTGATTCGGTTGGATCAGCTTTCAAGTAGACAAGTGAAAATGAAGATTAAAATGGAAACCTTTATGGGTTTTCAGATTCGTGAACTGTTTAGGAACGAGATGGAGGATAACAAATCGAAATTTTAGGGCACGTTTTTTCTAGTGTCAGCTAGCGTCTTCGGGTGGAAAACTGCAAGGAACTGGCTGTATTACAGACGTCTACTTTCTCTATTCGCACTTGAATTTTTTACCCAATAACTGTTATGTGGTTAGTGATAACTGCTAACCAGGGTGAACGTTTTCACCAGGAGAGTTCAACATATAGAAACGATACCAAGAAAACTGCTCTACTTTCATGTTGGTTGACGCTTGGCGGAGATAGATGATCTTGAGTAGTTACATACATGAACAACAATAGAAGCAGACTACTTTCATCTCAGATGCGTGACTTCTATCAAAATGTGTGGTCCAGTAAAGCAGTACCAATTTAGAAACAAAGATCCTTTGTTGTAGTTTTTGAAATCAATGATAATTTGAATCCTGAGATTTTTCACCTGAAAAGAATGTGTTAAAGGATGCCATTTTCCGGGAGAGATGTATATAGGTGAGTTCCATATGACTACATAGTAGTTGAAGCCAGATCCAAGTGAACTGGACTGGAGCCTCAGCCGCAAAACAACAACAATGATAATTTGATATTTTACTACTAAAAAGTGGTTTAGTTTTATTCAAAAGAAATTAAAGACTGTATAAGCTGTTTCTCATCTTAATGTACAGAATTCCATTAAAAGTACGGTTCTAACCTTTTACATTTTTTAAGGTTAATTCAATCAGTTAAATCAAATCGTTATACATGTCTCTTTTATTATTATTTTTATAAAATGAACAATTAAGCGGAACGTGTATAAAATAAAAAATAACATGTTAACGTCGCGTCATACAAAACATTTTCATTCTACTTGTAATATTTCTTTTGAATATTCATAATAGAAAGGTAACAACAACATCAATAATAAAAGTTCTTTCTGTAAGGCTTTACAAAGCGTAACATAAAAGTAAAAAAAACACAGTTATATGCGTGTTCAAATATAAGGATAAACCAAAATTTATTCCAAACTAGAGGACTTCAATTTTCAATCCCAAACCCTCAAAACGTAGATCTTCTCGGTTACAACGGCAAGTTCTGCAACAACTCGTAGTAAGAAACTTGCCGTAGTGGAACGTTGAGTATTTCCTGAAAGTCGTCAACAAATCTATTTGCTAGGGTATCTGAAAGCTGAAATGGGTCCAATTACAAACCGATTTCTTATTTAAAGGTGCCTCTGGACTTTGCAAAGCTTTTATCCGGTCCTAATTTATATATTTGAAGATTATTTACTTTTGTTTTTTATTCGAGATTGTTTTCTATTTTTTCAACGTTTTATTTATTTTTATTCTCGTCATAAATTTGCAAATAAGTATAAATTTTCCACAAATCCATTTCTGATCACTTTTTAATGTTTTTCTTCTGTTTAAAATATTAGTCTATTTAACTTGAATAACGAGAACTGTAAGAAGTTCGTTATTGTAGAACCCAATTTTTATCTTTTGTTCTATCCTAAAGAGGATATAGCAGACGTATTTTAATGTAAGTTGAGCATTGTCTCAACACGAATTTAAAGATATGGAACAAGAGCCCAGTATATAGGATTACAGAAGACGTAATCTAGCCGAATAAAAGACATCAGCGTTCCAGTCAGATATTATAAATGTGTTTAATGAAAGCTAACAAAGCGTTCGTGTCTATTGTTAAACGTATAAGTTATTGACATTTACCATTTTAATTTTTGTTTCCGCACGCAAAACGTTTGGAAAGAATTTTAATTGGGAATCAGTTTGTGATAAGCTAAAGCTCGGATTTATATGCAACAATGGAA
>VTPC01089649.1:126513-258103 GCA_011009095.1 Ignelater luminosus
CATAAAGAGTACATGCATATACATATCATAAACGATCTAGTATAGATCCTTGTGGTACTCCTAAATGTGGAAATCTAGAAGTGGAAAGGTTATTTCAATACCCAATAACTTGCTTACAAGCTGAAGGAAATACCGAATTACGTAAACAAAAGTTGATACTATAAGTTATACAGCGTCTGCCAAAAAGTCTGCACCATATGGAAAAAAATTTTATTGAATGACTTATGGAAAATCTGTTTCCGGCATCAGATCTTGCTTGCTCCAGAACCAAAAATGACCTAATTAAAAGTAATCATGTGGTCTCCATTACCTGTCAAATTTAACTTTTTTAGAAAAAAATATCCTAAGATGGACTTATTTGACCGAATTTTGAAAAAGAAATGAGAAAAAATTTTTTTCAATAGCTGTCTAGGATGCTCAGAGTGAAGTTGGCTATAGTAGTGATAATAGTCAAATCACAAAAGAACATCAAAGACCCCAAATCCTATCGTCCATAGCCCTTCTCAACATTAAGATTGAAAGAATTTTCAAGAGACATCCAGTGGCTCCTGTAGATTCAATTTGGACCTTCTATTTCGCCATAATACCAATGCATGTATGGCTCTCAATCTTACAGCCATTTTCTTTGATATAGAGCATGATAGAAAAAGCGCGAGTTTCAAAAATTAAATTGATAAAAAACACAAATACCCAGGACCGTAGAAACAGTGACTACTGAACTCATAAAGAAGGCTTTAGTTCTTCATATACTAGCTTTTAAATAAAAGTAGTCAATTTGTTTATTATTAACTTATTAATTATTATATTTAAAGTAAACCAATCGAAAATGTAACTTTCTTTTTATAAGCAAGTTTTTTCTTGCAATCGATCAATCAGTATCAGTTGCTAAAAAGAATTAGGTTACGTTGATTAAATACTGTTATATGATTATATAATATAATAGGTTTCACTGTGAAGTAAGCTTGTTAATAAAATTAAGATGTTTATGTACTACTTTACCCACCTTTTACAAACTAAACGTAAAGATCGAGTTGAAATAGTAAATTTCTAAATATACTAACTCCGATAACATCCTATCTTTCAGAACAAACAAGTCCTGTCCTTAAAATAGTTTTATTTTCGTTAACAGATAACAGAACAAGACATAAAGCTCATTGCGATAATTGCAGGAATAAATAAAACAGGATTAATTAATTAAGCTGCACGAAATACAGTTCCCTGAGCAAAGCATACCTAATTGTACCATGCAGATTTTATCGCACTTCATGAAAATTATATACCCTCTGTTAACAACAGTGACGTATTTACCAGAAGAAAAGGGAGATTCACTGATAGTTAATGTTTGGAGGAATTTATTAGTACTGAAGTTTCAGCAAAAATGACTTTATTTATGGATACTCTCTAGCAAATTGGAAATTTACTTCCATGTATTCAACTTCTTTTTGTAATACAAACATTAAACACGTAGCTGGTTACGATTAATCCTTTTTTATATTAAACCTTCTCCAAACTTTGTAGCTACTATCAAGATATACGATAACAAAATTAATTTTGTCTAAGAGTGAATATAAATTTTACCTGGTTTTATATTTTTAAAAATTAGGAATTTAAATAATATAAACCTGCACTATTTACACAAGGTTGGTTACGCTGAGAATGAATCTTAATAACAAATAGAAGTATTTGATTTATAAAACTGTAGATAAATTACTCTGTAATAATATAAAAGGCGTTTTAGTAAGTGTCTCTTTGTTCTTGCTAAAGATGATTGATTGTAAAAGTTATGAAATAATGAAATTAACAAAAATCTCAGATGATTTACAACTTTCCAGGTCTGAGAAGACAAGATCAAATTTCAAATATATGCGTTTCATCGATTTAAATTAAAATGGTTACTACTCGTATATAATATCGTAATGAACAAGTAAAGATTTTTTACAATTCCATAAAAATTACAGAATGCTTTTTTTTATTTTTTATTAATTTCTTTTCTTACTCTAGCCTTTACAATATTCTTCCAGACAGTGACAGAATTATCATCTAGAAATTGTATTGGTCAATAGGCAGTTTAATTTTACATCTAATCATATAAAGGTATACAGTGTGTTTCATTTAAATAATATTGCGATGCTCACATTTGAAGTTAGTCGACTTTAAGCGTTTCTAACTGCCTTATGAAGACGTAGAACAACCTTTGCTTTGGTATGCTCTAAAATGACAGTGCCAGATCCTATATACAAAATAATAAAATAATAATTGGTTGATAGAGCATATAATAACACAAACAACAATTTTTGAATTTTTGTCTTAGCTTTATAAATAACGAAATTATAAAAGAATTCATCTGAAGTAGAACATCCTGTATAAAACTCATTCCGTTGTATCCAGGTTTTAGTCATGGTTGGCGTAAAAATGCATAGGCGCAGCTACATCATTTTTTTATTTTCTCTTTTCTTCATATTTTTATCTGTTTTGTCTACCATTACTTGGTTTTTTCCCATCTTTGGATATCCTTGTAAACCATACCCACGAATGGTTTTGAATTATATTGACTCAAGTAAGCTATGGAAAAATTGTCCGTTTTTAACCGCCATTTTATAATGTTTCAAGTTTACGAGTCGTCCAACATTCGCGTTTATATACCCTTTGAGACAAATTGTATAATGAGAACAAAATTTTGCTATTTTATCAAAGAATAATTTTCTATTAAGTTACTGCTGTTAGCCTACACAGTAAAAAATTCTCGAGTGATAAAAATGACAAACGGAGTGGTTAATTTTTAGAGTGTTAATCTTAACGCACTGTAACGTTAAATATGGTATGAAATCTAAAATGTCTTTTACACTAACTGCATAAGAAGTTTAATTAGCCTTTTGGGCGTATAAAAATCCACTGAGTGTAAATGTACACTACTTTGATTCAAAAATCATTTTCGAAAAAGAAACTAGGAATAAAAGGAATGTCGAGCCGTTGTTCATTAGATGTGTCAAGCAACGGTCATAGACCCCCAAACTCAAGCCCAAATCTTCGCCGATCTTCTCGCCAAAGTTCACAAAGTTCCTGGAGACCTTCAGATCGACAAAGCCCAAGCCCGCCACGTCCATACATAAATTCGGAACGACCCAACCATATCGTCCCTCATACCCTCGAGATTTTTAGACCTATCCGTACAAACGAAACGTTAGCAGCCCCATTTAGTGGAAAAAGCTCAGCCCCTGACCAGAAGAACTCGAACTCCTCACAAACATCTTTAAGTCTCTGTCTTAAATGAAGCATGGAAATCAGTCACAGCGGTAATGATTCCCAAACCCAATACGAACCTCACGAATCCCTCCTTCTATCGCCCCATTGCCCTTCTTAGCATCCTGAGCAAAAAGAATGAGAAGGATTTTAGCTGATAGAAATACTCTCGAGTATAACAATCTCCTGCCACCATTTCAATTTGGCTTGCTAGCGAGAGTAGATTTACGACAGACCTCGTACTCCAACTTCACATCGACATCGCTAAGGCCCTAAACTCAGGAGGATGCGTTGCCGGCGTCTTCCTTGATATAGAACGTACCTTTGACAAGGTCTGGCACGCGGGGCTTCTTCTTAAGCTCTTTAATTCCCAGGTCCCGGCTAGGATCATAAACAGTTTTCTTTCTCACTGCTATCCAAGGAAAAAACTCCAACTCGTTTATCCCCGCCCGGGCTAACGTGCCCCAGAATTCACTCCTCTCCCCAATCTTTTTTATTTTGAATTGCCATGATATCCCATGACCTCCAACCCTCTACAGCCATCCTCATCGTAACATCGCCACAACGTAGGGCCCAGTTTGCGGATGACAGCCACGTCCGCCAGCTTCGCATCCCGTTACCTGACTCGAGCACTTACCTGGGTATCACGTCCACCTCCATCCTGCATTGAAGCACGGAGCCGCAGAAGTGTCTCGACATTATGCAACGCCGTGTCTTCATTTTATTTATGATACGCGGAGGCAACCCAGACGACCCTTATCAATACTTATAAAACATTTATTCCTCCAGTCGTCAATTATCAATTCCCCTGTTTTTGTTCCCTAAAGCCTTATTTTTTGAATAGACTTCTTCAAAAAGAGAGACGGATCTGTAGGGGATGCTCTCCTCGGGAGAGGTCTGTGAACGGGTCGGAGTCTCCCTATAGACGCCCGACTTGAATCGCTCCAGTGTAGGCCATCAACCTAAACCATGAGATCTCACTCGCTATTTTGAATAACCCTGCCACCTACATTAACTCCAAAGAACTCTTCCTTCCACCAACATTGCTCACTAATACTCGCTAGTGTGATCCTTTGGACACCACTCAGAGTGTTATTTGAGTGTTAAAATCACCAGAAATGTTTTTGCTGTTTGGATTTAACAGATTTACAGAGTTTGTTTTATTTTATTTTATTTTTATTTGTTTTTTAGTTAAATTTCAGAAAACAAGATGTGGAAAGGTAACGTGTGTTGCGAAAACCACTTCCTCCCAGACTGATAATAAACTTTTTGTCAAGTTTATTGTTGCTGTTTGATAAAAGAGATACTTTGCCATAAGCAATTTAGTAATAATAAGATAAGTGACGATACATATCGCAATGTGTCTAGAGCATCACAGTTGAAAATCATAAAAGGATTTACTATCAACTACTTATCTTGAGTCTTTTTAGAAAAATTCAAAATAATTCTTTTTATGTTGCAGCTGTTGTTATTATGTGTTGATATCAGCCAATATTTAAGAGTTACAAAACCACAAACAAAACAAACAGAAATACTTTTCGAAATAAAAAAAGCACTGGGTAACTAACGCAATTAATGAAAATAGGATCAAATGTCAGTGGAAAACAGAGAAGGGTAGAGAAACAATTGACAGATTATATCTGATGAATAGCCCGGAAAAAAGAAACATAAAAACGCTGTAAGGGTCAATTGTAGTGACGTTTATAAAAGTAAAACTTACACGGTTTCACAATGCGAGCTAAACTTTTAGACAAGGAATAAATCGAAATATTTACACTCTTGCTATTCTTGAAACTAATAGTACTATTAATCTAATTGTTGACAAACTGACAAAAGAAACAAGTAGAATTGAAATGGACATTCTATTTTCTTTTTCTAAATTTTCTAAATGTGTTGATTATTAAAGGGATTCTTTCTAGAGTATTTCAGAATTAATCTCCGCGATTGTTCCTGAGAGTTCTTATTAAGTACCGGGAGTCAAAACTTCTTTGCATTGTTCGATACAAACTGATTGAATTCATTAGAAGTGTATCATACTCGAATTAATCTCGCAAAATATTTTAGATGTCATTTACTTTCGAAAACGGCTAAATGAAAAGAATAGGCCACTAGAGAACGCTTCAAATACTAAGAAATTAAAAAGGGCGGTTCAATTTAACAAAGAGAAACCCAAACGCAAAAGCGCCCTTTTACGTAGTTATTTGCCGTGATTAAGAAAGAACAAGGTTGAATAAATCCGCTCTGCAAATTACAACCGATGCTTTAAAATGTTGGTAAACAAGAACCGACAATTTCTTCGACAGAAAAAACAATTCTGTTTAATCTGACTGTATAAGATTGTACACGTATCTGAAATAACATGATGTCGTAGCTAATGTAGTCTACGCAAACTAATCTTTTCTTTTGACTTGAACTATTTGAGAATTTAATTAAGGAAGTACTATCGCTTTAGCAGAAAATTTTATTGTAGAGAGAAACTTTGAAATTCGAAGAAACAGACATCTTTAAAGTATCGAGAGCATAACGTACATACGTTTTTTTAATTATTTTTAATTTTAATTTCATCTTTTATTTTAGGTAATAAAAAAAAATGTTATCTACACAAAAAACTTTTATATTTTTTTTATATTTAAAATAATAATTTTGTGCATATATTATTCAACACAAAATTGTACAGGGTGGCTCAAATTCGACGTAAATACTCAAAAACTAGAAGAGCTAGAAAAAACTAAATACGCGTTTTTGATCTACTGTTTTTTCTATTGAAATTTAAACATCTTTTTTTGTTTTTGAGTTATAGGCGAAGTTTGATTTTTTAATTTCGTCAAATGGCTATATCTTCGTTATTTGCAAAAATGGAAAAAGCAGCCAAGAATTTTTCAGCTCCTACAACAATATTAAATAGAAGATTTTCAGGAAAAAATAGAGTTTCAAAAAAACCGAATATAATTAGCCTACGAACTAGCCGAAAGAAATAATTTACAGACAAGATTCAGTCGTCAAAAGCGATCACCCAAAAAAGAGTGGTATTCAAACTTTATGAGTTTGCTCACACCAGAGCCAACATCACTGGCGAGGGCTGCTGGATTTAATAAAGTAGTTGTGCATAAGTTTTTTGATACATACGAAACAATTGTTGCTGAAACTAAGTTGACCCCAAATAGAATTTTTAATGCAGACGAAACGAAATATAACGTCGTACAGAAACCGCAAAAGATTCTTGCACAAAAGGGAAAATATCAAATTGGTGCCATCACTTCAAGTAAAAGGGGTCAAGATGTGTCGCTTGATGTATTTTTCAAACCTCTCAAGACATACTTTTCTGCAGCTATAACTTCGAAGATGTTTGAAACCCTCGGGGAGATAGCATTTCCTCGAGCTGCAACAATGCAAACTACTATTAATGGGTTTCTTAAAAGTGACCTTTAGCGCTTTGATTGACACGTTTGTACTAACGCAGACTTTGCTCCTGCATTGATAGCCGATAGTCCTCTCGTTTCTGGTGATAGTTCCATTGACGAAGAAGTTCCACCAAAACAACTTTCGGAAATTGTAACAACCTTGCCATTGAAATATTATCCATCTAACACTGGAACTTCTTACATTTAGATAGCCTAAATTAATCCGTTGCCGTGCTATAGCGGTTCTTCAGCAGTGCTTTTAACGGGATCATCCTATAAAACGCAACTTTTTTTCCAAACTCCAAAAAATGCAGAGAAGACAAAGAATGTTATAAAAAGTCTTTTTGGAAACACTAAACTTACCACAACAAAAAAGAATGTTCCCTCTACTAAAGCTAAACGAGATCGACGAGTTAACGAGAAGTCAAAGACTTCAACAGGTCTGAGTGTATTATTTGTGGTTATGATTATGAGGAGGACATGATTAAATGTAGAAAATGCCAAGGATGGGCAAATATTTCAGATGAGTTGCACTACTATTGCAACAATTGTCAATTTAGAGGCGTAAAATTAGGGCTACGCGATGGTCAAGCACGCAAATAATTAATTAAATGGAATTTCTTCTAATAAAGTTGGTAAGGCACTTTAGAGGAAATTTAAATACATTTCTCTATTCAGGTTGTTTCATATGAAAACAGTACAAGCTTTAAAAAGTCCTGATTCCTTGTTAATTTTCTTCGAATACATCGTCAAAACCGTATACGTTAAGTGTAATCTTTTTTGATGAACTGCTGAACTAACCTACAATAATATGAATCAGAAACATGTTTCGTAACTCTGCACTAATATAAACGTACCTAAGATGTACTTCGGGACAGGATGAATCTGTAACAAACCTACGCGAAACAACCACTCTTAACCTACGCTTCCTAAGTTTTTTTTAAAACAATAGCAAATTGATAAACAAATTTAAATCATAACTGTTAAATCATACAAAAGAATTTTCGTAAGAATGCATCAAAGTGAAATAAGATACAATTTCTAAATATAATAAAGTTTCTTTACGAAGTCGATCAGAAGTTCCCATTTGAATCGAAGATAATAAATTCCGAACCAGATGTCTCGATCGGGAATAAAACGGAATTTGACTACTGTGCGAACTTGAACTAGATGGGACGGGAGCCACAGGCTTGCTTAACCCTCCACGACAATTCAAAAAAATTTTCTCGATGCGAGAAAGAATTCTCGAATTAAAGAACCTAGGAATTTGTAAATGTGTTAACAAGATAAAGAAAAAGATCCCTTATGAGAAAAGAGAAAACCACTTACCCTTGCTAGAAAGAGGCTTGTCACAAAACTCAAGGAATTATAACACCTCTGGACACAATAACACCAGCAAACTTGCCTACATAAAGTCTTCTGCTCTACTGAGTTTTTCCTCGCGCGAAGCGAAGCTAAGACCCCTACGTACGAACTATATCGAAAATTTAAATTTATAAATGCTCAAAGACGACTTTGAAGTAAGAGATTTCTGATAATACAACAACATGACCAAGCAGTAATATAAAGGTAAAACAAATCAATAAGTTCCAACACCCCAACGAAGACGTAATTGTAATTTACAATTTAAAATTAAATAAAATCAAAAAGTCCTAGGTTCAATTCTTTTAGCTAAACCATAAAACAAAAGATCAACCCCACATGGGCTACCTTTAAAGAAATGAACCAAGTAAGAAACTAACATCTACCAACTACACCTAGCTACTTATTTAAATTTAAAATACAAAAGTGTAAGGAAATCTTAAATTACAATTACTAAATCATGATAAGAAAAACCAACCATTGTCACATTGCTAACTAGATCTATATTGAAATAAATTAAACAGAAATACAATGAACAGCTGTGACAGTTCAAAATACTGCAATAATAAAATAAATTTAAATGTTGGAAGAATTATACCATGTGTCCTGCTTGCTATAAAAAATAAATTTGAAAAGTTCGTCAACCTTAATTGATCTCAAAATAAAGAAACTACTAAAAAGGAAATCAACCTATTAGTGTGAACTCTCAAGTACAAAAAAAGCCTCTTCGACAAGAAAAAACTGCAAAAACATACAAGATCACATGTAACGGGAACAAAAAGTAAACGTTACAACTTCTTACAACTAGACTGACTGTTACGTGTATTATTGTAGAATGACCCCAATAAAACCTATAATATACTAGATCAAAAATAAGAATGGTAAAGTAGTTTGCCAGAGTGATCTTGTTGTTTCATTGTTTTTTCTGCATGAATTAAAATAAATAGGGATGGTTACGGAGATAAAAAATCAACATTGAAGTTATTCTTAGTAATTTAAGATTTGATATTATGTATTTATAATTTAAGCCATTGTTTAATTAATTTTTTTGTAAATCGAAAGATTTTTAAATACTAATTCTGAAGTGAAATGTTAACTGAATAATTTATTTAAACAAAACGATTTATTATTAAAATTAGTAAATACCTGTAAACATTCCATTAAGAAACAAAGAAAGACATTAAGCTTATGTTGGTAGACTAAAATAATTACGTGATAAAGTCTCTTGTAGATAAGTTTACTTTATGTCAAAATTATATTTAAATTGAATTCCCTTTTAATTTAATTTAATTTAAATCTTTTACTTCGACTATTTTTCAACCAATGAAATTCAATGGATCGAATGGTTTAACAATAGTAATTATAAAAATCTCATAATATCAAATTATTGTTACGTGGTAACAATTTTTTTATTTTTAAATACCCTGTACATCGTCTTAAAACAAATTTCTACTTTTGTTTAGGTTTCAATAATCTCCTCATGTTGGATTTCTATTAATTAATTTCGTATTTTATTTTTTTTTATTATCTAAAACATTCCCTTTGATATGTACGTTTTTACCTTACTTGCTCCCCTTATTTTAGTAAATTATTATATCTGTATTCAGTCTCTCTAATGATATCTAGTAACTAGAATTTGTATTATGTGGGAATGACGACGCGTGCGTGACTTTATCCGCTCTTCAAGCGTCTGGCGAAACTCTCCTCTTCTTCTGTAAACCTCAAACGATTTGAAATATCAGGTAAATTAGCCTTGTAACCATTTTATTTTGTCTAATCCTTGATTATTTCTATAGGATTGCCTTTTCCTTTTACCGTTTAAGGTATCGTAAATTATCGTTTTCTACCGATTACCTGTTTATTATCTTCTGGTTTGGACCTCGTTGTGAAGACCACTATAAAAGCGTTGCCATCGTCATCGCCATTTTGATCTGCTGAGTTTCAAATGGTTTTATGGATTAGATGCTTCGATTATAATCCCAAAATTTAAGGAACCTCCATTTAAAATTGCTGGATAATCACCCCGACTAGCAAATTTGTAAAATTAATGCAGTCAACAGTTCGCATACAAGATATATTAAGACAAAGAAAGGTATTAATTATTTAAAATTTACCTGGATGAATACCTGCTTATTTCTGGCCTAAACTAGAATTTTATCTTTTAAGTTTGTATACTAGTAAATAAAAAAAATTTTAATTTATCGTTATTTAAAAGTTTCTTTATAGAATAATATTGTTATGAAGGCCTTCAAGGGTTATCATTTCTTATTATTGAAATAATTACTATTATTAACTATATCATATGCTTGTTTTGTTGCTTTCTTTCTTTTTCTATAGGTGTGTAATAAACATTTATTGAGTTCTGATTAAATAATATTATAATGTGTTTTGTTTCTTTATTTACTGAGAAGTACTAAGCCCTTTGGAATCGTCTTTCTTGATTTGTGTTCAGACTTTTGGTTTTCTCTCTTTCTCCTTAAATAAAGAGGCCTCACCTGTAACTAAAACAAAAATCCGAAAGTTAAACTGCTACATTATTTTTAAAAGACCTCTTTAGTGATTTTTGATCTGTACCATAGAAAGTCATACCTTGTGTTTAGGTTTTATTTATTTATTTATTACCAAGAAATTTAATAATGGTAGCAATATCTTAGAGCAGGCATATCAAGGTAGTTTTTTGATTTCTTTTTGTTTGTTCTGCTATTTGGCCTGAATTGATTATTAATAAAAAACGCAGAGTACCATTTATAAAAATAATTTAACATGTTACTGCAGTTATACGTTTAGGAAATTTAGTTAGGGATTCTATAGGGATCAGGAATTTTTGTTTTTGTTTTTTTTTTGTTCTGCCAGTTTGGCTTAGAAAATGACCAACTTGATTTTATCTAATTTAGTACTACTTTACACTAAATAGTCTCAATTTGTTATCCTAGATTGCTAAAGCATTTGAAGTTTTAATCAACACGTAATAGATCATGGTTTTGCTATAGTTATTCGATTTAAATAATATCTATATTGATGTCTATGCCCACACAAAATTTATATACAGTCTAAACTAATAAATTATAAGATAAAATGTAGACGTACCTAAAGAATATTGCAAATTTATTTAAAAGATTCTAATGATACAGTGATGTACCTTCAGGATCTTTTCATACGATGATGTTACTTATTAAATACTAAAATGATTTGATTGGGTTTAATGTATAGCTGCTTTTAAATCATATTAAAGAATTTCTTTTCAAAGCAAATATCCATTAAGGCGTTTTTAATAACTTTTAAGTTATTAATTTTGTTTGACTGGGAGAGCTAATTATTTAAGCTAGGATCTTCAGACTTCTAGAGGGTAGCCACATAAGGATGCTGATGAAAGTGCTAAGCGAGTCGGATAAAAAGGTCATACACAGACCACGTAAATAATTACTCTGAACATGAATTTACAAAATTGAGTTTACTTTACATTCACATTGATGGACATTTTTACGTATATTTGGTAATATGGAAATTAAGAAATCAGCTTAGTGTAAAAGATATATCCTTGAAAACAGAAAAATAAGTGTATAAAAAATATTTGATTTAAAGGAAAGTAGTGGTACAGTGGCTAGATAATCAATATCGTCTGCTTTTTATCTTTTTTTTTAACTGTGCCAACGTTACAATTATTCTACTTTCATTTAAATTTGAGTTATTAAATAAATGAACTAGATAAAAACTCAATTTAATTACTAGATACTAATATCCATTCTTTAGTAATTACTAATTAGGTAATGACCGGTTCAACCAATCTGTGAGCTACAATTCTACAGATATTTCATTTACTTTTAATTTTAGCATGTGCAGTAATTTGATTTAATTTATTTAATTATTGTTCAGTTTTAACTTAGTTAAGTTGTGATCTCTATTTTGTGAGTGACCTTGTCGGCGCCTAAAAACGGATGGCGGACCATGGCAATATTGCGTGGCGCGTGGATTGCTGGTGTGCGATGTTGAATAATAAGTGGATAATAAAAATAAAGACAGTTCAAGCTATATGAACCTCTAACTGGAGAATCCAAAAGTAAGCGTATATTATAGCATAGAGAACAGACTTGATACTAATGGTGGATGTGTCTTTTGTTTATTCAGAAATCATGTCATCACCAAAAACTCATTGTTCACGTTCATGATCAGACCTTTCGTCATTTTGTCCGAAGTACTGCATGCAACCGTCACATTTGGTACAACAAACAAATTCTCAGAATTTGTGGTTCTAAGAATTGTCTTCTTTCTTGTAAATGCAAGTAAATATTGCCAGCAATGTCTTCTTACAGACTTATTCAGCTAACTTGTGGACACCTTCAAAGTTTAATGAAGATGTGTATCAGCATCTTTGAATTGATTATTATTAAATATGAAATGATCTTACACTATTTTCTTCTCTTACTATTTTAAAATATTTTAAAAAACAATCCCTTTGAATAGATGTATTTTGATGGTTTCATTTTACTAAGTTAATACAAATAGGAAGATTCTCGACCTCGGACAGGACTCAGTTACTCAAATATATTGAAAATATTTTATTTAAAAACTATCTAGATGTAACTTGAGAACGAATAATGTAGCTAAAAGCAGATTCGCCGTTTTTGAATATTTATTTATAGAATTTATGTGTTACAGAAAATATACGAAAGAATTGCATACCGCAGCATAACTTAATCTTGATTATCGCGACGCGACGGCTCAATTTCGAATTTACCGTCTCCATCAAATGTCGCGCAGCAGTCTCCTTGACTTTAGCAGTTACTTTCTTCCACTTTGTCTTAGTCTGGAACTACACATATGCGTTTTTAAGCGTCCCGCAAATTTGAAATATCAAAGCCGTCCGTCGAAATTTGCGAAACCCATAAGAATGCATCCAGTCTGTTCCGACTTTCTACAGTCTTCAAGTTGTTGTCATTCACTCATTTAACCGTGTTCTTGCTGTAATGAGATGAGGAAAATGCGACCAAAATAAATTTTTCATGGAATTTTATAAACGGTTCAATTCGTACTCTAGACACTTCGCTTTGTAAATATTTGAATCGATTGAGGTTTTCATGATAACAGTCAGTTTTACAACCACAGTCTTGTCAGGCAAGGCATTTTTCTAAAAACTTGGTGACTTATTTCTACCTTTTCTCCATCGAAGTCACCATCAGATCTTTTGATGTGAAAGATTCTAGACCAGAAATCTGAGACAAGTCTCGTCTTTCATCAGGATACCGTCAAAATCTCTTATTATAAATCGGTGCGGCTTCGTTTCATTGTTCCAATCTTCCCCTGCTGTTTTTGTCTACTATCCCGCCATGAAACAACTCCACTATAGATTTAAAATTGCTATTGCTTTTTGACTTTCTAGACCAGTAAATGGAAGCAGTTTAACTTCTTGACCACTCCTCAGACAGAGATGTTGAGATTTAAGATAAACTGTGCCTTGATCTTTCCAGCAATTGAATTAGCTACGATTGTCAAAGTGGCATCCTAACTCTTTTGCGACCATCCGACACAACGTACCTTAATTTTCTATAAGTTTCTGCACTATTTTGCTACAACAAAGTTGCTCAGTAATGATTTACACTCTTTATTGTTTTGGAAAAATCTGTCTTGACAGAGAAACAAGTGACAAATTTCAATTGAACTGCTCAGTTGTTTGTTTTGAAGCCGTGAGCAATTTCGAATGAACAGATTTCTTCATGTACAGGCTATCCAAACGGTGCCCCTTTTATTGTCGGGCCCGGGCATAGTGGGAAAACAGGCCCTACTGAGTAGCTAGTGCTGTTTTTCGTTTTGTGCAATTAATTATCATTAATAATTGACATACATACAAATATTTAATTTGCCCCCCCCCCCCTAATTATTTTATAGCAGAAATGGAGAGTTTTGTAGAGAAAAGAATACTGCATCTGTACTGCTGTTGTTTATTTTAATTTTTAATTAAACCATTTTGGCAAAACAAAAGAAGCTTCGTTAAAATGATTTCAATGGCATTAATTTGACAAAACCGAAAATAAGCTTTCACTATTTTGTAAACATAACATCTACCACTTGTTCGAGCTACCTATTTTCGAAAAATTTGTAACGTGTAATCCATGTCTGCTAAATAGTTCTAGTTGTCAGAAATATTTTATATGATGCATGTTGTAATAATGAAAACACAAATTCTTTAAATTATATAAATTGTGTCTTAACCTCTCTCTATCTTCAAAAAGTCAAAAACTGGCAATATTGTCCACACTTGACAATGTCAAGGTGACATTGTCATTCGTGACGTCACGAAACAAGCAATGTTTTATCAAATTGGTTCCAAGGCATATTTGATTGTTGTAAAATTAAAAAGTTTAATTTTTTTATTTTTGTGGTTTTAGAAAGTAGAAAATAAAAAATAACGACATTTCAGGCGCAGTATATTTTTCCTTACAAAAACTTTATTTCCATTGTTTTAAAATAATTAGGAGTAAATATAATTGGATATTAAATATTTACTCTTAAATCTCGTGAACCAATTCTACACCTGTATAATTACAATAAAAGTATTGAAATATTAATAATTAATAATGTAATATCATTTTGTTGTATAAGCAGTAGAGTAAACGCGAGCTATAAAAATAGAATTTAAAAATCATAATGCCCGAGTGCACTGAGTTGGAAGGCTCCATAATAAGAAGAAATCTTGCGAGAGGGCTCCGGGACACTTGTGAGATTTCGGAGTCTCGCCTAATATTTTAAGATAGGTATTAGAATTTGAATAAATTTTTGTTCAATTTTTTTTAATTCTATAACAATATTAGAACAGAAATTATAAATGAGCATAAGTATCTATTGACTAATAAAGCAAAGATACCGTGCTGTCAAATAAAGAGAACTTTAGTAAGCCATGGAATTAACTCATAGGTTAGAATAAACGATAATAATGTATGATACAACTGTTTGACAGAATCACATAAATTTAAATATTTAGTTATTGTCTTGGGCACAAAATGGTTTTATATCTTGAAACGTCCTTACAATATTTTTATTGGAAATCTAAAAATGATATTTAAAAGATGTGACAAATTGAAAATTGAAAATTGAAAGTTGGCGTATTAGCTTTTCTCTTTCATCTGTCAGCTTGGTGGTTTCTTCTCTACTTCTAGCAGGAAATTTAGCTTTTTTAAAGAAAACAACGAATTTTAACTTTTAACGGTTCCATAAAATTTTATAAGAATTAAGATCTGTGCTTTTTGCAGTGTATTACAGTTGCTCATTTAAAAAATATTTCTCGTCCGTATATTTCAAATTAAATCAAATTAGGCAATGGTTTTGTAGTTTGAAATCTGTAGTACAGCTTGTAAGCATATTTATTTTGTTACCACTCATCCCTAGTATGACATCTTTTAGACTGTTTTTTTACTTTGTCACTAACTTATTATTGCAATTCATGGATCATAGTATTTCTAAAGTTAAAACATAAAATTTTTAAGAGTAAAGATATTAATATCGATGACATTCTTATTATCCTTATTGACAGTAAACAAATAATTTTTTCCGTCGTTTACACTTAAGTGTGTTTTCGTATTTTTTTTCTGGTTTAGTCATAAGTTTATTTTAATTCTGAGATAATCTCTGAGGATAACAGTTTTCTTTTGTTGCTTTTTGACGGTTATTCAATTCTTCGAGTTGGCAACGCTGGTTGTGCGCGTTACTATGGCAACGAGATGTTGAAAACCGTTAATTACCGTTAAGAAAACGACGGGTTGCGTTGGTGGGTGTGCTGGTCGCGATAAGGTTGTGCCAGAAAAAGCGTAGTTTGTTTTGGGTTATTTATTTGGTTAATCTAGTGCAAAAAGAAGTTAAAATGGAAATCCACGTCTGTAAGAATTGCTGTTTAATTGAAAAAGCCACAAATGAGCAACTTGAGAAGTAAGTACAGAACTTCTAAATTCAAAACTACAAAATTTTAATGTTATTGGAATACAAATAATAAAAAGATTAATATTGGTGAATAATAATTGCATAATTATTTATTTTTGTAATGTGGTGTATATAGTTTTCAAAGTTTCAAATGAACAAAAACAAAAGTCTAAAGATTTAGGTTAGAATGCCCTGTTTCTTGAATTGTTTGAATATGTATACCTCTTCTGAAGGGTTATGATGAGTTACAACACTTTACAGATTAAACATTTTTGATTCTTTTCCTTATTATTATGCTAATAATCTCAAAGATTTTTTTAAGTATAAATAATTATTACTGAAAAGGTTTTTCTTGGGTATCGTACAGGTTCACAACTGTTTTTGCATTATTTTAAATTTACAAATATTAAATTCCTTTTTCGTAAAAGTCTAGAATAAAATTTTTTCTTATATAATACAAACTTACAAATGTAACCGATACTACATATCTTATTATAATACTTATCGACCCAGGTGATGTAGCAGTGAATACATACGCTTTGCATAATATGAAATGAATTATTTTAACTTGAATTAATTTGAATTGAACCAAAGACCAATACATAAAAATGGAAGTATTGGCTAAACAAGATTGCAGTCAGAAACTATAGACTGAAAAAGATCAAAATTCTTGTGATTTTTTCATTGCATTTTTGCATAAAAATTCTAAAACTTTCTCAAATTTGTGTGAAAAAACGTCTTTTCAATAGTGATGTGTTAATTTGTCAGATAGTGTACTACAGCCAATCGAGGCTGTTGACAATTCTTTGATCTTTTTTAAATATGGAAACTCTAACATAAGCTGCTGTATATTTTTGAATAGTTTGTTAACTTGCTGGGTATGGCACTTTTGTTAGAGAGAAAAACATAGAAAAATCAGGGAATTAGATTTCTTGCTATTGCTGGGTAGGTTGCATAAACATAAGTGGACCTAATGTCAAGACCTGTGCAATTCTTCAAGTCAGATTATACACGTCTGATTTAACATTTTGAATATTTACAATAATATTTCTATTTTTTTGCAAAGCTACTAAGCCATTGATTGAGACGCCCTCTTAACTCCATACTTTCACTTCTCACCTTCATACCCTTGTATCTTCTTTATTTCTTTATACAATTTCTAAATAATTTTACTGAAAATCACTAAGCTGCTGCAATCAAAAATAAATCCGCAGAATTGGAAAATCGTAGTAGGCCTAGTATGATAAAAAAAGTTGCTCAGAATCACAAAAATAGTCAAAATCTAAATCTTAAACAAAACATTTTGATTCTGAATGAACAAATGTTTTCACCAACTCACTAGGTATGTCTATTTTTTTCTGGTTAGGTGTATTTCAGCCATTATTTAAGAATAAATTGCAGAACTTATTATTTAGATTTACAAGATGCTTAATTTAACAGTTCATACGCTTTTCATTTTCCATGATACTCTTTATTTTAAAAGCCATGGAATTTTAATTCATTTATCAAAAGTTTTTAATCAAAATTTGGATTTAGACAATTTTTGTGATTCGGAGCAACTTTCTATAGGCCTACTATATTTTCCAATTTTTCATATCTATTTTTGCAGTAGACTAGTGGTTAGATCGTATAAATAAGGAAGATACAGGACTGTGAAAGTGAGAAATAAAACATACAATACATCAATGGCATCAAAAGCTTTAGACATACTGAAAAATAAATCTGCAACGAAACTCACCAATTTTTAATTCAATATAATATAAAGTTAGTTATTTGCAATGAGATGTTGCTCGTTTAGCAAGCCTATTAACTGGTTGTAAATTACTTTTTCAGTTATTTTAAACAGGGCACTTAATACTGTTACAGAGCAGTAATTCATTTTATCACTGACACTTTTTTCTATGCAGACTTGATACAACTGGTTTTTAAGCAATCTGGAAACATAGAGGTTCTTATTGAGATATCCATTAAATCAGCTATAGGTTAGGCACTTCAGAAGAAAATTTAACAATTTTTGTAGGAATGTTAACTAACCCAGCACTCGTATTTTTGTCTGAATTATTCTTGTAACTTCATTTTTGTCAGTTTCTCATGAGATCATTGTATTTTTTATATTCGACTGGTTGGTATAATTTTGAGCTACACCATAGCTTCCTAATTGTTATATCAATTGTAATAAATATAATTTACTGTTTTACAAGTATCCTTGATTATTCCTCTGCTCTTTTCAATACATATAGAAGTAGAATTTTCTTCATTTTTATTCATTTCATTATCGATTTATTTTCCACACGTTTTTTATTTTGGAACCAGGTTTATATACACTTCTCACAGTAATTTTGCTTAACTGCAGATTTATGCCTGTACATATCTAAAGTTAGGTAAAAAGTCTTTAGTTTTTGAATTATAAGCCATCAACACAGACTTTTATATGTGTACAGCTCCTTAAAGGCTTAGAACTTTTTCTACGAGTAAAATTGCATTCTTGGGATTTAAAATCATCTTATCAAGAATAACAATCTTCAAATAAATAGGCCCTCCTTCTATCAGTAAACCTTATTATCCAAAAGTCCTTTGGTGTTATTACAAGTTTCATAATTGTGTACATGTTAGCTGAAAGAGTTGAAATTATTTTCATTTACGGTTCTGAGGGCCAATCTGCATTAAGAACAGCTGCAGTTTTTAATGCCAGACACCCAGAAAAAAGTATCAGTCATACCTATGTCAGAAAGTTAGTTACCAAATTTGAAGAAACGGGATCAGTGGCAAATAAGAAAAGAGTCGGGCCAAGAGTACTGGATGAAATCACCCAGATAGAAGTTTTAAGTCATTTTGCTGCAACTCCAACATCGTCTATTTGAAAAGCAGCGACTACCACAGGAATTTCCCGGGAAACGGTACGAGCTTTGAAGTTGCATAAATTCTACCCTTATAAGATGCAAATCCTTCAAGAACTAGCCGAAGAATTCGATTTTGTGAAGAGATGTCGGAGAAAATTCAAAATGATCCAGAGTTAGTGACGAATGTACTTTTTTTTTTTTAACGGGACAGTGAATAAACACAACTGCCGCTATTGGTCCGATGAAGATTCGCATCTTTTTCATGATGGACATATCCAACGACCCCAAAAAATTAACGTTTGGGCAGGTATCGTAGGAGATACAATTATTGGTCCTCTGTTTCTCGAAGAAAATTTAAATGGAGATATCTACTTAAACATGCTACAGAATACTATCGAATCTCTCATTGTACATGAAGTAAAGTATCAACAAGATGGGTCGCCTCCTCATTATGCGTTGCTGTTCGCAATTTTTAAAAGACAGATTACCAGAACAGTGGATTGGAAAAGGTTCCATAGAATGGCCATCATGACTTTTGGATTTTACATCTGTGGATTTCTTTCTTTGGGGTCATTTACAGTCAGTGGTGTACAAAACACAGCCTGCTTCAATAGAAGATCTTCATGACCGGATAATTATGGAATGCCGTTCAGTTTCCAGAGAAGTGTTTGCAAATGTGAGATGTGAATTTGAAAACCGTTTATTTTATTGTTTAGGAAATAATGGTGGACATTTTGAATACTTAATTAAATAGAAATTTAATACTACATATTTACATTGTTTAAAGTGTTTGTTTTTTGTCATTTATCTACTAGATCAATTGACCACATAAATTACATTTCTGATCACTTTATTGTTAAATAAATTATGAATGTGTTATCCAAATGTGTCTTTATAGGGTATTAATGAAAAGCATTTTTCAAGATCTTTCCAATGATGTATCGCAAGTGGGAGGTTGCCATTTAAGATTTCAAAGTTGGGGGTGGTGCTATATTTGTGGGGTCACTTTGGTCCCCTTGCATACTACCAAAACGGTTTTGAGCATTTTCTGATATCTCTTATTTAAAGAAAAATACAGCCAATTGAAACTTTTCAAAATGTCACCCTGTATAGGCAAGAGAGCCAGATAGCCAAATTGGCTCATATACCAACAAAACACCTTCATATATTTTATTTACAGCTCGACTGTTAAAGCTAAATTTATTTTGATTAGATGTCTGCTCTGAAGTTAATTTCTGCTGATAAGTTTGCCTTGATAGAAGCCAATTCAGCCCTTGGGTGCTCCAGTGCTCGTGGACGCACTAAGAGTATATTGAATTACTTTACTCAGGTTTGTGACACTCAATGTTAAGAAACTACGACAAAATCCTTATTCAAGGTGCTCAAATTTAAATTATTAGAATTTTGATTTAACTCAATAACAGGTTAGCAAAATGAAAATTCAATTTAACAATTCAAGCATTTTTCGAAAGAGATACGTTTTTACAATAAGCTCTTCTTTTGTAGTGGTTGATAGTAAGTGTATAAATATAACTTTTCCTAACTGGCTTTTGTAGTTGGTTAATAATACGGTAATTGAGAAAGTACAAGTACAATTTCAAAGATTTACTGATTTTTTTAAACTGTTGGCAACACTGTAGAAATCTTCGCCTCTCCCGAAAATTTCTAAAATGTGATTGGTAATTCGACTGGTAGTCATGGCAATGAAAAACAAACTAAATAAAAAAAACCGTTGATGTTAATGTACTCCTGGTTCGTTGAGGTTATGTTATAATTTGTTGAAATATTCGATTTAATTTTAACTCATTGTTAAAATGCAAGTCCACACTTGTAAGAACTGCTGTTTAATCGAACAATCAATTGAAAATCAAGTTAAAAAGTAAGTACAAACTTTCCAAATTTAAATTGGAATTTTGTAAGAATTCAATGCATATTTTTTTATGGTATTCATATAATTGAAATTAAGATAATTAAATATGCATGTAAAATTTGAGACATTTAATTTCAATATTAGCAAAATGTTACTTATATTTCGTCAATAATTTTTTTAAGTTAGGTTTTTAACGAAATTCTTGAATTACTGTTGATAATTAACTAAAGGTTGAATAAAAGATTTAGGAGATTATTCCTAAAATCAAACTCAAAATGTTGCAAAGCGTACAGACATTCTGGTAACAAACGTTATAAGTATATTGACAAGTGATGTCACAGATGTTTCATTATGTTATGGAATTCTATATTTATACTAACATGTTTGTTACAGGTACGCTGGACTCAGCGATGAAAACTCTCGTTTGCACCATACTTTGATGAATATCAAAAGTGAGACTTTAAAGTTTACTCTTGAAATAACAAACATACAAGAAGCTCTAGCAGCTGAAAGAGAGCGCAATTTACAGTTATTCATGGAACGAGAAACTTATGCGGTTAGACTTAAAATTGTAATATCCTACATAATTTTAATGCAATAGTTGGTTTTCTAGCAAGGAGTACGGCGGGTACCATTTATGGATTTTCTTGTTAATTATGGATCAAACGAGAATAAGTCTGACGTTGATTGTAAACGGGTTTTTATAAGATCAATTCCAACCAGTAATGAAATTGATGGTGAAATGATCTCCCTTTTAAAATATAATGAATTAAAGAATGTAATGGAAGGACAAAAACAACAGTATGAAGCAGATCTGGAATTATATCGAACATCCAGTGGAAAATGTTTGGATAAATTAAAAAGTGAAATTGAGGCTGCTCATGCACATTCTTCTGTTCTTTTAGAAAAGTATAATGTACATGTAATAGATTTACTTTTATTATAATGTTTATTTTTTAGGTATGAGGGGATGCGTAGGGATTTATTTAGTGAGAAATTGGAAAATGCAAACCTTCGTAAGTCACTTCGTGATACAATTGATAATATTAATCAAGAGAATGCAAAGCATTTAGAGATCTTAAGAAAGAAACTTGCTGAAACCGCATATAAAACTGCTCACGTATATGCCAGAGAAAATCTAAACATGTTACAACAACAATTAGCAGAAAGGGACAAATTGGTATCGCAATTACGTCAGCAACAGCTTGAAGTAGAAGAGCTTGTTAGGAGACAACAAACTGATTACAAACGAGAAATGGATAAGTATAAAGTAATTTTTATTGAGAATAATTGTTATTAATAATTAACACTAGATTTGTTTTAGAAAACAAATGAAGGTTTAAGAAACAGAGTTTTAGCTGTGCAAGAAAAGTACGCTAATTTAGAGCGTCGACGAGAATTAGAAGGGGAGGGATTCTATGTTGATGTTAGTAACATTCGAAAGGAACTAAATCGTGTTAAGAATAACATCAACAAAGCTGATCATAAATGTAATGTTCAAGATAATGTAAGAATTATCGAAAACAAAGTGGATAATTTCCACCAGGCATTAAATGCAAATTATTCCCACAAAAAATAATTTTTTGTAGCAGAAGTCTTTGTCTATTATTTTGGGTTATTCAGAAGGCAATTGCATTTTGAAACTGCCATAATTCCTTTTATAATCAAAGTACACGTAACATAAAACCACATTCTTATTAGTAGTTTTTTTTTAATGTTTGGTATGTTAAACAAGTAGCGATAATATTTAATGAACTGCTATATGTTAAACAAGAAACCAAATACTTGTAAGCATGCAAGAGCAAATTCATTTCTCTTGAGAATTGAAAAAACTAAATATTCATTTCAATATTGATAATAACATTTTAGATTAGGTTATCTTTTTAGAGCTGAACCTGGAAAGTAAAGAATAAAATAAGATAAAACTTTAAAAAATTAAACGCTATGAAATTAACCTAATTTTTAACAGTTATGTGTCATCATTTAAAGTCAATGTTGCCAACCAAGCAAGTTGAATCAGGTTACTCCCATTTAGTTTCTATTTTTCTAATAAGTGATCGGTTAGTTCTTATTTTTCTTGTGTACTCACAGCTTGAAGATTAGAATTTCCTTATACATTTTATATTAAATATAAAATATTTTTGATAAATTTATATTTCCTATAATATATTAAGTTTATTATTTCATACATAGTTTGTGTTACAAACTATAAAGATGTATTATTTTTTATTAAAGAATATTATATATTGCAGGCAAATAGTTGTTTTAGTGCAAAATTACAATGTTATAAGTATGAGAGTATAAGATGTACAGATGCAATTCTGTTATATTTATGTTTGCTCAATTTAACCATTTGCCTACAACATTAAACTGTGATGCAAAATTAAGACTGTTTTAAAGATCTGTTTGTTTTTAAGTTACACTGCTGTCACGTTTGGCTCTATGTCATTCAATTGAGATGTATAATGACTAGGTATTAGACATCCCCGGACATTTCAAGATTGTATTAAGGTATAAGCAAGTACAGGAATATATTGAAGCTTAATTTCATGTGGGAAAGGAGTAAGAATGGTGTATTTGAAGTACCTTGTGTACTTTTTCTTGGTTTTTTTTATTACATGTAAATTTAGTGAACTTTGGAAAATAATTTATCGATAAAAAACCTTGTATTGAGTAACGACAGCAAATAACAGACACCAAGTTCAGGCACAGATATTACTTAATTTAATATTGAGATGTCTTGACTTTATAGTAGTGTATTTATTTACCTCTTAGAAATTTTATATAAAATCTTTTTTTTACGACTCATTTTCAACAAAGCAATCAACGACAACTAAATTTTTTGGTCTACATTCTTTTTAAAAAAATGTCTGTAATAAAAAGATTACAAATATACTATTTTTATATTTATTTATACTTACTTGGCCCTCAGTACAATCTTGAAATGTCCAGGAATACATGGTAATGATGTTCATTTGGAAAAGTCGATACTAAATATAACAAGTATGTGTACGATAGTTTATTCATTTTCAGTGCATGATCAACTCTTGATTACTTGCATTTCACAGTTAGAAATACACAGAATCTGCCCCAGAACGATGGTTTCCACTACACAAATAATAAATGCTACTGCGCAGGGTAATCAAGTCGATCACTCTCTGCTGCTGGTCTATCCTGAAAACTGATGAACTTTAAAACATTCATGTAAATGTCATTACACCTAGTCAACATACTCAAATGTAAAAAGTAGTAAAAATACTAACCCCAAACAAACAGACCTAAAATTGACAATCTGACAGTGAGTAAAAACCAAACCCACCGTCAGATCCTCAATTATAATATTTGTAATGTAATCTACTGTAGAGGGAGGTGTATTCTATATAAATTACATGTAATGTATTTTTGTTTTTCTATGAAAAGTTTAAATAAAGAAGATGTGTCAAGACTTTATTTAACTGATCTCACCATACAATTTTTCCTATTTTCTAAGTGGGTCAAAAAAGATGCATTGTGTTTGAATTTGGGTAAAATAGAGAAAAGAAATGATTACATTCACCCCTTTTTTAATGTATAATTAGTTTGGCAACAATTTGCCATACATGTTTTGTTAATAAATCATTACTAAGTACAGTCAGACTTTGATAACTCGAACCTGAAGGTAACAGGAAGAAATTGACTTATTAAATTTTATTTTGTTGCCAGAAAATACATAAATACAACTTCAAAGACTGGTATGTTGTTTACACTTTTTTTTACTGGTATATTATAACTTAATGAAGTTTGATCCCCATCAATTATTTTTCCACAGCATTATTTTATGAGAAGTGTGTGACCAGCAACAAATCAGTGCCAAATTCAGTTAGAACACTCCAACTGTTTAAGTATAATTATTCTGTTTCGCTTGCTCTTATGACTTAATATTAAAGTATTGTTTTCATTTTATCTTAAAGATGTAACGACAATCTATATTTTCAAAGGCTCATAACCTCATTTTTTTTAAATAGCACTTCCTTGAGACAAGTACTTCTACAGATTTAACTGATACCACCTATAGGTACTTTTTTTTGACTTATTGGGAAAGAAGGTCCGGAATAATTTACCTGCAACAAGACAAAACAAATGAAAACGTGTGTTGGATTCAGAATCTTGCATAGAATCCAAATATGTAAAAATATAGTGGATGTCCCATTTAAAATAAAAAAGTTGATGTCATTTCTGGTGAAACTGGAACCGATGTGCCCTGTATTTATCAACTATAAGGTATATTCCAAGTTAAATAAAGAAATTACAAGTCCATACTTATGACCTTGGTCACCGCTCTGTAATCTGCCACTACTTCAAATAATCAAAGTTTTGTAGTTTGAGTTATAGAAGTTACATTGTATTTACATTCGACACATTTAAGAAATAAATAAGCAAATATTTAATTGGAGAACTTTCTAATATCTTAGAAACAATGTACAATATTGAGTCGAAATTGTTCATGTGATCTGTATTATAAGGTAACTACAATTCTTTATAGGATGCATTGTTTTTAAGTAATTTTAATCAAACCATGTGTGAGATTGATGTGATACTTGTTTCATGATTAAAGCCATGAGATACCTACCTCCTTGAGCATTTTCAATTGTCAAATAATTTGTCATGCCTGCCTATATAATTTGGCAGTTTAAACCAATCAAGCGATCCAAGCTTACTTCACCAACTGCTGCTGTACCTTAGAAAAGCCTTTTAACATAGGTAGCATGTAAATTTCATAACATATTAAAGAGTAAGCATCATTAATATGTACACAAACAAAAGAATTATGTCAAAGGCTCTTGAAAATGTAGCAAACTAATTTAGAGTTTTATAGACACGTAGTATACCGTAGTTCCACACATCATCACATTGATAAGAAAGATATAATTCAGTTTCTATCCACCCAATGTATATAATATACAGTGTGTTTTTTTTAAGATACCCATAGGATTTTACGTGTTAAAATTTGTAACTTTTGTGTTCTTGGAAATTATGAACTTAAAACTGTTTTATGATCAGAGACCAATTTTAAATTTTCAATTTAATAATTTCTACGCTACAAAACAAAGAAAAAAGGAAAACGGAAACATATAAAGTTAATGATTAAAGGTTACAATATTTTTTAGATCAGGTGCTGGATACAAGACTGCAAAGTTTGCTGCAATTTCATAGCTAAATATGGTTCTAATGTATGCTTTTACCATTTGTACTTTGTGTTCTTCAGTTGTATAAACAAACATCTCTTCTTTTTAATTAAAATTGCAATAATATATCTACCAAATTAACCTGAAAGTTCTTTTGCTTTAATTCAGACATACTGTGTACATACATACACATGTAGTTAACTTACATTATATAATAAGCAGTCAGTGCATTTGTTATTGTTTAGTCTTCAGTCTATGTTTTCTTTTACAACATCAAGAATCTGAATATTTAGTTATGTTGCAGAATCACACATAAGAGTTACTTTTCTTACATTGAATGCAAAAGTTCTTTTCTTTAATAAATCTGATGATAATTTAGCAGTGTATACTTTATATGTAAAGAAATAATTTAAGGGAAAGGCAGTAAAAACACATTCACAACTTATTGCTTTTGCATCAGTTACAATATAAAGCCAGGCCCGTCGCTAGCCGCCTGAACGCCCGTGTGCAAAATGAACTGCCGCCCCCCGACTGGGACTTGTAGAAAAGACTTTTAATTATGTTACGCATGGGTGTGTAAAAAAGTAAAGAAATACTTTACAAAGTGAAACAATTTATTATCATTACATGTTTACGACGTAGAATTTTCAAAAATCAATGTCAATATCAAACACCCAGCTCATATTCATTGTACCTACTTTTATTAAGGTGGTTCGAACCTGAACACGTTTCACATCTTAATTCCAATAGATGGCGTTGTTATGAGATAATTGAAAAATAAGTGTAAAACAATGCATGCAATAAATGTACACGATAACACGAAGAAAAAAATATTGTTATAACAAGTAAACGTCTGATTAATGAGAATGAGTATGAAAACATGAGGAGATCGATTACGGCGGCCAAAAAACAATATTGAGGAAGTGGAAAACAAGAACAATACAAACAAAGCGTTAATACAATAATGTCTTTTATATCTATTGCATCATTGGTTCTAATCTATATTTTAGAATGTGCTGAGATCTTCAAATTGCAGCTATACCTTTTAATCTTCAACCTTCAACTATAAGTCAAATAGTAAAGTACAGGTAGTTTGCATGCATTGGATGATCTGTAGTAGTACCTAATGGAAACAATTGTTTTGGTAGGTGCGGAAGCACATACTTTTGTTGCTTGACAAATACACACGAACATCACAGATCTAAACAAGTGTTTCCCACTACTAAAGCAATGCTTCTTTGTTTTACTGCAAATCATACCATTTAAATTACTTGCACTTATTATTTTCCCTATAGTTGAAATTCTGAATGACAAGCTGTATGACTGGCTATACAAACAAAGTTGTATCTACTATCTACCTGTTGAATTACCAACTTTTTATTCAGAGAATACTCTATTTTGAAAGGTCTCTCACATCAAGGTTTTCTGTGATTTTGGAGTTTTCCTTAGTGGTATGGGATGAATACCAGAATAGTAATTTCCACAGAATTGGTTACCCACCTCTTATCTCACATTACTCCGTCCTTCCTAAAATCGTTATTCTCGGCCGAGAAAGGCCTTGAAGCTTCTAAACCTAGAGTAATTCACTCCCAACGAGAAAATGCAACTTTCTGCAATTGCTCCTGTAAACCTTCCTATACAGGGTGATTCCGAAATAAAGGGTATCCTTTTAATAGGTGATAAGTGAGGCTAAAAGAAGACAAAAAATGAAAAAACGAAGTGGTTCCGTGATAATTGAAAATTTTGACAATTTTCCTAAATATTAAAAACTGAAGCCGTCCCTGGTTAGAAAGAAAAGTGTTTCTTGTATTGTCGCCTTAAAAAGTGAAAGTTAAGGAGATTTACGGTGTTTTTAAACCCTTGTAGTGCAAGAACGAAAATTTACCAGACATGCCTATTTTCTTGGAACTAATAGTGCAGCTGTAGTAGCACAATGAACAATAAATGCCATCATAAGCTACCCCCTGGACATTTTACAACTTTCCCTTCTTAAATCTGAAGTATGTTTAACATGCAGGATTGTTGAAATTCGTTAAAACAGTAAAAAAAATAATAACAAAATTTATGTTAGGAACAATTAGACTCCAGTCTCACAAGCAACATTTTAATCCCTTATTATTATTTAGTCACATGAATAGGAAACATTTTAAATGGCAATGGATTACACATACTACTTGAATGAAACATGCGTATGGAAGGTACTACTAACTATCATCTCTGTATTTAATTCAATTTAATAAATTCAACCAATTTTTATTTATGTAGCATAATGCTTATTGAAGTTTTTGGTTCTTCGGAAGTTTACAGAAAAAAATCACTAACAGTAAAATTTTAATATTTTTCCGTTTACAGATTAAAAAGTAAAAGTTATAAATGTGCCCATTGATTATTTAAGGCATTATAGAAACCAGAAAAACTGTTATACCCCTCACATAAATAGCAATAACTACCTGCCAATGACAAGGACAGTCAGTCAACCCCTATCTATTTTTGCTTAAGTAAAAGTATGAGAGCAGGACCGGCTTGGCTTAGTAATTAAATTTCAATCGCATTTTTCTCGGAAACTATACAATTTTTACCTACCGTTTTTTATCGCAAATGTTGTAAAAACAGTTGGAGATACAACTTTGAATTGTAGTGTAGCTTAAGTAAAATAATAATTACGAAAAGTATGGCACTTAGCAAAAATTCAAAACAGGTCGAGCCGCTTGTGATATTTTTATTAATTATAGTAGTTTACATAAAGTAGAAATTTTAGTAAATAATATTCCGAGATGCTCGTTTGATATGATATGAATAAGCAAGAGGAGATGTGACCTCAAGATCGGAATTGATTGAGGATAAAGATTGAATAAAGAGAAGGGTTAGTATAGTAAGTATAGTCTATTTTCAACATGTACACTTATTTTAAAGAATATAATGTGTTGTACTATTTCATATTTGTAACAATGTGCTTGGATAAGGAGATAAAAACACAATACAATTCGTCTTGATCTAAATACCCTTATTGTAATTAGATTGCAAATTTAAGCTCTAATCGTTGATAAGAATGTGTCACATGCTCGTTCATCGGGTAAACAACGACCAAAAGCTTCAAGAAGCAACGGTTCCTCCGTAACTGATAATTGATAATCTTCTAAAGATACTTTTCCATCCTTATCCTTATCTAATTTCCGCATAACTAACTCGGCTAAATCTTTTGCACCTTCATCAGGATCTTCGTCTTGAGGATGCTTGATTAAACAATTTCTGAAACATTTCTATAGTTACGACAGAATCTCTCTTATTAAATGTGCCTTAACATACTTTAAAAGCTGGAACATTTCTTCTTTGGTAATAAAACCATCACTGTTAAGGTCATAGACCGCAAAACAGAATTCCAATTTTTCAGACATGTTCCCTTTCAAAAAGAATGATAACCCAGTAAACCATGCCTCAACAGTTAATAAGCCGACATTATTTTTATCCCATACACAGAAAATTCTGTCCATTAACATATCTTCCGTAATTAGATTAAAGGTATTGTGTAGTAATTCTCGAAAAATTGTTCTATCGACTCCCTGAAAAAATCGGAAACAATTTAGAAAGACAGTAAATTATAACGAATTTCAGTTGTGCAGCTAAAAGATGAATAATATAATTGAGGATCCCTCAATATCTGATTGATACCACAGAATTCAACTTCTAGCTTTTCTTGTAATCTATGTGAAATAAAATAGACGGTTACTTCTTGTGAAGTATTAGGTTTTCCCATAATAGAAACATTAGTCGAGGCGGCATTTTTATCAGAACGTGGTGTAGGTCTGTTCATCGAAATTAATTTTCTGTAGATTTTATATAAAGCTTCAATCTCGTTTCTGAAATAAATTCTTAGTATTATTTTCTCTATAAATGTTTATTTACCTACTTATCCACACAAAACATACTTTGTAAAATGAGTATCTCTTTTTGCCATCTCAAAAACTCTTGTTGGGCACTTAATTTCTTTATCAGTCATTTTCTTACGTTTTGGCCTCTGGTTATTGTTAGCGGGTATGGATTTAGAATTCCGGTTTCCAGTGAGAAACAGAGAGATGCTTTTCAGGACAAGCGCACCTCCACGTGTGCTTAACGGTGGCGGCAAATCTTCCCCCGCGTTTGCCATCTATAATATATGACACCCTTTTAGTATCCATCATTTCCATTTAAAATTATAATTAAATTATTCAGAATATAAACTTAAGCAAAATGGTAAATAAATTTGGATATTCCTATATAATAATAATAGTGTGTGCAATATATGGTATCGACTTGAATATGTTGCTCCTCCTCTTAACATATGAAAATTGTAGCGCAAACTTTGTTGTAGCTGGTACAGGAAGCGCCACGCAAGGCGCTCACGCAACACGTAATTTCCCATCACTTTTCGATTTTCTATTACACAAAAGTCACCTACATTACATTACCTTTCACGTGTGTTCGTTTTAATACACCCCTATGCAATGTTGATTCGTTTCTAAGCAACAACGCTAACGATTTCGTTTATGCAGCACAGAATCGATATTTTTGAAACAATTTTATCTAGTTTAGATGCATAAGGTTTGAATTTAAGATTTCCTCGTAAAATATTATTTTTATAGCATTTTGAAGAACAAAAAACGTGAGAAGTATATAAAAACAAAATATATCTATTTTTTATTGCTGATACGTTATATTATTTGTAAATAAAAACAAAATCAACATGCAGTTGTAACCCAATAAAATGAATAATAGTTCTATGATGTCTTTTTTTTGAAAATGTTCAGATTTACTACCAGTTCATGCCTGATTCTTGTTTATTATTGTAAAATAGCAACGCTCATCAGTAAAGTAATGAAAACTGGTAGATGTAGAGGGAAGTGAACTAGAACAAGGACATAACTTAGTAGTATATACTACATAATATTTGATTTTTTATGATTTTACAAAAACAGAGAAGGCTTGGGCCGTGTGTCCCTCCTCTTCATTACGCTGCTGTCTCGACGCTTATAACATTATTTATCTCCTTTATCTTCTTTCATGATCCATCCAACTAGGGTTGAAACTAATCCGTACAAGTTAGAGGCAGACTGTTATACAACAAATAATCTCATAATAGTTCTGTATGTACGAGGTGTGTGAGAAAAGTAATGAGACTGGCAACACTGCGGGAGATCTGGCAACGTTGTGTCTACCGGCCTGTGCTAAACCGGTTTGTTTATCGCTTCCACTTCCTCAGTCCGAGTTACAACTCCGTACAGCTAACACATTATTTTTGACAACGCCATCAGTGAAGTTGTGTTTTTGTTGTGTGTTACAGAAATGGAGCATCGGAATTTAGAGCAACGTTGTGCAATAAAGTTTTGTGTTAAACTTGATGAATCCGCGAGTGTGACTTTTGAAAAGTTGAAACAGGTCTATGGGGAACAGTGCTTATCAAGAGCACAAGTTTTCCGCTGGCACAAATCATTTTTGGACGGCCGAGAACACGTTGAAGATGAACCTCGCTCAGGGAGACCTTCAACTTCAAAAACTGACGAAAACGTTGAACGTGTGAGGGCTCTTGTGAGATCAGACCGTCGTTTAACAATAAGGATGATGAGTGAACAGTTAAATTTAAACACTTTCACCGTGCATCAAATTTTGACAGACATCATGACAATGCTCCGTGTCACACAGCAATTTCCATCAGTGACTTTTTCCTTTTCCCGAAATTGAAACATGTCCTAAAAGGACGTCATTTTGGAACTCTGGGGAACATTCAAAAGACTGTGACCGGCCAGTTAAAAGCCATACCAGTTGAAGACTTCCAACGCTGCTACCAAGAGTGGGAACAACGACTCCGTTGGTGTATAGCTGCCCAAGGGAACTACTTTGAAGGGGATAACATTGTTGTTTGAAAAAAATAAAAACTTTGGTTAGTATGAAATCAGTCTCATTACTTTTCTCACGTACCTCGTATTTCCAGCTAAGATTGTGAATAGAAGCAATAATGTCCTCCATTCATACTCTGGAGAGTATGTAATGTCAACGAAGTTGATTACAGTAAATCGGTGCGAGCCGCATAATATCCACCGTTCGAGTTTTTATGCGATAGTAAGCCTGTACCGCATTCGCGGTTTCAATCTTCAGATTTTCAGTTGGTTATGCCTGTTGAACTCGCTTATCCTAGATGATTTAATGTTACATGATCAAGTCCGGAGAGTCAAAAGACGCTCGAGACCGGATGTTTGAACATTTTGTCTTCCATCCACGCAGTGAAAATAAAGCTCTAACCGAAACAGGAAAAAGAAACCAAACTTATTTCTCGTGTTTTGTTTTTTGTACTAGTAAGCTAATCTAGATTTGCTGGTCCTTTAAGTCGGATCTAGTTGAGATATAAATTAATTGTGTTATGTTTTTGCATGATCAGTTAGGACTTTTAGGCCTTTATACGGGGCGGCCCATGAATGACGCATAACAAGAGCACAACAGAGACGAAAACGCTATTAGACTTTTTGACTTACTTTTTAATGAGGAATAGCGCACCGTGACTATTATGCGTCATTTACAGGATACTGTGTATAGTAATAGCAAGAGTTTTGCTTCAAGTTGTATGGAGAAGTTGAGTAGACTGGGACGATGAGATTAAGCAGGATCACTACAAATGATGGCAACAGATGTTATAATTGAAGTATTTTTTGCATTTACATATTTTCTGGGATGCAAGTAAAAACGGCATTTGCTGTTGTAGGATATTTTCGATTTGAGAAGAACCAAGATGTTAAGGTTTCTTTGTTGATGTAAAAAACTTAAGTATCCCCTTTAAAACCAGCAACTATTTTACAAATAGAGCTAAGAATGCAATAATGTTTAACAAATAGTTTAAGAAAAGGACATTCATCTAAGGTAATAAAAACTTATTTCTGGACGGTCTAGTTTCCTCTAGCATCACCAAGCCACCAATCGCCTACGACCAACGAGTTACCTTAAAAGCAGTGGCGGTTTTCACAGCTAGCAGAACAGTCGTACATATTTACCAACTCTTGGTAAAAAAACAAAATGGTTTGAAGAAAAAAAGAAGACATGGTAGTTCTATAGAGTAGTAAACTACCTAGGAATAATTGGCATCTTGAAAAAGTTGCCGATGTTCATCCAGGTCAAGATGGTGAAGTGCTTGTAGTCGTTTCCTGTATATCCTTTTCTTTCTCTTATTTTTCTCCCATAGTTCGTTTTAAATGACATTCTTCTAAATAGTCTGCATAATTTTTATAAGCAGTTCTTGCAAAATTAATTAATTTTCCTGTTAGTGGTACGCATGTTCCTTTGTACAGCCATTCCGGACAATAAAGTTATTTCTGACACATTGGTTTTATCTTTATAGTAAGGATGCGGCCTGATGATGAAAAAGCTTTTTCTAAATATGCATTTCCATGAGAAATGCAAAGACATGCCTTAATAACTATTAATAAATTTTTATATTTATTGCTGGCACTTGCTCTAAAATCAATTCGTGATGGTTTTATGTTTTTGGCTTCTTCATCAAATTTTAGAAGCTCCCATTTATTACCAATAGCATCTTTATCAACATCCACTGGAATATATTTTAAAAGTGTAAAAATCCTATCTGGTTCAGGAAAAGGATTGCTGATAGAAAATTGGAAACGTTATAAACCTTTGATACTTGGGACTTATTTATTAGTAAATCATACCGGTATTCCTTGTTTTTATTCTTTGTATTTCAGTATAGAGTTTGTATGAATAAGTCTGATTGTGTTGCAGTGAGAAACATAAACTTTTTTTACCTTCTCTTCCCCGCCCCATCAGTACCCACTGTATTGATGGTATAGACGTGTTTAGTGATGACATCACGAAACACAAAAATTCAAATGTTGATTCCAAACAAAACTAGTCTCTTAGCAACTGTAGTTACGGACAGTCCACGTTGTGTATGTTAACCAATAATTACGTTAGTTACATCCTAGCAACTAAATTTGTTTAGAATCAATCAGGCCGTGTGACATCACACTAAACACGTCTATTGATACAATCAATTTGCATCAATATCGTATCGATACTACTATTAGAAATTCTTTTTAATTTTAGGTGCATATATGACATAGGTGTTTGTTAAATTGCAAATGGAAATTAAAATCCATGGAAAATCATTACTATGACAAAATCCAGAGACTTTTTAGAGACCTTTGAAATTAGAAATAGAGACTTTAGAGACCTATAGTCACATTAACGACTTTTTAGAGACTCATGTTAAAAATAGAGAATAGTCTCTCTTTATAGACCATTTGGCAACACTGTAATAATAATAGTAAACATTATTTGTGATTTTTGTTCGTAACAGAATAAAGAATCTCAATAGTTACTATTAGTAGGGGATTAACTTTCCTTCTGCAACACCGAGCAATAGTCTGCCATCATATTGATACCACAACTATCTTGGTACTGCTTTAGAATCTTAGTAAAATCTTTCATCATACTCTTTAGAGTAATTTTCTAAAATCTTTCGTAAATAGTCGATGTGAGAATGAAGAAAAGTAGTTTCAAGTTCATATATTGCAGCCCAAAAATTTAAAGTCATCTAGCATTTTGTTAACGATATCCCTGTAAATTGTGACCTCGCATTTTTCTTAATTAGGCGTCATTGCAAATTCAAAGTGCTTATCTAACATTAATTTACGTATGTTGCATCTACTAATACCCCTCCTTTTGATTTTGTTTGTGAATTCTGAAAATTTAGATTCTAAAATAAAAAAGAATTCTATAGTTAAAATGTTTACTTGTATATCAGTATTCCTTAAGTCCTTCATGATTATAGGATTTTCTAAGAAAGATTCGATACCTTATATCCCACTGTTCTCATTCCGAATTTGTCATAATTTTAGTTTCTCATCGGAACCATTTATTGGTAAGCAATATGGAGTTTAATTTTAACGAATATGCCGATATATACTGGGCTTATGGGGTTTGCGAAGGAAATGGTAATGGCGCGAAAACTGAATACTTGAAAAGGTTTTCAAATCGTAGTCAATCATCAGCAAACGTATTTGGAAGATTAGATCGACGGTTAAGAGAGACAGGTCAAATGGTACCAAACCGAACTAATGCTGGTGCTCCGCGAACTCGTCTTAACCCTGAACAGAATAACAAATTTTACAAAGTGTTTCTGAAGAACCTGGAAGTAGTACTAGAGGAGTTGCTCGCCGATTTAATATTCCTAGTAATTCCACAGTGGATAATGTTTTAAAAGCAGATTCTTTATATCCGTAACTACTCCAACTGGCTACTGTGACGGACAACCTTTTTAATTATTACAATATGCATCAGCGGGCTCGCGAAAATCCACATTGTATGAGACCGTCTAGAAACCAGATTAGATCCTTTTCACATGTTTGAATGAGAGTACTAACAACCAACATTATTGGACCTAACTTTTTACCACAATGCCTGAATGGAGAAACTTATTTTCAATTTATTAATGAACTGATAGATGATTTCCCACTCAATTTGCGAAATGTACTGATCTGGGTGCATGACCCATATAGCACCGGACGTCCATTTGTCATCCAAATTTCGTTCCGACGTGCATGGACGTAAATTGGACGTCCACTGGACATCTATTTATCATCCAAAACCGTCCAAATTATGCCCAAAGGTCGTCCAGATTATGTCCAAACATCGTCCGAATTATGTATGTCCAAGAATCGTCCGAATTATGTCCAAAAATTGTCCAAATTATGTCCAAATTACGTACAAAGAAATGTACAAATTACGTCCAGTAACGGACGTCCGTAGGATGTTGGACGTCCAATGGACATTCATAGGATGTCTGTGTGCTATATGGGGATAGCGCACTACCCATTATGCCTATGCCAGGAAAGCGTTGGATAGGTCGTAATGGTCCTATATCGCGGTCATCGCGATCCCCTGATTTAAATCCTTTGTGGTTTTCTGAAAGAAAAGATTTACCAAACACTCTAGAAAATCTACAAGACCTGCAAGCATGAATATTGGACAGTGTACAATTAATTACTCCACCAATGCTTACAAATGTTCATAATGGAGTATCATTGCAGGCAACCACCTGCCTGAAAGCTAACAGAGGACAATTTCAACATTTGTTAAACTAGATTATAAGAAATTTAGTTTTTACGATCAATTTGATTTTTGATAAAACTAGGCCTACAATTCCAATTTTTCTGTTGCAGAAGGCAAGTAATTGCAGTAACATTATTTAAACATTTTATAGATAATGTAGAGATGAGAAGGTGAGAAGTGAAACACTATATTCATAAAACTATACAGGGTGATTCCGAAATAAAGGGTATCCTCTTAAAGGTGGGTAGCGGTGTGATAGTACATACATTTGCGATAAAAACCGGTAGGTAAGAATTGCATAGTTTCCGAGAAAAATACGATTGAAATTTAATCGTTAGGCCAAGCCGGTCCTGCTCTCTACTTTTACTTAAGCAAAAATCGATAGGGGTTGACTGACTGTCCTTGTCATTGGCAGGTAGTTCTTGCTATTTATGTGAGGGGTATAATAGTTTTTCAGGTTTCTACAATACCATAAATAACCAGTGGGCACGTTTATAACTTTTACTTTTTAATCTGTAAATGGAAAAACATTAAAATTTTACTGTTAGTGGTTGTTTCTGTTTCCGAAGAACCAAAAACTTCAATAAACATTATGCTACATAAATAAAAATTGGTTGAATGTATTGAATTAAACACGGAGGCGATAGTTAGTAGTACCTTCCATACGCATGTTTCATTTAAGTAGTATGTTTATCCGTTGTTATTTAAAATGTTTTCTATTCAAGTGACTAAATAATAACAAGGGATTAAAATGTTGCTTGTGAGACTGGAGTCTAATTGTTCGTAACATAAATTATGTTATTATTTTTTCAGTAATTGCATTTTAACAACCCTGCATGTTAAACATATTTCCGGCTGGCTATTGCAATTTCTTTGATCTCCTCAACTTCAGATTTAAAAAGGGAAAGTTGTAAAATGTCTAGGGGGTAGCTTATGATTGAATTTATTGTTTATTGTGCTACTACACCTGCGTTAGTTCCAAGAAAATAGGCATATCTGGTAAATTTTCATTCTTGCACTACAATAGTTTTCAAACATCGTAAATCTCCGTAACTTTCAATTTTTAATCCGAAGGCACGAATACAAGAAACACTTTTCTTTTTCTAACCAGAGACGGCTTCAGTTTTTAATATTTAGGAAAATTGTCAAAATTTTCAACTTTCACGGAGCCACTTCATTTTTTTGTCTTCTTTTAGCCTTACTGATCACCTATTAAAAGGATACCCTTTATTTCAGAATCACCCTGTAGATTGTTTGCTTGTAACATATCAGTAGATGAAAGAACAAAATGACTACATTTTTTCTTTAATAGTTAGGCAAAGAACACTCTAGATAAGCACCAGAATTTAAACAAGACCCATACCGAGAAGAGTTATTACTAAAGGTTCCTAGCAAATGTGATTGGGTTAGGAGATGCCATAGCACCTTGGGTCTCAAGGGTGTTGGGTCCTCACAAGATACAAATGACAAACCTCATTGTGCTAAAGGCAGACTTCCTGTGTTGGCCTGGAACTCCAAGAGACCACCATGCTCCAAAGAGAGTTTGATATGGATAAGCCTTAGCATCCCTAGCAAATATCCCAGTCTGCTTCTTGTTCCACAAGAAATGTGAAATTACTAACAATTAATTTTTACTCACATTTATCTCATTTCAGGCCTTTGGGGATTCTCAGAGGCACAAACTCATAACCAGAGTCGTATATCAGAGTGGGCATGTTCAAATTAATTTTTCTTGGGTATTTCATGGGAGAGGGCTCCCCTCAAGCTCTAAGCAATATTTATGGGGGGCATGTAATTTTTTCATTGAAAACACAGTACTAATAGATTACCTTTTGTTCATACTTCGGTACTTAATAGCAGCTAAAAGGATTTTCCAGTCAGTTCTTCTTGCGAGCCTTAAGGCAGACTAAATCAAAAACTGTTAAGATTCAGAAGTAATCATGTATCAGCACGTTCAAGACACAACACATTAATTTAAAGATTTATTGTACAAAGCACATTTAAATAGTGGTACAATATCTTAACTTAAAAGAAAATATATTACCAACAACCAAACCAATAACATTAATCTAGGTAACATTTGCTTTACAGAAAAAAAGATCTTAATAGTGAATATGCACAATTGATATTAAAAAAAAAAGAACTTAATAATAGTACCAATTACTTTTATAAAAAGCAATTAAAATTCTACATATGGAAGGTGGGTACTTAATTTACGAAGGGACTGATGGAACACTTAAAATGCAATTTAAGTGAAATTTCAGTAACTGCCTTTTTAATACTCATCAGAAAATTATAGGTCAGGGTTTTGGAATGTTACACAGTAACATTAAGATATGAGTAATTAATTCACAGTCTGCTAATTTATCAAATTGGAAATTTAAAAAAAAATAAAACCAGTATTTACAAATTTATAGTTGTTACTGGTTAATATAAAATTTATGTTACACATAATTTTTGCAAAATATGGATGAAATCTGAAGGACGCATTTACTAATTTGGTTTTTTTTGTTAATGACTTTTTATTTATTTTATGTTTTAACAGCACATTTTTAAACACCTAATTAATCTAGATCTTAAAAGTAAATCTCACTTTTCTTTATTTACCTACGTTCTTTACATATTATCCAATTTTGGACATAATACTTAGTTAACATGTACATTGGCCATTTATATTTCACTGCTATGAAATACCTTCCTTTTAAAATCATCACCATTAAACCTTGCTAAAACTTTTAATTACAGCAACCAATACGTACACTTAAATATTGTAAAAACTAATAGACTAAAAAACTTTACAAAGTACGCAATACAAAAGATAAATTTATATTTTCTTCGAATATAACGTAAAGAGAAATCGGAATTGTGAAGTAACTTTGGTTTACCAAATGTGACATGCAAGTTTTTAAAATCTGCATCCATTAGACGCATTTCCTTTATTAAACTTATACCATTTTTTTTCTATCAAACTAGTAGTCATTAAAACAATTTTAATCAATAGTTTCGGTGATTTATGTTCAAGTTAAAATGATTGTAAAAACACACCCATCATTTACAGGGACACTTTAGAATATTACTCATCTTTCACAGCCTCCTTTAAAATTAAAAATTAACTGCTTATAAACATACAAATTTGGAATTTAAATTCCAGCATTCACTGATTAAAAACTTTGTATATAAAAAGTTTGTTATAATCTACTGTGAAAGTGACAAATATATATTTAAAAATTAGCAACAGCCACAGTGTGTCTAGATTTGTAAACGTAATATTTTTAAAACAATTAATACAAGTGCATACTATTGTTAGGTACTGTATTGATGAATACAAAGGTAAGTTTAAATAAGGCTGTATATATTTAAATAAAAATTAATTTCAGGTACTATATAGGAAAGAAACATCTAAAATGTAATGTCTCAAGGCACACTGCATTACAAAATTGAAGTGTTTATTTTTGGTAGAAATATTATCAAACAGTTATTACTTCTTTCCAAATCAATTTCTTAGTTATCATCGTATTTTGAACTGCCATCTTTAAAACCATTTCTCAGAAGCAGAAATTGGCCATTAAAAATAAAACCAAAGTATACGATCAATATTTAAAGAAAATCAATCTATTTATCAACTACAAAAAAATTACAACAAAAGTTTCTTACATATTCTAAATTGTTCAAATGCATGTTACATAAATGTTACTCAATTGTGTCACTGTTTCAACAAAACAGCATTTTCCTATACGTAACTTTTTATGAACGTCCTAGACAAATATTTATATGAATGTTTAATACAAGAAAACTTGAGTTGTAAATATACATGCTATCATTGTATATGCAGTTACAAATTTATATAGTTATAAAAGACATACATATATAAAAAGAATCAATTTTTTTGTATAAACTTAAAACTAATCAACCAAAATATCATCGTGGAACATTCAAATATTTGCCTCGGTAACACTGTTCATATTCCATTATAATAACCTTTCGTTGGTACAAAAGTATTATATTTACAACCAGAATGAACTTCTGGCACCTATGATTCGAAACATCTACAGGAAAACATTTTTATACATACAAGTGATTGTTTTCAGCCACCAAACAATATTACTTCGTAACTCACTTTCACAGTAATATGCCATGTAATATTAAAACATAATAAAACTTATAAAGAGTATACAATTACCTAACAGAATAATGAGAACGAGTAAACATTTACAGCAACGTGTATATGCGGCATTTCAAACAGCATGTGCCATATTACATTGTTGGAATTTTTCAATGTTGAGGGTTATCAATTTGACAATTTCTTTGAAAATACCATTTAAGGACACCCTGTAATATTTACATTACAAGCGAAACTATACAAGTTTATTTATACAACTATACTATACCTATAAATAGAAAGAAAAGTCAAACAAAAAATGTATCAAAAGATATTAACTTTAGGGGGTCTTATTTACAGACAGTAAATTATACTTTAGCTCAAACGGGACACATCTAAATCAAATCAAAAACATAATAAACTAAGTAGACGTTAAGTAAAAATTGACATACGCAATTATCAAGATTAATGAAGAGAAATGGTGTATAGCTTAATAATAAACATACTTTTCATTGTAGTGTACCGCTAGTCACTTCGTAAAAATAATTGAAAATTACTACTACAATCACAGATTAACAAGTAACATATTTTATAAAACTTTACACTATGCACATTTCCTTCAATGTTACGTTATATACCTATTTTATATATATAATATATATATTTTTTAAATTTTGTTTTCGTAATACTTAGACGTAACTGCAAGACAATGTTCTCAAAAACAAACGAAATGAACAGTTTTTCCAAATGCAAAGAACTTTGTTTTGCAGGTAAAATCTAATAAACAATTCTTCCAGCTGTAGCCGAGTGTAACAATTCATGTAGGTGTGGGAGTTGTAGAAGAATCGAGATTAGTAAAGAAAGCTGATGTTTTACGCATCGTGATCAGCTTAGGAGAATCGGGCATATCTGGTGGTGACCCAATTGGTGACGGTGGTTCATCTGCAACCAACGTACTTGCGAGACAGCTAGGGCACCTGAACACACGGCCAAGCCGAGTGCCAGGCTACTTCATTACCCGCAAAAGATGTGAAGATTATACTCAATTTTCTTCACAAAAAAAACAAAATTCAAAACATAAGCATATCATAGTTAAAACAACAAAATGGAAATTAAAAACACAAATTTAAACCGCTTTTTATTTACATGTAAAGAAAAAAAAGTACAAAAGTGAATCGTTATCATTTGCTGATGTTCAACTCCATCAGTTTATTTACACCTATCGTTTGAATAATTTATATAGTACAGTGTCTTTTTTTAATTATTTTATTAAAAAAAAAATTAATCATCCAACTAATAACATAATATTTTTACAACTGATAATAAATATTTAGTAGGAGTACATTAATCAAAAATCAAAGCAGTGCTGCTACACGTTACGATTTAAAAAAATATATTTAATAAATCCCCAAAAACTCAACTAATTCTTATTTTAAAATTAATTACTTTAATAAAATTCGTTCTTTCTAGATTTCATAAACTTAAAAGTAGCAACACTGCGTGATATATGCAGGCAAATACATGGCTGAGTGATAAGTTAATTTACCTTCCAGCTACTCACCTACTCCTACAACAGACAGATTGCCTGTAAGTGGAGTAGGGGACGAAGACCCAACTGCCATCATTCTACATTGTTCCTTTACTACAGGGTCTGTAAACAACAAGATATTAGTAAATGACATCGTACAGATGGAAAGCGACTTACAAAAGTAGGCATGCTCCATCGCGTCACGAGCTGTCAGTCGTTCTAAATGGTCATAACGTAATAACTTGTCCAAAAAGTCTAGTGCTTCAGGTGAAACCAAATGTTGGTTTTCGCTGTGAACAAATCGCTCCCACCGTTTACGTGAATGCCTGTAAAATGTTTAATAATAATCAATTAAGATATCGTATCAATCTTATCCCATCTACCAACTAACCTGCCAAGAATGTCATTGAATCTAGGATCTAATTCTATATGGTATTTATCAAGATATTCAAATAATTCTTCTGTTCCGAGCACTTTGGCTATACGAACTAACTGATCATAATTATCATGGCCATGGAAAAAAGGCTCTTTCCTAAATATCATGGAGGCCAACATGCATCCCAATGACCACATATCCAATGAATAATCATACATTTGATAATCCACCAACAACTCTGGTCCTTTGAAGTACCTTGATGCTACGCGAACGTTATATTCCTGCCCAGGATGATAGAATTCTGCTAAACCCCAATCTATTAAACGCAATTTTCGATTTTCATGATCTATCATTACATTATGAGGTTTCACATCCCTTAAAAAGGCATTTTCAGTTATCACCTAAATATAACGATTTTTAAAAAAATTTACCTATGCATTATTCCCATACTGTGGCAATAATCCAATGCTTTGAGCAATTCATACAAGTAATAGCGAATATCAAAATCGGTAAGCGTTTGGTATAATTGTTTGAAATCAGTGTTATTCACATGTTCAAATATAAGAGCAGGAGTACGAGAAACGGGGTCCTTAACTACTGCTTGCAATGTTATAATATTTGTACCTCCACGTAAATTCTCTAGTATCTTAATTTCACGTTTAATTTTTTTCTTTTTCACTGGCTGTAAAAAGTATTTCGAAATCATTTACTACAAATATCTAAAGCTAAACCAATTTCACAACATTAAATGTTAATTTTCCCTACAACAAATTTACTTGTAAAGCAATTTGATATCTGTTGAAAAACAATGCAATTCGAATAAATTACTTGATAATCGACAAAAAGGACATTATCAAATTAATACATTGATTAAACGATAATAATTTTAGTATTTTGTTAGGTTTTCATTCTTAAATATACAGAAAAGAGTTATTTATTTAAAATGATCAACTACAAAGTCCAATTAAATGCATGCATCGTCAATATTAGGTTGGTGGTGTAAGTCATACATGATGCATTTTAAAATTAAAAAATTAGCACGGTACGTTTAATAATCAACAACATACTAGAAATGAACTAAACTTATACCGACATATCTCGCCATGTTTTATAAAAAATTTAGAACACATTATGTTGTAGACAACAAAAAAAGATCACAGCATATATAATTTTTTATCAAAACTAACCTTTAATATTTTGACTACACATTTTTCATTGTTTGTGACATTGATAGCTTCAAACACCTCACTGTATTTTCCACGTCCTAACTTGCGTACCAACTGGTAGTCATCTTGTTGGCCCCAATCCACAACGTAGCTTTCATAATCCCAGTACTCTCGTGGCTTATGTGAGTTTACATCGGTGTAGATTCTAGCACGGCTTGCTACAGCCATATTTTTCTTACGAATGCTGGCGCCTTCCCCTGCGCTGTTTACTAATCCCCTGGCATATGTTCCAATAACTTCAGCAGCAACCACTGCAACCATAACCAATTACTAGGGGTTAACATGTGTAGCACACCATAAGGCCAGTGAGAGTTTCAGACTAACACTGCCCCAAAGTTACCTTGTTTTAAGCACAGTTTTGCTAATCTAGAACATATAATCAGCATTACAATTTATCAGCATCTTCAAATATTGCAATCCACATATTTTAACAGCCTTGTATAAGACAAGCGCACGCCATTCCTCTTTACTAGTCTTTACTTTAGAAAGATTGGCTAAGCCTACACTTGCAAGTTAAAAACATCATACCTAGTGCATGCCGGAGAAAATTTTATCACATATATAACAGCGTCTACTACACATTTGAACGGAAACTTGTAAAATATTAACCACTTCAGAAATCACCAAAGGTCTTAGTTAGAACAAGCCGGCTTCCCAATGAGTTCAATCCAAGATGGAGTTACATCCCGCCACGATACACCTCTTGCGTACGAAGCTATCTGTTAAAGTCCCACGTTCTGGTATATTGCATACCCCTCTAAAAGTACATTGAACGAAAACAGGGGCGTACTATAAACATATCGCGAGTTTATCTAACTGATTTACGAAGTTATATATTGCATCGCCGATTAAAATTTAACCTTTCCAATAAATAAATATATTTTTCTTAACTCAATTCTCACTGTGGATCTAATTTAAACGGAAGAAAATTTTTAACATTTATTTTGTAATACGTACCTGTGGTCAGATGACTCAGTTTTCCACCACCGAAGAAGTTATCTATATTTGTAAGCATAATCGCCAGAATTTTGCAGTAATAGATGGCATTTCTGCTGGCAGATGTTACCCACGATGCATTTCTGTTACAATAATTGCAATGTTATAGAAAAATTCAAAATAATAATTTGAACAAAGTAAAAGCAATTTTATTTATTTACTAATCTTATCAAGACAAGTTCAGTATTTTAATTTTATTAAATAAATATTACTTCTAATAACTAAAGATTTAGCCATACAAAGAGCACTTCTTACAATAATTGCTTTGTGTTGCATGAAGAAATGAAATAAAACAAAACCAACGGAAGTACAAACTAAACAAAAGCAGAACAAAAATATAAGTATCGTATTAGGATATATTCTAAATATATTTTAGAATTTATTAAAATCTCTTTCTTGAAGAATGTAGAATAATAATTAAAACTGTAAAAAATTATTTGCCATAAAAACGATAATAAAAAGTGGAAGCGGCATATGCAAAGCAAGGATCATCAAAGACTTGTTTGTTGTTTACACCATCTATTATTGTTGTTATTGTAACTTGATGCTCATCGCATATTTTTTCGTAGCATCTTTTTCAGGGGCGTAGATAAAGGGAGGTATTACCTCTAAAGAATTTTAACCAGTTGAATAAAAATTAAATACATTTGAAACTAAAAAGTATAAGATTATCTTTGTAATTTTATTATGTTTGATTTTTATTTTAATACTCCCCCTCCTAAGTTTCTAGTCAACTACGGGCTCCATTTGAGAATTTTATCTTTTCTAGTTAATTTTCAAAAATTTCTTCCTCTTTAAATGTACCATACCATTAAATAAAAAACAGTCAAGTTCATATAAAAAAATAATTGTAAAACAGATTTTTGTTAGCCAGGTTATAAATATCAAATGATTGACATAATTAGAGACAAATTTAAATATTTAAATAGGTAGGTACGTTCAATGAATTCATCATCAATTCGTATTGAAGGTAGCGCTATTTTGCGCTAAGATCTCGTAAGCTTTCGCTGGAGCGCTGACTTTTATAGCGTACTTTTTTTATGTTGAAATAGCTGACAGCCCATTTCAGCAAAATTGAAAGTGGCTTTTCGTTTTGAGGTTAAAAGTAAAGATTATCTCGTTCAGGTACAGCAAATTTTGTAAAGCTAAGAGCTGAATTGCTGAGTTTATTGAATGTACCTAAATGTTTTTCTTGAAACGTCGCCTTTCGTGATTTGATTCACGATGTAAAAATTCCACTTTTTCTATTAATTATTTTATTAGCATCACAGGAACACAGCCGTTTCTTGGCAGTTCTGTTAATTCTTATTGTATTGACAAAAAAATGAATATTCCTGTGATACTAAAATCATTAGAGCAGTAAAGCATATCTTAATATATATTTGACGTTTCTTATTAATCTTAAAATACGTTTTCTTATCCTTTAAAAATATTATTAGTAGTAGTAGTGGTAGAATTTTCCCCACAAAAGAGAAAGTTAAACAGAAACAAAAGAAAGATGAAACAAATAAGTTTTAGGTCAAGATTTTTACTCAATAAACAAGAAACAGAAACCAACTAGAAATAATAATTTTAACCATAATATAGCTATGAACAATTGTTAAAATGGAAGAAAATGGAGTCTTAGGCTATAATTCAAAAAAACTGGGTTTTTGTTTTTACTAATAAATGTGTCTCAAGAAATTTGGGCGTCAATAATGCGTATTCAAATTTTTTGCAGCTGAGCAAATATAAAGACTATTAACTTTGGGACACTCTGTACACATATAACCTCTCTCATTTTGCTCATTTCTACCAGCAAATTATTATTTTCTTACTTTAACTAAGTATTCTTTCTATAAAATCAAATTTCTGAATAAAATTTAATAAAATAAAAATTCACTAATTTTAATTAATTATTTTTAACAATAAGCATTGGCTGTGTATAAAAAGTGTTTCATCGAATTACTCCATTAATCAGTTCAAGATTCATGTACTAAGTTGAACAGAAAGTTAGTATGGACTCTTCTCAGTTCTATATAATCGAAAAGCAGAGCAGTTATAAATTTTGTTGGCAGGCTTGTAATTATAATTACTTTGCTTTGAAGGATATGGAAAAATGTAGAGGAAAGATTTGCTTTGATGCCATCTAATCTGATCTATATCACTTGATGATTAGGTATGTGAGAAGAAGGATTCCAATGTCTACTACAATGGCAGTACTTAACTCGTGTTTTCAATGAAATACTCTGTATATTCTAAATATACTGAAACACTGAAATCTAAAACAAAAATTCCCAACTACTGATGTATATTATCATACAGTATCCAAACTTTTTCAGACTTTTACTGGAAAATTTAGAAGAATAACGAATATAAAGCCTGGTGGGCCACCTAATTTTCCAGTTTTGGATTTTTCTATATAGTAGTTTTTAAGCGGAGATGATTTGTGAGATCCTATCAACAAATGAATTAACTTGTAATTAGGTCTGTCGAGTAATAACACCAGCAGTTGTTACAAAAATCGCGTCATCGTCTAGAAACCAATATAGTGATTACATTGTGGGAGATATTTAAATAATGATATTTTGTATCAGTCAGTTGGTTTGGTTTTTATAAGTCATCAATTATTATGCAATAAAAGGCACTTTTCCAGATTTATCAGCTTACGGCCAGAGAAAGTCCAAAGTATATCATTAGATAGAAATTTCCATTAGCTTTGAAAGTATCCAGAAATGTAGGTACAGGATGTTTTATTGAGAAAACAATCATTATAACCATTACTGTATTAAAATAGTAAGTGTAAAGTAATAAAGTTACAGCTCAAATGATGCCAACTTTTTCTTTTACATTTTCACTGTGTCTTTAATAACAAAGGATTTATACTTTATAGGCTGGTTAACAAAATTCAAGCATCTTATTTTTGTGTTTTTATTTATTTTCATTTGAGACTTTAACTGAAATCTTACCATGAAGAAAATAGCCATTATCATTGCAAATTTCGTGATAGCTTAAGTAAGTAAAAAGGAAATCTAAATGTAATAAATTATGATAACAATAATCTTTTAGTCACCAGTGCAAATATACTGGAAGGTTATTTATTGTACTGGTTGTCACTTGCAATCCTGCTTATAGGGACTACAATAATAAGTGCAGAGTTTGGTCTATTAAAACATCTAACATTTTTTAAATTTAATGGAATGCTCATAACACGACCCAATTTGTTTATGTGGACTTTGTTCTTCAACTGTCTCCTTTTCTTATACTGGTTGTCACCTGCAATTCTGCTTATATAGGAACAATACGTTGGAAGAACTTAAATGGCATATGGTTAAGTAAGACAGAGAATTCCACTTTATTGTAAGATTTAGTAGAACTATTTTCACATGTAAAAAGCAAGCCATCAGAATCTCACATTAATTTATTGATATATTACACTTACACTGTATAAACATTTGATACTTCGTTGTTTTTGCGCAATTTCAACATTAATTAGTCACTACGTGGTCTTTTAATATTTTTAAGTAATCTAAAACTCAAAGTTCTTTAGTTCATATACTCTTTGAATATTAAAGCTATAAAAGTACAAAATTACATTTCAATATAAAAAATTTATTAATGAACGAAACAAAGTTATGAGTGTTCATAACAAAATTCATAAAATATTTACAAAACATCTGATAATGTAACATTTTGTTGATTAATACTTCTAACAGTCAAAAAACCTAAAGCTTGAAGATCTTGTAACACCGGTTCAGGGTGCAAGTTATTCTGACACCAAACTTCTAATCGTCCACCTAAATCATATACACCTGGTGAAGACACAGCCACATTCAACATAATCACTTCTGAACTTAAAGGAGGAATGGTTTTCACAGTGCCACTAAAACCAACCCATCGATAGTCTTTCGAAGGATAGGGACAGAATAAGTTTGGTCTAAGTGGTAGAGGTGAAGCGCTGTAAATTAAAGTATAATGTAATAAATTTTGATAAAGTACATGTCTCAGTTACCTGTTTGTTCCAGCAGTATTTACAGTAATTACTGATTCAACATGAGAATCATTATGAATAGATATCTTAACAGGAATGATACAAACTTCACTTTCTTCGAAATTATGATCAACGTATGGACTGTTGATGATTCCCATTGAAACTTGGGTACGTAATTCTTCCATAGAATCCTTTTCTGTTTTTGGAACCTGCACCTCTGATGGCTGATTGGGATCATATAAAACGATTGTTCCATCGCCATCTTGACCATTTTCATCGTTATATCTAATTCTTTCAATTGGAACAACTGTTTGACCACTACCTATTTTTTCATTTTTAAAATTATCTATTACGCGTGCTTTCCATTGGAAAAATAGCATCCCTTCTCTAACCGACTTATTTTTAGTTATCACAGTATCATCAAAAATGTTAATCTTACTTTGTTCAATCCCCTTTGCAAAATCTACATATGCTAAGTTTTTAGTAGTAGAAGTTTCATTAACTAATGGGATTTCATAATATTTATCATATTTGGTAATGCGCCGTTCACCTCTTAATAACAAATAAGTAGACTGTTCTGAATTGACAGTCAGAGATTGAATATCTCTAAGATTCTCTAAAGATTTTAATTTCCAACAAGAACTAAGCAATCCCGCTTTTAAAAGAGTTATTTCACTTAATGTATTTAAATAAACTTTGTTCATATTAGTTGCCTTAACTTCAAAAAGTAATTCTTTTACATCTTCCGATTTACAACTTTCTGTAACACCAAGTTGAATTTTCAAGGATTCGTATATTTTAAGAATCCAAATATGTCTTATGAGACGATACCTGGAAAACAAAAAGTTTTAAAAGAGAATGATACAAAAGAACGTGTACTACCTAGGTACACTAGTACTGTTGCAATTTTCATAATAAATTAGTAAGTCAATGCATATTGGACCCTTAACATTTGGAGCTTTAATCCAAATATTTACAGAATAAGAATGTCCTGGTTCCAAACAACCATTTGGTAAAGCCACTTGCGTAACATGATTTTTTCTAGCTATACGTTCTTTCACAGCAGGAACTTCCAAATCAACTACTTCCCTAACTTTCTGTGTTGTTTCACGAAATTCACAACTGGACAGAAGGTGTGGTGTAGAAGTTGCTAGAAAAACTTTATGCAAAGGGACACTACCTACATTCCTCATTTCCATTGTAACTGATTTTATTTCATTGCATAGCATATCAATATTTATGTCTTCAAAATTAACCTACAGAAAACTAATAATTTATTTTGTATCGAGCAATAAGCAAAACGAACCTGAAGGCAAGGTGCTGGCGGCATAATTGAAATTGGTAGCCCAATGCTTGGATCAGTACTTGTATCTTGAACTGCTTCTTTCTTCATATATCCTAGTTTTTTAAGGTCAAATAATTGTTTTCCACTAACAGCAGTAACATCTTCAGAGCCATCTAAATCTAATATATTATAATATATTCCTTTTAATGATAGTTCGCCTACTATTAAAGGTGTAACAAACAAAACTATTTCTTGCGAATTGTTACTTGGTAAAACAAGCGACTTAATAATGCTAGTCTTCAAAAAACTATCTGAATCACTATCGCTTTTCTCATTTGTTATAACATTACCATTTTCACTCTTGAACTTCCATAATAAATAAATGTCTTTTAAAGTTAGCGTTACCGATAAAGGATTATGTAATTTCAAAGAAACCTGAATTGGTTCATTGACAATTGCAATTAAATTACTGTTAATATTATCTTTCGTATAAAGAGTGATGACTGGTTTAAATATCAGTGGTAATGATCCTTGCGCTTCTTGTACGATCATTTCTTCCAACTTAGACCATTTCTGTCTTGTTTCTGCATCGTCGCACGTTGCAAACGATATACCTAAAGCACGAACTTTTCCAGGAATAGACAATGGTGGTGTTGGACCAACCAATATCTTTATTGCTTCAGACAATAATAGTGGTAATGACAAAGTGGGACTTTCTTGACTACATCCACTTTCAAGTAATATCTGTATCAACATCAAAAAGAAAATAAAAGAGAACTATAAGAGCATAATAAATTTACAACTTACCCGCTGTGTAGAGAGGTACTCTTTCAAGAAAAGAGTTTGTTGCTCAACAGACTGTTTACTTTGAATTGTTAATAATTTCGAAAATGAATCTGCAGCTTGTTCTAACAGGTTTAATCCTAATGATAACTTTCCAATGGTATAATGTACATGGTCTTCTGCAAAACTCCATCCTTTATTCTGATAAACTTCTAATGCTTGTTTATAGCATCTAAGAGCATGTTTTTTCTGGGCAGCTTTGGAAAATCTATGTCCAGCTAGCACCATATGAAAAGCATATTTACGTACCATCGGAGAACGAACACAATTCAAAAAACAATATGCTGCTTGTTCTAGTAATAATGCAGAGCGAAGATCTGATTCTTCACTAGTCATTCTTATCAACTGATGGGCAGCTTCACCATGTAGAGTACGACTCTTTAAGCATTCTGAACTAAGAAGGGTAGCTCTAGTTGCAAACTGAGCCATTCTATAGCAAAGTCACGTAAGTATATACTATAGTATACTATCATAAACATAAACTTACTTGCAAACATTTAAGTAAGTTACAATCCCTTCTTCAATATAATCACAAGTCTTTCGATTGCATTCGTTTGCCATAAAAGCAGCTAAAGCAGCCATTTCCAAAGCTCCAGCATAATAAAACCAAGCTTGATCTGAATTAAAATCTCTTTTTGCTGCATGATACACTTGAAATGCCATATTGTAGTGACCAAACATGAAATAAAGATCGCCCAGTTTTCTCATTTGTAATTCTGGTGCATCCGAGGCATATCTGAAATTATAATGCACGCTTAATGCTTTTAAAATTAAATATCTGTATTTACACCTTACATAGGCATATTGGAGCTTCCATTACTAGATCCTGCTTTGCTGGGAGTAAACCATCGCTTTGTAGCACTAAATAAAGATTTACTAACTCCTTTTTTATTGGAAACAATTTCTGTAAGATTTTGTATTTGTCTTTCTACATAAGGCAATAAAGCACGAGTGCAAAACTCATGAATTAATAATTTTATCTGTTCTACATCACTGGTAGTTAAGTACATTCCATGCAAAGCATTACTCGATAGAGATTCTGCTTGAATTTCTTTCTCTAACAAAGCTTCGCTCTACAAAATATAAGATTTCAATCAAAGTTGAAAATAACTTTTTTTAAAATACTACATACTAATTTTTGAGCTTCCGTCTCGGGGCTCAGTGGATGGTATGGTAAATTAACTCCACTCTCTGCAGATTCCGGTCCTCCTTCTAAAGAACGAATTAATGATCTAGAGGCGCTGGGAGAATCATCAGGACTTGCTCGACTACTCTCTGTACTTTCAAAGGTTGTAGACACGTACTGACTCCATGGATCAGGTAATTGTTCTTCAACTTGCCCTTGTGGTCTTGAATTAATCTTTAGTAAGAAAACCTTACCAATTCCATAACATAAATTTAAAGCATCGATTGCCTGTGTTGTTCTAAAACAAAATAATAGAAATTATGAATTTAAATTTTATCCCTATTTGCTACTATTACTTGTTATTATCTCCATCAATATTGTCATGAAGCAAAACATAATAACGTAATATGTGAGAACTGAACCATTTTGGTAATTTATTTGGTGCAACATTTTGTAGTTGATTTAGATTCTGATCAAGATGATTCATAGCTTCTACGGGATTCGCATCAGCTGATGAGACTACCAATATACATGCTAAATAATGTTTGGTAAATTCATGATCCGATGGAAATTGAACTTGTAAAAACATATCTCTCCATGCTTCAAACCAAGGCGTGGATGTAGGTATTTGTAAATTATTTTCACCAATTTGTGTAAGTTGAGTTCTTGGTTCTGATGCCTGAGCTACAGCTGCATTTAAAAGTTTTCGTGCAAGTGTTGGTTGTGGAGGACGAAAATTAACATCCATCAATTTAACTTTTAGGTTATGAATTATTATTGCTCCACCACTTGCATCTTGCAGATTAACTAAAACAGAAATTCTTGGCAAGAGCAAATTGAAGATTATAATAATTACCATCAGCACTAAGCTTGCAAAACGGTTGAACTAATTCGACAAACGATAAATTATTTTTTTGACAAATTTGATCCACCGAAGAACTGCAAAGCACAGCCATTTGTGGAGTAAAAGCATTTTTGATAAATTCTTGCGGAGTCAATTTACATTGTGCCATTTTTAGAGTACTCCACCTTCAAACTATTGCACTTCTATAAACAATTTTCTGTAAAAATAATGTAATCACATTTCATTCATATAAACAGAGTTTTAGATTTTCTTACCAAACAAGTATCATTCAGAATTGGAAAGTGTTAATGAAGAAGGCGTCGTTATTTTGTACATATTGATAGAACAATTACTTAGCACGCTAGTAATATCATAATCATAATTTCAATATCAATAAAAGCCGAATGCTGACAATGAGATATTCATAATTCACTTTATTTTCACTATTAGGAAGACCCATATCAAATCTACTGCAGAGTGGCCAACATAAACACTTGAATGTCAAAAAAGTCTATAGACCTATAGATTGCAGTATTGACAACTTTACCTACACAACAAAATCACGGAATATCAAAGAGGAATTTAGCTGAATTTAGTCAAATTATTAATCCAATCTTCAAAAACTAAAACTACTGGGTTTCGTTCAGAAACTAAGCTCGGACTAAATAAAACGCATTCGCAGTACTTTAATCACGTTCAGAAATAACAAGAGTGCGTCCTACCACATCTTGCGTGTTCAGATTTTGAAAGTACAAACGTCCGGAACGCAATCTTTTAAACTCATCCTAAACTGGGTACAAAAGAGTAAAAACAATAAAAATTGATGAAAATTACAATTCTTATGAAGTTATGTTCGTATTTAATCAATTCATGCGTTATTAATATCAGTTATAACCGATATAACACATAACATTTATATTATTCATTTTTTTTCAAACTTCGAAGTTCGAATATCGAACTTTTAAAGTAAATATAGGTTAGAATTTATTTGTTTACATTTTCTGTGTTTACAGCTCTGCTCCAAAGCGTTCGGAAAATTATACAATTGGAGCGCGTTCCGACTAATTTGAATCTAAAAATCTTTAAGAAAAATAAGTTCGATTAATATTTTTAAGGCTCTTCTACACGATGGCCCAATAAATTTGAACGTCTCGTTGCTTCACGTTGTCATGATTAAAGTCAATTGCATGAGCAGATAATCAGTAACAGAATCAGAATAATAACAATAAATAAACAGAACAGAATGGAGTCAGATAACGAGTGATAATCACGTCCCCCCTTCCACACGATAGCGATGGCTTGTAGTGACCCATCACGAGCCATTGTGTAGAAGAGTCTCTAGATATGGACTTAATGATTTAACACGTTCGCTGACCAAGGCCTCACAGTGTGAGGGGATAGCAGTGTCGCGGGTGGCACACTGTGCGCCTCAAGTACTCTGTCCTCTTTTCGAGCTTGTCTTGGAAAGCTTGACTAAAAGTCCTTGGCCACTCTGGACAATCTCCTGCTGCAACCTCACTACATGGTTTCCTACTTTCCCCTTCATATAGAAATGTTCAACGAAAGAAATTGAAATTTACATAACCTTAGAGTTGCCAGATCTCCTGTATTTAATAGGAGTCTCCTATATTTAACTAAAATCTCCTATCTCCTATTCGCTATTGAATATAGGAGTAAATCTCCTATATTTTACTGTTTTCCATTATAATTTATAATAAAAGAATAGAAAAAACCAACTTATTTCATGTTTCAGACTTAAATTTTTGTTTTGTTAAGTGTGTTGCCTAACCAACATTTTAATTAAGTGATATTGATTGTTTGTTTGATATTAAAAGAAATTTTATTTACTTACATAGGTGTATACCTATGAAATGAGACTTTTTTTCAATTTTAAACGTTTATTAACAAAAAATGGTTACAAATTTAATCTTCAAAATAATAGCCATCGCTAGCGACACATTTTACCCATCTCTCAGGCAATTTGTGAATGCCGCGCCAAAAAAATTGGCCGTCTTTGGCCGCAAACCAATCATCGAGCCATTTTTTGGCTTCTTCGTGAGAATTGAAGCGCTGCTCGGAAAGTGCGTGGCCCATCGATGCAAACAAATGATAATCGGAAGGCGCCAAGTCTGGTGAGTAAGCCGCATGCACCAGCGGTTCCCAATCGTACGTCTCCACCAATTCCCGGGTCGCTCTTGTTCGATGTGGTGGTGCATTGTCATCAAGAAAAATTACTTTGTGACGCCGATCGGCATATTCTGGGCGTTTTCGGTGTATAGCGCTGTTCAAATCGGCCAATTGTCGTTGGTAGCGTGCACCGTCAACTGTTTCACCTGGTTTTAATAGCTCGTACCAAATCATACCATGCTGATCCCAGAAAACACACAGCATTGCCTTGCGGCCGAAGCGATTTGGTTTGGCCGTTGATTTTGGCTTGTGGCCGGGCGGACCATACGATCGTTTACGCTTGGGATTGGAGAAATACACCCGTAACGATTCGATGCAAAAAAAAGACTTCCTTTTGAACCGGGAGAGCAGCATTTCACAAGTGGTTTTTCGGTTCTCTTGCTGCCTTTCAGTCAGTTCATGCGGCACCCATCTTCCGACCTTTAAAATCATGCCCATGTCTTTCAAACGTTTGCAAATGGTTTTTTGGGTCACTCCCAACTGCTCTGCCATCATTTCTTGCGTTTGACCATCATCTTCATTCAACAATGCTTGCAATTCGGTGTCCTCAAACTTTTTCGGTGGCCGGCCACGTTCCTCGTTCTCCACGCTAAAATCACCACTTCGGAATTTTTCAAACCACCTGAAGCACTGTGCTCTGCTTAGAGCATGTCCACCGTAAGCTTCTATAAGCATTTGATGAGCTTGAGAAGCGTTTTTCTTCAATTGATAACAGAAAATCAACGATGTCCGCAAATCGTAGTTTGAAGACACGAAATTCGACATTTTTAAGAGCGAAAAAAATGCGTTGTTGTATGAAACATCACAAACAATGAATTGAATATTGTTGACAGATGACAGACGAAAAAAATAAGACATTTGGGACAGTTTAAAAATACTCCTAGCGACATCTTTGGTCTAATAGCTGAAAGTCTCATTTCATAGGTATACACCTGGTAAGTAGGCTTAAATAAGTGTTCTTTTTATGTTTTTTATTGTGGAAATAAAGTTGTGTTGGTTATTTCTACCAATGTTTAAACTATCTTGCGTTTTTCACGTGATATCTTATCTGGCAACCCTACATAACCTGCTAGTCGTGATTTATTTGATGACATTTCTTGAAATTTTCAAAAATAGCGGGACTACAGTGACTTTTTTGAGGTCTTTTAAAATTGTTAGCTGTCAAAGCAACTGAATTTTTTCTGACAGACGTTTTGTTTTGTTATGGATCTACAATGTTTATTTACTTACCTTTTACCTTAATTTTTAGGCTTCTTAATTGTGATATGCGTGTTTTTTACTTGTATAATAATTATTTGTAAGGTCTTTTGGTAGTTCCTACTAATTACAGTATTTTCTCTTCTTTTACGATGCCCTAGGTCGCACACTGTACGTCCATGACCTTAAGGCAGAATGCGGGGAGGGCACGGGACTGTTGTCCAAGATATTCAGTGAGCACGACTGTTCAGCCAGAGTTTTTTGATAGGTGGTGAACGTGTTAATACAAAAGGTTAACAGATGAGAACAAAGATTATTAAAAGTATGACATAATGGCATGATAAAATTTAAAATACTGCATCAAATTCTAATTCTGACGATTTATATCTCCGCAACAGAAAACTTTATCCTCCTCTTATTTGAGAAAATAGTCATCAATAGATAACGCCCAATCTGAATGAGAAAACAAATGTCAAGTGATCACGTCATCACTTGCTAGTCATTCTTTTGACGTAATAGCCGTCTTTAAAGATGAATAAAATTCAGGAACGCAAATATAAGTAATGAATTAGAAAAACACTTTTCCACAAGCTTTTTGACAATTCTTTACTACACGTGTATATGGTACAACGATTTTTTCCTCATGGTCCGTGTAGTTAGAAAGGAATCAGCGTATAGTGATTAAATAAGTAAGCCAACGCTTACAAAAAGCGGGAAACTAGCTCTGAAACAAAACCACAGAATTCTGTGATGTTGGATGATTTTTGTGTTTCTATAATAGATGTCAAGACGATAACTCATGCACGCCAAATAAGTAAAAGTAGTGACATCTGTTCCAACATATCCGTATTATCGCCTAACTATTAGTTGAAGGTTATCGGACAGCGTTTGAAAAGAACAAAGGATTTTTAAAGAGTTGGTTTACTTGTCGAAATCACTGTTGCCGACGCATAAACGATAGAAATCGCACTTTTTTTCTCTAAGAAGTCACTATTATTTTGTCGATCCTTTATTCGCACTTACAGTCAGATGTAGACGATACTAATCAGAAAAAAGGGCGTCGAGTGGCTAGGAAACTATATGATTCGGATTCTGAAAGCGATGCCACAAATGATAATTCAGTGCTTCCAAGACCTCCTTCATTAAAATTTAAAAAAAAAGTCAAACCTTGGTAGGTAATTTATGTAACTAGAATAAATATGTGGAAACATTTTGGGTAATTTTAGATTCTCAAGAAAGTACAATTATTGATTGTGACGATACTCCATCAGTATCCACACTCTCCTGCCTATCAACTCCTGTTTCATTTGCAGAAAGAAAATCAGAGGGTAAGCTTATTTTTTAAATTTCCAAAAATTTATATTTTTACAAGTGTATTTTTAAAGATCCTTATAATGTTATTATTCTAGTCGAGTCAACTAAAGTGATCATTAAATTACTGTATGAACTTAAGGAGCAAAATAAAAAAATTCTGAGTTACATAACCAGTCAAAATACTGCAATTGGTAGTAATTTATTGCCAGACGTTCCAGTAGAGCTTCCTCTTAGGAATGAGCAATATATTAATCTATTTGAACAATACCTGTCAAAAAGGGAAAACTTGTTTGCATTGGTAAAGACTTTAGTAATTAATGTATAATGTGTTATTTAAAACGTTGTCATTTTCAGTGTGATTATTTATCCAGTGTTGGTGGTAAAGATGGAACATCTTTAACCAACAATATCTTGAAAAGATGTTTAACAAATCAGTTAGCATCTTCCTTTAGTTTCAGAGGAAAAGGAGTAAAGAAATCATTTGTCGATTTATCCTTAAAAAGTGTAGTTGTTGGTTTGTGTTTATATTTCACTACTGCAATAGTTTAATAAAAATTACATCTTATTTTAGGGGCAGTTATAAAACAATTTTCTGGATTAACAGAAAGAGAAATTGAAGATCACATAAAAGTGTGGTTGAAGCATTCACCCCAGCGCTTTAAAGCAGAAACAGTGAAAGCTGAAAATCGGAAATGAATCAACGAAAGTGTAAAGACAAATTCAAAGAAGGGTGGCAGAGGCTATTAAAAATACTTTTAAAAATAATGAAGGTGACCATGTGGAAAAAAATGTAAGTTCATGTAGTTATACTGCACAAACAGTACAATATGAATCACAGTCTGGTAATGAATCACATTTTACACAGTTGGCATCCTCATCTAAATATGTGCAAGCTGCAGATAACATTGGTAAAGTAATTTTTAATGATACTCATTCTGAATTACAGTTTGATGTTGAATCACAATTAGAGTTAGAATTTGAATCCTCTGAAAATGTACCAGCTACAAATAAAATTGATCAAGAAGTTGCTAATACAAAATCTATTCTTTCACGAGAACTTAGGTTATGGGCAATTAAGGGAAATATTTCTCATACTAATTTATCAAAGCTCCTACACATTCTACATACATATCACCCTGAATTACCTCTTGATAGCCGTACATTACTTGATACTTCTTTTAATATTAAACATGTATCATTAGAAACAGGTGGATTTGTTTATTTTGGCATTGAATATTGTTTAAGAAATTTCCTTTCAAAATACAATGCATTTTCTGGTGTATTAGATATTACCTTTAATATTGATGGATTGCCATTATTTAATAGTAGAAATGTGCAGTTATGGCCAATTTTGGGAAAAGTTGCAAATTTTAAGAGTGATCCATTTGTTGTTGCTGTTTTTTGTGGTGGAGCAAAACCATCACCCTTAACATCTTATTTATCAGATTTCATTCAAGAATTAAAACATCTTTTAAGAAATGGCCTCATATTCTCTGAAAAGACTTACTCAATATCCATTCATAGTTTTGTTTGTAATGTTCCTGCCAGAGCATTTTTAAAATGTATAAAAACCCACAATGGATATTCATGCTGTGAACGGTGTTTAGAACCTGGAGAATATTTTAATGGTCGAGTAGTCTTAACTGGTATTTCAGCACCTAAACGAAATAATAGATCTTTCCGTATGCAATTAGATGGAGAACACCATATTGGAATTTCACCATTGGTAGATCTACCCATAGATCTTGTAATAAAATTTCCTATTGACTATATGCATAACGGGTGTTTAGGAGTTATGCGAAAATTAATAAATGTTTGGCTAAGTGGGTCATTAAGATCTAGATTTTTTTTACGTTAAAAAGACGGTTTAACTGACGTAAATCTAACTAAAAGATGACTCGAACATGACGTCATATTTACGTGACCTTGCTACTTGGGTAGTTAGCTAACAAAATCTTTTTCAAAACATCTTACAATAATAGCAAAAAGTCGTTATTTCTACAACAAGTCGCTACGATCAGCAACACTGAAAGAAATATACGAAATGTCAAGCCCAGCGGCGTAACTCAGGGCCTCGCATATCCCACTATGGCCAAAAGAGGTCCACTCAACCATTACATCCAGAAAATTACAGGAAGATAAAGTTACCGTTTAGTAGCGTAGTGTTTTTCCTAGTGCTGATTCTAGTGACGTGTGTAATTAACTTCAACTGAAAACGGCTATTAACTAGATTAGTATAAATTGTAGACAAATAAGTTTTTGTTAGTTTGATGCATGGATATTAGAAAAGACGCGGGCAAGGTATACCGACTGTCACTTGCAATCCCAATTATAGGACAATAATAAAAACGAAAAGTTTAAATGGCATACGTTTAAGAAAGAATGCTTTATCACTGTCTTGCTATAACAAAAGTGGATAGTTACACCGAATGATCAAGGGAAATTGATGTCGTCATTGCAGGTTTCGCCTGTACAGAATTGTACGATGTGCTGTAATGTATGTACATGTATCATTGATTTCAATATGTGTAAGTGTGTGACAAATTCTGCGGTCACGTCACATTTCAATTCAAAGCTTTTAATGCATGGCTAGGACGTATCTATAATTTTATGTGCCTTGGTTAGGACAAACTTAGCTACAAAATTCTGGTATCCGCTAACTAATCGGATTTGAAAATGACATCAACTTTTTAATTTTAATAATGGAGCATTCTGTATATTTTAGTAAATTATTAATCGTCGCATTGCTGCTGTTTCAGAAAGGTGCGTTATCCGTGGTGTACACATTTAGTGCACATTATAATGTAGTCGCGCGCCGTCTAATGTCAAAAGTTACAATATCTCTACAAAAACAAAGAAGCATAACCTTGTTTGGTGTAACGAAAAAACGTAAAATATCGTACAAAAATAATAAGGGCACGAGAAAGTTAACAACATGCTAATCTGCAATTTAATAAGTTTTAGAGCGGTGGTGGGAAATAAAAAATTCGGATTCAAAAAGGACGGCAAGCTTTGTTGGTATTTTATAAATTGCATTGACGTAGTTTTTGTTATTCAATCCTGATTACTGATTGTTACGCTATTTTTACCGCCTTTGCTTTGGCTTTTAAAGCCTATTCGATTCCTAAACTATTACTCGTATTTTGTAGAAATTTAAACGATTTCAAGATTATATATTTACTTTTGTTGGTGCTTGTATGTATGATTCTAATTTATTTCGAAATCACTTGTAGTTAACTTGGTAAATTCTAATTATTTTCTCTTGAAGGCTGGTAATGGTTTGGCGGGAACTCTTGGCGGGAACAAAACGCATAACCATGCATTCGTAAGTATTCGTTGTGGGAAGAAAATGATTACTAAGTAGAATTCGTTAACAAGTTGTTCAAGAAGGCGGTGGACTAAGCATAATATAACTAGAAGTTATTGTGTAAAAAAACAACTTGGTGTGTTTTATTTATTCTACAATGCCTAATACCAAAGCATTAAAGAAAACAGATAAAAGACCTTTCACGGTTATTATTGAAGGAAATATAGGTAGTGGCAAAACAACATTTCTTAACCATTTTAAAAAATATGATAATGTATGTGTTTTGGCTGAACCAGTTCATATGTGGCGTAACTGTGCGGGTCATAATTTATTGGTAATGCTCATTTTATATAAATACCAAGAATCTTTTGTTTTAATTTTGTTTTCATCTTTAGGGACTTATGTATGAAGACACATCACGATGGGGTTTTACATTTCAGTCATACGTTCAACTGACAATGTTGCAACAACATATGTTCAAGACCCCCCATCCAATTAAGCTTATGGAACGATCGATTTTCAGTGCTAGGTAAGTTAAGCCATTTTGTTGTAGGTAATGCTTAAAGAAAATATTTACTAAATAATATCATCAATTATAAAATCTAAGAATCATATAACTTCAAGCTAATTTTTATAAAGTAATTTTTAAAATTTCCTATACACTAAAGAGTTTTTAATATGGTGAAAGTTAATTTTACAAATTTCTAACTTTTCAATAAATTAATACTGAAGAATGATTTCATACTAATAGGATGATATATTAAAATTACTCAATGTTTCATTTTTATATTATCTGTAATAATAGATAAAGATTCTTTAATAATGGTGGCAGCGGTGACTTACTGCATGATGAAGACTATTTCTTTATTACTTAATTAAAAATATCACATAGAAAACTAGATAAAAATGGATAATATCACTTTAATACTATAAGTATATATTGTGAACTGCTCTTTAAACAATAACTACCGTCTTTATAGGATAATGCAGCAAATTGTTTTCATTATTGGGTAAGTATATTTAATGCAAAATTTAATTTGATGTGCATCATGACATTAAACACATTTAGGTACAATGGTAATAAGATAATTGCATACAGTAAACAGAAAATGGTTTTATGATTGATATTGTTTGGTTTGAATGACTTCTTCCCAGATTGTAAATTATATATCTGGTATATATTGCAGTGAATTATGGTGTAAATAAATAACAGTTTAAGAAATATTGCTAGATTTTTTCCAGATAGCTATTTAAAGGGCAATTATTCAAAAACTTGACTTGGGTTCAATTTTGGGTGTTTAAATCTGATGAAATATTAAGAAATAATGTTTTTTGAGACTGTTATATATTATTTTTTTTATTTAAATCTATTTGTTGCACGAAATTCCTGCAACTCTTTCTATGAGATTATGGTTATCCTTAGACCAGTGGATCACTTCTGGTAAAATTATTTAATTATAATACCTAATCAATCCTAATTTCTTTAATTTTAGTAAATTAATGTTAAGAATATCCAAGATTAAATAATGAGAAATATTAGCAGTTAATTACCTACTTAATAATTAAATGAATAAAAACTGTAGTCCCATCCTGAAAGATGATTAGTTGTAGGGTGCCAATATGCATCTCGATTACCATTGTTGTAAACCATAGTTGAATGCATACCAAATGTTGGATACCTGGAAATTTTGGGCTTATTTCTCAGTCCACTTTTATTTGATAATTTACTTTTTGTTAATAAATAGATATCTTTTGAAGAGTCATAATTTATTTACAGGTTCCAATTATAATGATTGCTAATATTAAATTAATTACACTTTCACAAAGTTAATTTTAATGACAATAAATCAACACATTTCAGATCTGTTGTTGACGATACCAGTTTTGTTTAACTTTTTATAAACTTGAAAAATTGCTTTTAAAAATCAATGTAAACAGTTTTTGAATCTTTACCAAGCCACAGTATTAACTTTATGAATTTTTAGGTTGATGTGAATACTTTGAAATCTCAACATTAATTGATTAACATTGACATTAACACAATTAGTTACAAGAAAACATTTATTTCTTTTGCTTGCCATAAAATTAATTTAATAAGATTGACATAATTTCATATAATGCTCAATGCAATTTAAATAATTTAAAATTTTTTTTAAATTGATCAAAATTTTTTATTTCCAGAATTTTGAATTTGCACCAAAATCCACTGCAGTATATAAGAGGTTCTCTTATCATAGAAATACTTTGAAATGTCTACCTCTACAGAAAATGCACTTTCTAACATTGACTACCGAAAGAATGTTTATAATATCTTGCATCTGTTAACTTGATTATTTTTAACAATGTTTGTCATAAATGTATATTTTCTGTATGCAGATATTGCTTTGTTGAAAAAATGTTTTGCGATGGAATTCTTCCTGCACCATCAGCATCCGTTATAAATGAGTGGTTCAAATGGATTACTACAAAAGCCTGCCCTTCCGTTGATTTAATAGGTAATCATTTTAACCTGCATTCACCCAGTATAATATGCATCGAGTTTTTAAATTTGTTTTTGTGTATTCTAAGTTTAGTCTGTTATATAGATCTTTTCTTCTAAATCTGCTGTTCTAAAATTCAATGTTTCCTTTATAAACTGACTATAAAAAGTATATTTATTCATGTTTATGTTTCTAGCAGATTTTTCCCCTTTAGCAGCAGAAATCTGCATAAGAAAGATTCATGTATGTACATATATGCTCTACAGAAATGTACAGTACAAATGTTTTGTGAGTTTGGTGTAGTTAATAATCTATTATCTTTCTCATTCCCAACATTTACCTATTTTGAGTCCCTCACTATATTTGTTTATGTGCGCTATATTAATTCAATTGTCTGATCATGTAGTGTATTTAAGAACATCACCTGAAGTAGTCTACCAACGGATGTTAAAAAGAAATCGTGAAGAGGAGAAATTGGTATCCCTCCAATATTTAAGGGAAATTCATGAAATGCATGAAAATTGGCTATATCATAAAACAATGTTTACTTGTCCAGCTCCAGTGATTGTATTGAATGCAGATTTAGACAAATCAGTCATTAAAGAAGAATACGAAAAGTATGAGCCTCATATACTCAATAAAATAGCAATTGGAGTACGAACATAAAATAGTATTTATTAATTAATTAATTAGTTTGTAGGACAAATGTTAGCATAATTGTTTAATAATAAGTATGGTAGAAAATAGTAGTTTTATCTTTTTATGCTGACTAAAGTTTTATAGGTACTTTTAATACTTCGCAGAAGGAAAAAATAAAAATATATAGATTACTCGTACTAATAATCAAGTGTATAACATTTATTGTAGAAATAAAAATACATAAGCAATATAAAATATGAATGTATATGAAAATATTTCGTTTTTATTGTATCAATTTTTAATAGATAAATTAATATTTATTACTATCGTATTCGTTTGCCATCCTCTGAACTACATCTTTTTCTGGAGCATTCCATAAAACAGTGCATAATATTCCAACTTTAGCTTCTAATGGTTTATTTTGTATCCAATCAAGTAAGATTTGATACACTACCTGTTTTAAACATGTCAATATTTATAAAAAATTAATATCATAATAAAAGCATACCTCTCTAATTCCAATAACAAAATTTTTTTCATAGTGTTGATCTATTTGTCCTTCTGAATAACCTAATTTACGAGCCACTATTCTCCAATTTTTACCAATATATTCTGATACAAAGGATATAATTTCTTTTGTAACTGGATTTGTATCCTGCAATAGTTTACAAATTGCCTCTGTCTTAACTATTTCTTCTTCAACTATTTTCTCTTCCTTTTGCGGTTTTCCCATGTTTATTGTAAAATTTGATCCTATGTGAATCCCATTCGAATTGTTGATATTAATCACATTTGCAACTGCTATGAAAGTTGGACATTAATATATATATCTAACATAGTTAATAGATTACCCTGTGTTGAAATCTTCTTTGTTTTTGGCTTTTTTTTCTTGTTTTTTAAATTAGAAGTAGAATCTGGACTTGTCCTATTTTTGAATTCCGTATGTGATGTTTGTTCATCTTCTCGTGGTGGGCTTGGACATGCATCAGTTGTTAAATCTTCTACATTATATTGTTGACTAGCCATAACTTTATAATTAATTCACGTTTTATGTTAGTAATTTAATCAGTAGTGACTGCTACTGACCTATCCTTGTTTGTCTGTCAAATTATTGTTACAATTATAGAAACCTGTAGTGTAGAATTTTCAAGGACATTAAATTTTAATAAATTCGAGTTTATATTTATGTTACAGTTTCTTAATAAAATATCTTGTCGACTTCTAAAATTTCATATTATTATATGATTGCAGCAAAAGTAAAAAAGTACTTTTTCAGATTTTAAGACTTGCAATACTTAGAATAAAATAAACTGTCTTACGTAACGCGCTTGCGCATTGTTCTTTGGAAAGTCCAAATACTATTTCGATTCTTAGTAATTTAATTAGAAATGTGTAATGTAATGTACTAACTTTTTTAAGTATCTAATGTTTAAAACTTTCCTTGCTTAAAGTAAACAAACGGTCTTTATTTGTTAAATACATTTCTATTCTAACCTCCAGATTGGAATGTCAATGATTTTACTCTTTGTTGAGCAAAATTTATTCGCGAAATTCTGAGAAATTTTGAATCAATACTTAAAATCTTTTTTTTTGTCTTCTTTTAATGATACCAAATGTATTTTGAAGAATTATTGTTAATTATAAAATGATGGTACTAATATATGTAGTTCTTATCTTGAACTTATCTAAACACATTGATGGATTCATTCTATTATCTATTATAATTTGGATTAAACAAGAGAAAATCAAATTTAAATAACAGAAATATGATTTTTAAATGCAAAGAAAGTTATAAAAGTACAAGTCCTACAGAATACAAAAAAAATCCTTCATTTCAAGGTTTTGCTCTACGACAAATAATAATACTTAGGCCAACGTTCCTTAATTTATCATAGGGTTGCCAGACGCTCTCTTTTTCCTCTGATATGTTTTTAATGCATCTGAGGAAGAAGATCCCGATTTTTAATCATGTCCAGCAGCAGAACTTGAATTCTCCAAACAGAAAAAGCTTCTTATTCATGAACGTAAATCTGTAGAATGTTATTTTTGTTCAGACTACTTGGCCAGCATATCACAAATATCATTTTGGTCAAATCTACAAGTCATTGAGCATTAGCCAACATAGCAAATTGTGACAATTTATGCAATACACTGTTTTCCTGTTTTCGTTCTGAATAAAACTTGAACTTGATTACAGTCAATGAGCAAATTTGGTAATCTAGATTGTTCTAGTTTTTAGAAGAAATTGTTCTAGTGAGATGTAAAACGTGGAAAATCCTTCTAGTTTAAAATAATATATTATTACTTGAAAATCTGATAAACACCATACCTACAGGTACAAATTATCTATGAATCATCATTCTTGTGATTTAATAAGGAAACTGTAAATTTTATATTAAATTTCAAGCGTTCTTGTTGAGCAAATTACCTTTATTGCTAATATATATTTGTGGTAAAGGTTAGTGATACTCTTAATACTATGAGAAAGCTCATTAATCCAGTAGTATAGTCTCTAAAGTGCAAAAAGACTATAAGTAAGTATACTTACTATTAGCGAATAAGCTCATGAAGTGCAAGAAGAAGGCATTAATAAAGCTTGAAAACCAATGCAATTTATTGAAAAACAGTTTCGACTCATCTGGAAAACCAGAGAATTTTTATAACTTCATATTTGGTTTGGAGAATTTTGCTATCTTTACTGAAAAGTCAGAGAATTTAAATAGCAGTCAGAGATAATTTTTGTAGTGTACTTGTAAATTTACCACCAATACCTTCTTTTTAATCTCAGACCAAGGTATTAGTATTAAAGGCAAATTTCAAGGCCAGAAAGGTAACTTTATTTTTCAACAAAACAGAGCATGCTCACATATCTACTGTCAAAAATACAGAAAATGATTCCATCAATCGTATATTAAACTAGCTTTCAAGTAGGTCTACAAAAGAAGAAATTTTTAAGAAGCAATCTCAGAAGTACAATGGGCATCTTAAAATTATGGGTGATTAATTTCAAAGGAGATTGCTTAAATGAAAACTTTTTTGCTTTAATTCAGTTTTAAAAATGTATGTTTACATTACAGAAACATTCCTAAAATAAAAGATTTTACTACAAGGTTTTATGATATTACAATGCCTTACCGTGACTTCAAAGAAGCTTGGCAGTAGATGCTAAGGTATGCAAGTGTCCAGATCAGAAGTTCAGTCAATGGGGTAAATAGCATGTTGTTGCACTCTCATCTGAATATTCAAATCCAATCAGTACAGTTGTAGGACATTAAGAATATCTGATGCTTACATTTTTGTATTATAAACAAAAAACTTGACTTGATTCCAATAGAAATAAAAACAAAACACTATTTTTTTGAATTATATAAAAATACTGAACAGCTCCATCTTGGATCTATAAGCTTTTAACAGTAAAAATTGCAGCAATTTGTTTCTGTTACACAAGCAGTCATAAAAGTTAAAGGTGATGTTTTAAGCTATATGGCATGAGTTGATGAAATGAATGTTATGTTCAAACATTTTATTATTGCTTATTTCCTATTGCATAGTTTTAACAAACATAATTTATGTTTTAACAATCTCAAGTTGAATAAAAATCTTTGTAGTATTACTTACCTACTGTACACCCCAGCCATTACCAAATCTTAGCTGGGGTGAGGAGTGAAGTGTGTGTTAACATGCACTTTGCTTTCCTACAGCATGTGCTAAAGCACTAGCTATACTGTAAATGATGATTTAATTTGTAGCTGTTGAGTGCAGACTTCGCTAGCAGGTACAATAAATGTAAAGAAGGTGAGACATACAAACCAACCATTATTTTATGTTAATTCATAATGTGTATGCAATTTTTTTTAAAGCTGAAATAGTTAATTAATCAAAAGATGACTGCTTGTTATTTTCAATTATCCTTTTGTCAGAGATCTACTCAATACAGAGTGTCCCAAATTAATGTCCATCACTATAACCTGAGTTTTATTTTGAAAGATAGAGATATTAAGTTTATAGAATGTATATGAACAGCCGGGAGGTACAATTTTACAAAATCAGAAAATCTTTTTGGTTTTCGATAAAAATTACATCTTGTAAATCTTTGTATTACAATGGCAGCTAGTGCTGTAACATCAGACTGCACTATAACTGCTTGATTGGAAACTAACCAATCATGCAGTTGCAGTGCACCCTGAAGTTAGGTCACCAGCTGTCATTGCTTATACTGCTCTAGTTCATAAAATTCTTTAAATTCACATGCAACAGGTATTATATTGCCTGTAAAGAATTAATAACTGCAAATTTCAAGTTTTTTTATATTAAATTTGCATGAACTTACTACTTTGAATCAATGTAATATACATACCCTCTTTCTATAGCTGACCCATTTGAGAATTTGGTTACAAACTTGTGTATTTATTATTTTAATCACTTTTTATGTCTCATAAAACCAAAAAACCTGAATTAATAACTTGAATTATAAAATGATAATATGCTAGTGGCAAAACAAACCTTTGTGTTTAGGGCTTCTTAAGTACATGGATATTCATCTGCGATTGAACAACCAATTAAATGAAGAAATCAATCAAACAGACTTAAGTTTGCTTTGTGTAACCTAACTTCACTTTCACTATAATGTGACATTATAATTCACTTAATCAGGTTCATAAATTTTGGAACTAGTTAGCAAACGATAAGTTGCACTGTTGATGAAGTTTTGAAGTTCTTTGCTTTGGGAGTATTTTTACTGTTTGTTGTAATACATTTTTAAAATGTAGAAAATTTATTTAACATCATAGTTGATTATTCTAAATTTACTTAAATAGCAATTTTATTAGAATTTTGATCGTCTTTCAATTTAAGGAAGTTAAGTTACTTTAAAAGAACTGCTTAACTGCTTGATGTTCATTTTCACCCTTTTCCTTCACTTCTCGCTGTGATTTGATTAAATGATGTAAAGGTTATTACTGTTTAATTATGTCTAAAATACACTATACATGCTTAGTGATGGCTTAAGCCATTAAAAAGCAAACTACTGAATTTTAGTAGTGTTATATTTTCTATGTTTTTAGTAAATAACAAATATAAACAATCATATTTAGTATTAAAATAAGCACACAATTTATTACTTTAATACAATTAACAGAAGGATTTCTTATGTACTAATGCGAGTTACATATCTCCACTCCACTTGTACTGCTTTGAACTAGTAGTAAAACAAGCATATTTAGCTTTTTAGAGGTGATAATATTTCAGTACGAGTTATCTTTGGGCGCTGTCATTTCATTCTACAACTACCATGTTGAAAAGAACAGCAATATACAAATAGAAGAATACAAGTTAATTATGGTGAAGAAATGCACGTAATATATATATATAAGCTCCTGAATTTGAGAAAATGAAGAACAAAATTAATTACCTCATTCGATAAATATATTTACAACAGTATGACGCTGCTATAATTATAATTACACACAATAAACATTGACTAAAATTTGTCGGTTTGATTTTTTTGGTAAATTATAATCAAAAACTTTGGACAAGTAGATATTACATACATGCAAAATTTCCTTTAGAAAATGTCTGCAAATGGTATATTTTTAGGACGAGTCCCATACTCCTTTACTTCAAATAAATATTCAGTATGTATATCTTTTCTAATAAACAAAGTACCTCATTTTATAAATAAATACCACAGCCATGTAACAAACAATTTTATTTGGTTTAAATTTAATACATCATAGATAAATAATCTTCAGATTAATATTGCACATGATTGAAAATGCCCAAGTTAAATGGACGCAATATATGCCATGGATATGGATTTCTTTTAACAGGTTAACAACATATTGATAAAAAAACTAAATTTATCACTGGCAAAGCTACAACAAAACATATTCTATATACAAAATGTAGCTAGGTATTTCGTCCATTCAAGAGTCAGGCTCAATGCATCCACTCAGGATAAGAGACTAACAAAATTATGTCAACTGACATGTTGACGATGCTGATAAAACGATGAGAACATACAGACAGAAGAAACATGGTGCAGAAACACGGAAGCCAATTCGGGATCGGAAAGGTATTTTTGTTTTTGGGTTTGACAAGAAGGCACAAGCAGCGGCACCCATCGCCTACCCGGCTCGCGCCAGACAGATGTGGCATAATACCCTGTGAAGAATTGACAAATGTAAATATACGGAGGCGGCGATCGGGCTTACGATGATTGAGACATCCAGTGATGCAGTACATGAATAGATACATACACATATTGTCGAGGCACTGTGAGTAAGGCAATCCTACAGTAGTGTAGTGGAGATAGGGTTATCCGCTGTACACGGACAGCCGGGGTTGGCCCGGACATAAACTTCAAAACTATGTGCAAGGATTGTGCACACAACAGTAGATAAAATATATGTATATTATATAATGTATAATAATTTAATCCGTGTAGGTAATATACAGAATAGATATCGTACTCTGAAATCACAAACAAATCGAAAAGGCTACAACAATGAACACCCTAGGTTCCATCGGGGAAGCAGTACAATTAACACAGATGAGCGGGCGGCAGGACGGTTCTCACTCGCCCGCGGTAACAGCCAGTTGACAGAGTACATTCGATCAGGTCAGGGAAAGCACCAGTACGATACAAGAAGTGTCCTGCATAGTCCCAAATGTTAGTGACTGCATCCAGGCTAAATTAACAAGTACAATACAAATAATATGTTGTTTATCTAAAAACATTTATAAAAAAGACACTAACAATTACAAGAAAATAATGGCACTATATGTATATGTTTTTTTATCAGATGAAAAACCGATGTTGGCGACGGCTAAGTTGCTGTCGCTGACTGAAACCGCACACACTCACCACACTAACTCACTCCAATATAAACCTTGTTTTAGTTTCTACAAAAAAAGAAACGTTTGTCACTGATGAATTACTACAAATTTCCTTAAAATATTTAATTTTATTTGTTCTACTAGACTCTTAGTTTATCACATGGATGACCATTGGCAAAAAGCGTGTTTGGAAAACCACTCTGTGTAACACTATGGCACTTGAGTGTTCTACACGCATCTAGGAAGGCCAGCCATCAGCAAGGCGTGACCTCTTGAGCATTGGTCCATTATCATAATCACCTCCGCTGCTTGGAGGTCCAGGAGGTGAAGGTAGGTTGGTTGGTGTTACACTTCCAGGAGTAGGAGTTAACTGCCCTGCAGAACTGGGTCGCGGATGATGACTTTGAGTCAAGTTAAGGCTGTGTGTTTGAGGGTGATGTAAACCTGCTCCCAGGTGTAGGTGATGTTCTCGTGGTGGTGATATGGGTTCGCTCTTGATTTTAATCGGCAAAGGCGACGAGGCAGGTGGCGGTGTACTACTTGAAACTGCCAAATGGGGTAGACCACTGTTGTGGGCTATTGAGGTGGGAATTTGGTGACCACTCCAGGAAATAGGACCCAGTCCCATATCGGGGGCAATGCTGAAATCTTGTGCTCCAAAAGATGACAATCCACCACCAGGATAACTGGATAGTCCAGGTGTCTGCAAGGCCACCACAGGAGTGTTCAATGTTGATTGCGTCCGATTATGCTGTAATACATACTGCTAATTAGGGTTGCCAACTATGGCACACTGTCTCTTGGTTGAGAGTGTTAAGCAACATTTAAATATTGCACCATAGATTACGCTATTAAACAAACATCACATTGGAACAATGGACATAAGACCAAATACAATTTATTTGAGAATAATTTCCATAACAATGTTTTTGGTGCTTTTTCTGTGAAGTTGGCAACCCCACAGGCAATACACGTTTGTTAGGGTAAAAACCCTAACAGTTTATGTGGTAGTACTCACTTCGCTGTATGACACTTCATCTGAAGAAAGGCTTGGTCCTAATGGAGTAGGAATGACAACCCGTAAATTGGAACGGGGTGCAGGTGAGTGTTGCTTGGAGTGTTGCTGTTTGGAGGAACTTAATCCTGGACCGGGACTAGGTCCCGGCGAAGGCGAACCACCCATTGGAGAGGCAGAATTTGGATATCCATTGCTCATTTCCAAGATTCCACCACTTGGATATACAGAATCTGTTTCTGAAGAAGAAGGTCGTGGACTGATACTAGTGTGTGCCATTTGCGGACTAGATTGTAGAAGACCAGATTCTCCATAGCTGATATTGACTGGTACTGATACAGGTTGAGTATAATTGGATCCACTCATACTGACTTGCTGCAAAATAAGCTGCATGGTAATAATTATAATGTCATCGATAATTTTAGTACCAACCCTTTGCCCATTTAACTGATTGCGTTGTAACATCATTTGGAATTCTTCATCGATTTTGCTGTATTTTGCTTCGGTCCTCGGAGTCAGCTGGTATTCCGTCTCTGGTTCCGGACTGTCGGGACTCATAACGCCGTTTTTATGCTCCTTCTTATTAAGTGCCTGCAAGTGTCAGTGGACACAGCTCATGGAGATAGGTAGCCTCAGGGGCTGATACATACATACATACAAATACATTCATCTTTCCTTTCACGCAAAAATACACTCGTTAGGGTTGGTTTATTTAAGCAACAACAGTGAAAATATTAGGCAAATGCAGTAAAATCGATAACCAAAAATAAAAAAAAAAGCACTAACATAGAATAATAGTGTTAGATTGATAAGGTTATAAGTGAAACTACATTAGCACAAATCAGTTATCGGTGTATGCATCAGCCAAGTATTGCGCCACAGTTGCTGCTGGATTTGATGTACCTCGATGATGTTTTTATTGGTGAGCGATTCATGGGGCTCGTTGTATTCCGTGTACTTGAGAAGCACCTTATCCATGTCCGTACTGGCATACTGGTAGAGCTTGTTGCTGCTACTGAAAATAATCAGGGCTATCTCGCAGTCGCACAAAACTGACAACTCGTAAGCTTTCTTCATAACTCCGAACTTCCGTTTGTTGAAAGTCACCTACAAAATACGGTAAAACTTTTTGAGGAAAATTTCTTAATTTGATTTTTACCTGTCGATTCCGTTCGTCAGTAATTCTGGATATCTGTATTTTTTTACGACCCATGGTAGCAATTTTGGAGAGCGTGCGAAAACCTCGTGACTAGTAAGCACTGTGGCCAGAGCCGCGAACGCGTGGGAGCGAAACCGTAAGGGTGAGGAGCGCCAGCAATATCTTCAATCGTCAACGATCTGAAACAATTACATTTCCTTACTTTTAATAATCGTGACATTATTAGTTAAGTTAAGAAATTAGAATGTATATTTCGCATCGATTTATGTATCATATAGATAGAGATAGTTAAGAAGAATGTAGTATATACCGGGAAAGCATATTATGAAAGTGTTAGTAGCGCATGATAAAAGGTACAAACGGGCCACCCGCAAACACAGTGACCCGATTCGAATAGGGGTAGAAATGGATCGATTGTCGAGGGCGAGCAAGGCCGGCGCGTGGCCCTCCTACGCGTTTTACCTGTACCGGTAGCGCCACCCACCAACAATCCTATTTTATTTATATATTTTCTCATATAAATTGCTACAGATCGACAATGTTAGTTTACTAAAAAAGGGATATCGTATACTATAGAAATACGTATTTACTTTGTACAGCCAATCCGATACCTTCAGGTATTTAAGTGGTATCTTTAATGCTGGTCGAATCGTTTTAAAGTTTCGAACGCTTCCCGCTAAACTAAACCAGAGCGTATATTTCCGCTAAAAGAAAATTATGAATATCTATCTTTTAATTCATTTTGAAACGAGAACATGCTCTATTTAACAATTAAGTCTTAAGAGGCTAACTTTGTACACTTAATCGGGATAATCTCAACAACAATGCAGCTTAAAATAGCTTAAGAGACTATTTTTAATTTGTCGATATTACTTATTATACAAACATAGTAAGCGCACGTTAAACGTATATTTAAAAAAAAGAACCAACCAACCTCTATATTAGTATTATATCATGAATGCTTTGCCATTACGTTTTAATTTTTTATATGAAGGATGACGTGTTATTATAAACAGTTTCGCTAGGATAACAATAAATTATAAATAGTTACAGTCAATAAACTCCTAGTTTGAAACACCTCAATTAATAGGTACTACTAGTATAGATAAATAAACACAAGATAGGTCGATTTTATAAAGTGAAGACTAATTATTTTGTTTGTTATTACCACACGATCATTATGGGTTTGACGATTTTATGGAATTATCAAATTTTACGAATAAACTTTATTGTGTCTTCTCGTACACGTGATTCAAACTAGCTAAAAACTCAAGTTTAAAAATTCGGGATTTAATTAACGTAGTCATTTATTTGACTAATTATTTAAATTTCAATAAAATGCGAATCTGTGATTGGAACTCTAAATGAAAATAAGAATTCATTTTGGGACAGTTAGATTTTTTAATAGGTAGCGCAATACTTTATTGCAATAGGTGCTTATTATCAATTCTTGAGCTACGACGAACATAAAAATAACTCAATAAGATCTAGTGAGAGAAACAAACAACAATCTTGAGAAAAAATAGCAGAAGTGGTAGATTGCAATTATTAGTATTTTTGTGAAATAAAAAAATTTAATAATAATTATTGAGATATTACATATGCCATTATGTAATTATTTTAAGTAAATTATTTTGCATTCTACTTCCGCAACTTTTTGGTTCGGTAGCAATCTTCTAATCCATAGTTCCAACACAATGATAGATTGGACAGGTTTAATTCAGAAGCCCGTGATGCTCTAAATGAAATACAAATAGAACTAATTTGTGAATTATCTTTTTAAGATTAAAGCAATGTCGATAAAAATGCATCCATACCTTATAAAAAAAAACTGCACAGTTTAAAAACAACGTCTAATTTTAGTTTTAATTGCAATAAGAAAAAAAACAATAAATGTATATAATTATATATATAATATATATAAAACATCTAAAAATATGTTTGTCTATAGCAAACATTTATCAACAATACTTTTCTTTATCTTTATTATATCTTTATTTTAAATAACAAACGACTTTTTCAGTTTTACTGTTATAAGTTGAAAGACTCGAACTTGCTTGAATAATTTTTGATAAAATGATAATCTTTGATATAGATTATAAGATTTAATTCCCAGTATCATAACCTTTAAAATAAATCACTACTAAATTTAATGCTAAATTGGAATTTCTTTTCATTTTAGACAGAAGTGGTAAATTAAATTATGAAAACAACCATGTCCGATACAGTAAATTTACACAAAATAAGAAAATCAGAATTAAGAAAAATTAAAAAACATTTGAAAATCTTCAACCGAGCAATTTATTAAAAATGATTCAATAATTTGCAACTATTTCTTCTCTCAAAAATGTTTAAATGAAATCACAATTACAACGCGTTTCTTAAGATACACGGGAGGTTAAATCATTAAATCAGTCATTATTGCCACAAATTCTTTTTAAAAGTTAAAAACGGCAGTACTATGTCTCATCTATCCTAGGGAAACACTCGTGTCCAGATAACAATATCACGAGTGATGTTCAATATTTCGCATCACGTGTGTTTGACAAAGATACCTTTGCAACAAACATCATGTTCGTTCTCGCTTCTGAATAAACATTATTTATTATTAACTATACGCTTTGTATATATATACACGGGGTTAGAAGTTCACAAGACATTTACATAGATAAACCGGACTCACCAAGAGTGGTAAACGTCGTAAAGATAGCATCACTGTTAAAACCAGCACAGTACAAGGAGCGTCCACACGCATCACGCAAGAGAACTATTCGAGTCCCGGCACCAAACTCGTGCCAAGATGAGTTGATACGTTGATACCCGCCACCGGAGGCGGCTACCGATTGGATCTACCCGGACCGACGTCACTGGCTATGAACCAATGTTTGCGATCGCCGGTACTACGTCTCTGGAGTCAGCTGGTGCGACTGATAACGCGTGGGGTATCCAGAAACGCGTCCCAAGTATTTTCATGAAGAATGTATGTATTACAATTTATCCCCCAAAGCGAAAATTACCCAGGTTTATACGACTCTATTCATGCCTTGGCACATACGAAATGAAACGTAATAAAATCGTGAAATAAACATTACACTTACATTTCTTTCGTTTTCTATCACTATTATTTTTTAACCAACGCAGAGAATGGCTTTATTATTTACATTTCTAACATAAGACATACAGTGTCGAAGAATTCAGTAATGTCCTAAGAAAAATAATCAGGTCGTACAACTATAAACGAACGATTAGAGCATTTTATTCCAATTTTTGGTGTACGTTTCAAAATATTATCAATGCTAGATTATTAATTCTTATCCCGTCGAGTTTATTTAAAAGCGTAAAATAAGAACTCATTAAAAACTTAATTTATAAAAATACAATAAAGTGTTGTACATAGGAAAATATTTGCCCAAGTCTTTTAAAATGCAACGATTTAAACGAGATAAAACTTGATAACCCTGAAGAACACAAACAACAATGTAAATGCTGAACGTTAAAAACATGCAAGTTCATTGACAATTAATTTAAGAATTTGAAATTTAGAAACACTTTTTCTAATGTTTTTTATTTGAGTGTGTTTCTTTTTTTTATTAGAATATTAGCTAAATATACATAGGTACTTGCCAAAAATATCTAACAATGTTCCGTGTTTCATAAAGAACGAAACAATCTTCTAATATCTTCATAATGAGATTGTTGTATCTTTGTTATAACAATTACTATATATCTGTACAGTTATCTAATTAAAATCAACCATTTTGTATTACCACTTTTCCTAGACAAAATTGTTAAAACGTTGTTGCTTCTACCGTTCGCAATAAAGAAACTCCTAAAACTGCCCGTGACGTAAAATCCTTGATCTGCTGCCAAGAAACAGAAAGACGCTCAAGAAACCTCAGTCACTAATGTAAGGAAATAATTAGTAAATATTTCAGACTGTAATTAGCCGACAGTTACAAACTACTACGTATCTTAGCAAAGCCAAAAGAAGCCGATCCCTTTTTTTTCGAAACAATAACTTGCCTAATCACAAAAATGCAGTAATATTTCTAACGTATAAAAGAATTTTAAAATCTTATCGGAATTGTAGATTTAGATAATTTCGTAGAACTAAATCATTATGTTCCCCTATCAGACAGACAAGAGGAGGGGATTAATCGAGAGTAAATAAACTTAAGCAAATCGCAATTATTAAAGTTAGAAATCGAAATAGCGAATTAATAGCTCGAATCAACGCACACAATTAAGAATTCAAGCAAGTATGGTAATAACATTCACTAAGAACGGACATAAGAATTGACAGTAAGGTTAACAAAGATCTGGAACGATTTCAAGAATGAACCAGGACTGTTTCAATTATGCTCTTTTTATTTGGGGAGAGCCGCGTTCTAGCAGAGTTGTTAACAGAGGTGCTCACTGCCGGATTTCCGCCAAGTCCGTGCGTTCGCAGCTGTGCTGGGTTACTTGAAACTTTTAATCAACACTCTTTGACGAGAAAGTTTCCGTACCCTTCCTGCTATCATAAAGCGTATAAACATAGCCAACTTGGAAGCTTTTGACTTTTGCCGAAGACAATTAATATACTAAAAGCAAAGACGTCACTGGAGGGATAGGCTTAGAGGTGAAGGGTCACGGACCAAAGCGGCAGCACTCACATGCACGGGGATCTCGCGGTCTCCATGGTGACGGAACACCGTCTTAACAAGGTCGACCGCACGCACTAGATTCGCGATGCGCGGTTCGCGAAGCATGCATTACTATTACACCCCAAAAATAATTGTCAGTTTTAAAATAAATCTGCGCTATCCTGGGATTTCTTACCTCAGACGTCGGCCGCGGCGTCGCTTGCGTTGGGTCTTGCGAACGCTGGTTATAGATGCACTTACGAACAGGGATGCTGGACGCCAAGTCCCCTCCTGGCGGAGCCCCAGCTCACCCCCGACCCCGCGGCGAAGAGCTTAGGCTTGTGCACGTGTTCTCGCACCGCTCCCGTGCACCCACCGCAGCTCTCGCTCGCGTTTCGCGCGACGCCAACGCTTAAAAGCAGGGAATAAACAGCCTTCGATTTTGGACAGCACCAAGTACGCCAGAAAATAAATAAACCCAACATCTATTCATGCTTTTTTTTAAATTTCACTTTCAAACACAACTAACGTATATTACGTTCAGACATTTCAATCCATTGATCTAACGAGAATTTATAAGTTCTTATCAGAGGAAGCTACTTATAGAATTCTAGTCAAACTTCATGCCAGCTATTTCGAGTTAAAGCCAAGTTTATAAAATCTTCTTATTTAAAAACGAAATACAAAAGAAAGAGACGTGGAGTCAAAATGTTAGTTAAACGGTGTGTTGGTGTGATAGGGGCTGTTTCGTGTGTGGCTGGTAACTCCCATCTGTGCGATGTCGCACAGGAAGTCTCCGAGATATCTTAGTAATTTCTCTTAAATTTCTAATACTACGGAACTTGTGCCAGAAGTGAAGCAAAAAAGCTACGTAAGGGGCCATGAGCTAAAGATAGCTGTGGGCACGTGTGCAACCGGCAGGCGTGACGAGGCCCGGGCCGGGGTCGGGCGGGCGTCGCGGCGCTGGTTGACTCATGGGGAAGCGCCTGGTCGACCAGCAACACATTCCCCAACTCTGGTGCTTACAGTCCAGCCTTCGGCTACCCGGTTAGTCACCTCTTACAGGAGCCATGTGCTGCTTGTTGGTAGATAACTAGAGCACGGCATGTGCACCGATAGCGGAACGTGCACAACAGCGGCTGCTACGACGAGACCCCTTCTCAAGTACCCATGCCTTTTAAGGCGCGATGAAACAGCCAAGTGCGCCGTCGGTTTCTTTTCCCCTCGGCACCACACTTTGGTCCCCACATCCCGATACGATGCAAATTACTTACCCTCGTCATCATCCTCGACTAACGTTTAACCGCGCCTGTACCTTCGGTATAAACGTGCCACGTGCATTTTCTTTAATAATCTTAACGTTAATTTCTAATATTTTACAAACTTTTTCCTAGACGAGCAGTCACGATGAAATTTATTTGAAATCAAATTAAGTTAGGATGTTTACTTGCTATGAAAGACAAAACAACTTTAATCCAATAGTCACGTTAAAGAGAATAGACGACAAACTCTTTCATTAATAAATAAATACTACCACCCCTTTAAAGTTTAAAAATAAAAGTTTTGGTGCCATATTGTTTATTTACATCACATGATGATGCAGTTGGCAATGCAAAGTAACAGAGCGTGATAACAAATTTCTAAATTTGTCGCTGCTGTAAACCTGTGGTAACTACTGACTTAATCTTAATTTCATCTGTAAACTCCCCCAATAAATACTCTTTATGCGCATTTTTATACGATACGAGGAATTAGTCGAGGTCGCAACAGTTTATAAAACGCATGTCTAGTAGAATCGGCATCAATTAAAATAATACTTGAAATTCTTTCGTTGTTTTTAACCCTCTTACTCGAGAAATGAATTTTATGACGTGCCGTTTGCTGAAATAAAGCTGTTATATATTTAAATAAGCTATCAACAATAAAAGTCTGGAAATCAAGAGGAAACCGTTTAAATGAATCGTCGAGTAGATACCAGCAAGCATAGTTGACACCTACGTGTCTCCGTGGCGGTCATTTGATGAGCTTTAAGGTGATAATGAGACGTTTAATGATTTTCAAATAGCGAATTTTACGATTTTAAAGCGTCGAAGCTTTCAAAAAGAGATCTGCTAATATACCTGGAAGTGTATAAATTGTAATCAACCTATGCAAGAAGGGTGTTGCTGAAGATTTCACGAAAATCCATTGCGCTCTGCTGAAAGCACGCACTTCCTCGTACGAACCCGTTCACACATACCGTGCGACAAATGTGTTAGTATAGGCACAGGTAGGACACCCGGTTGTTTCGAAGACAAAAGACGACACTTTTCCGAAAGATAAGGGTGCGGGCCGTCGAAGCCGACGTTCGACGGCCCGCTCAAGGCACGGATGCCCACTAAACCACAAGTCCGGGAGCTTCTCATCCAGAATAAAAGCAACGCTCAAAATATAAGTTTTATTTCAGTACTGCTATAGCACAGCTTTTTGGGTATTTTTGACCTGCCTAAGTTGCACACAGCATTGCTCGAACAATTTTTAATGTTAATTATAGACATAAACAAACGGAAATATCTATCTATACATAGATTCGCTATAGGTTGAACAACAAACCGAGTACGATATCGTGCCGCGCTGCTTCAATAGTGTGACCACTTAGAACCTACCCTAACATCGTACGCCAAAAATTATCGCTGTTACGCACCGCATTCTAGCTGACGCCATTCGTAGTAGATTTCACTTGCATGAGAATTTTGGGAAAATCTTCGTTACAAAATAAAAGTTTCAAAAATCGCCCTCGTTTGGAGAAACCAACCCAAATCGAAACATTAAAGTTTAATTCGGTTGTTCAATTACATAGATATGCATAATAATATAATGATCGTTCAAATTTAAAGTAACAAAAATTCACTATTTATCAAAGCAGTTACTTTATTGATGTGCACTGTTCCCTCTAGAGAGTTGTGCTTTAATTACACTTATAAATTATATAAATAAATAATTTAAATTTCTTCAGGCTGAGGATGACATCAAGTTTTAAATAAATTGAAATCTAATGTAGGTACCAAAAAAAAGTTTAAAAAACATTTCTCCCTTATAATTTAAGTTTGTTTTTCTTACAAGATTCTTTTAACACTCCAATAACTCGATTCAATGTTAGTGATACTCATAAACGTAAAAACACATCATTCTCAGAATTGTGACGATATCAACTAGGAGTAAGAAAAAAAGCTCTGAACTTCTACTACAGCATCTTCAATCAATATAGCATCTCTTAGCAACTTGGTTACGCAAAATTTCGATTTTTTTGCCATGACTACCAGTAAGATTTTCTGGAGAATTAAATGGTAGCTCGTAAAAGGACAACTTTATTATCAAGATATTTCTCAAATGGTTTTCATACAAAAATATCTTATGAATTTCTATATAAAGCTAATTAAGGAACAGAATAATGTAAAGAATTCTATATGAGCTACAAAAAAAATAATACCTACAAAAGCAAAATTGTTGACTTAATTACAAACTTTATTAAACGTCATTTTCTTTTTAGCCATTGGCTGAATAGAGGTTTTACATCATCGATTATAGAAAATTAATAAAGACTGCTTGCTATCTGTTGTCTCGCATTGGATTTTGGACACCATGGAACCAAGTGCTTCCCAACAGATGTACGATTAAGAGTGGCAGATAAAATTAAAGATGGAATTTACTGCTAGTAATGATTTTGACACTTGGTGTCTTCTTTTAAAGACTGCAGACTAATAAATCAAATTTCAAAGAATTTTTCCGACATTTCTCAGTTCTTCAGATAATCAGATATCCTGACGTCTTTCAGAAATAAAAGATTGTTGTGTAATAAGTAAAATACCAAGATTCTGGTTCAGTAATTTTATGAAACAAGCAGACAATAAATGGAAGAATGCAGGTTAGCGGAGGATATATTTTGCTATTCGGAGAGGTAATACAAGCGAATAAATAAACGCGAGAGAATTTGTAAGGTATATGAAGAGAAAATGCTGAACAAGTAACGCAAAACAAAAATAATTCAAGTATAGATAAATAATATAACTGCAAGAAATATTGTCAAGAATTTAATAATAGACAAAAACGTGAATTTGGCATCCGTTACTCATCACGAGGACGCCATCTTTTGGTCAGCATTTATAATCTATAGATGGCTTGCTAGATCATCAAATTTCTCAACAGAACAAAATCTTACTTTCTCTCTCTTTTGCCTTCCAGTATTTCTGTTGGTTGCGGTTTTGGCAACTCTTTTGTTCTAATCTAATCGTAGTAACTCTTTCAAATAATTGTTCACATGTTTACTTTTCTTCAAATTAGATCAAAAAAGTTATGTCAATAACTATAAACATAGACAATTTGCATAATACTATAGGCTGAAACGGTAGTGAGTCAATGTGCAACAATTATTTCGAAGTATAGCCTTAAGCTGGAAGAAGAATAAATGAAAGAAAAATCGTAAAAGAGGATAAGGCAACTTTGGCAATACCAAATTTGAATTAAATGTAAGTGTTGAGCTTAACCAAGGCAGTACAATGAGCGAAGGCAAAAGATTTCTATTATTAAATATATAAAGTGTGATCTATGCCAGAGGCAGAACCGTTTGAACTACGAAAAGGAATAAGAAATTATTTAATTCACATGGAAAAATTGTTGCAATCTTTATCTTTTTACTTAATGCTGATGTCAGAATGGCGTGGTGTCACAAAGCATCAAACGATTATAAGACAAAATTACAAATTACAGCGTTCGAAAATGCTGTATAATGGATCGTTAGTATTTAGATTATTCCAGTCCTATTCTAGTAGAGGTATAAGTAGTTCTGGAAGTTTTGCGTAATCTCAAAAAGACTTCGATGATGATCTAATAATGTTCATTTAAACTCCAAACACTAACAAAAGATGATATATTATACTGGTCATAGCGATTATCATTACCATAATCATTTCAACTATCATGTTGGAAATATTCGACAAATATGATACAATCGACTCAACTATTTTTGTAAATTCTATTCTATTCATACAGCGAAATTAGATTAAATAATAAATAGTCAGGTTGGAGATAGCAAGAAGATTCCAGTTCTAGTCTTGCATTTGAGTTTCACACCCTTCGGTGTTTAATTTGTCGTTACGAATGACACCGACTAACAATAACACTAATAGTATCTGGTGCACTAGTAAGTTCAGCTTTATTGTAGCAATTTATTTTAAAATTAAATTAAATGCTAATTTCAGCCTTAAAATAGATTTATTCTTGAGATAATCCCTATAGAAAAAAGAAAAAAAACAACAATAAAGCTAATCGCGCAAATTATTGCTACTCATTCCATCTAACGTTTAAACCGCTGTTTGATGTCTTTAAATTACATACACGTGCTTGATGGATTTATATATCGTTAAATACAAATTTAAATGTAAAGCTTTCAGTTTGATTACAGTGGCATAAGCACCGATTTGAAAGTAGACAATTTAAGAGAATACTTGGGTAAAGAAGGTAAATGATCAAATTTAGCGAGAAGCTGAAAAATATTTTGGTTTGATAATTGAGGAATAATAAAAAACTAAAATGGAGATAATAAACAATTAAAAGTAGGCAAGTATCGGTAAGAAATGATCAGACGTGATATGCACTACAGCAAACAGAACCGTCATAGAAACTTGAAGCTACGGATTGAAACCAACAGGTGGTAATGAGGTACATTTATTTGATTTACGATTCTTGATAAATTAAGTGTATTATTTTATCTTGTCTTGAGATTTATCTTTTGTCCCTTACAAATCTTCTGAATAAACCTTGTAATAACTACAAAGTAAACATAAATTGGAGATAGAAAAAATTGTAGACGTAGAAGAAATTGTTAAATCCTATATGAAAACATTTATGCTATATTATAAGGTGGAGAATAAAATAATTCATTTAAATTCAGTATTTCGTTTTTGGCACGTTAGCGCATATTAAAAAAGAACAGTATTATTTACATCAAGGTTTACCAAGATTGATCTTCTTTAAATAACAAAATATACTCTCCATTCAGGGCTTTTCCCAGGGAAAGTAATTTAAAACGTTTTCAAAAGCAGAAACATCGTAAGGGTTTCCGAAGTTATATTTTTTGGCTTCTCAATTTTATATTAACCTATATTTTGAATAAAAGATTTTTTAAAGGTATTTTAGAAGAAATATCTCTTGGTTTTCTTGTGTAATAAATAATAAGTGTTAAATAATATTTTTGAAATTTCCAAAAACATTTTTAAGCTTTAGGCGACATTTCAAAGGGTAAAAAAATGTAAAAATAACACTTACGGTACTAAATTTCCATCAAGTTAAATGTTTATTGCTTTATAATGATATCGGAATTTTTTAATTCTTGAGATACTACTACAAAAACAAAATTGAAACGGGAAAAAAATAAATTATCTCCGATTCTCTACTTTTAATACTGATTGTTTCACCACTCGTCTCTTTGTAGGAATTTATCTGAAATATTTTGCATTATTTTCTTAAGCTTATTCAATTCCAAATGATTTCTGCTAAATGTAATTTACCATGTGCATATTAAAATATTTTTATTTTGAATACCTGCTTAACTTATACCACACAATCGGCCTTGGTATTTTTACAAGCTCAATCCATTAAAAATTCCTACTTAATAAATTGTTTAAATCTTTTGCATAAACTGGCAAATGCCGTCAACTAATTATCAATATCAACGAACACTCTTAGGTCAGTGATGACTTTAATGTCAACCTTCCCTTTCCCCCCATTACCGAAGCTTGGCGTATTGTCTATAACATTTTCTGCAAGTGATATCATTTTAGAGATAATATTACCAAAATCTACAGAGTTAATAACCTGAAATCCCTTCTTCCAAATAAATCTGTAGATAAACTGCTTTTTTACAAGCAAACGATTGCTAAATATAAAATAAACACATACAATTATAAAATTTAACCAGGAAGAAAATATTTGATTATAAATATTTCAAGTTTGTTTTGAAATATTCATATAAAAATTATTATAATTAAGTTTAGTATATTTTTCGATTTCATTTCCAATCGATGTAACAATGTAACATTATATGGAAAAACATTTTTTAAAGATGCTGCGCTTTTCTATATAACGAAGTAAAAATATAAAATAACCATTAAAGCAGTTTTTCAACTCTGTGCTATTTATTAAAATTAATAACAAAACATTTTTGTGTAGGTTGTAGATATGTCAATTAAAAACGACACACATACAGCCTGTTCCATAATATACGTAATATAAACATTTGTTTATTTTAATTGTTAGTAATACAAAACTGTACATTTTTATTTTTATTTTGATAACGATAAAAGTTTTTAATTATATTAAAACCAATTTGGGTTTACCATTTCTTATAAGAGAAACAAAAAAGAACATAAATGTAAAATTAAAGAACGGAATACACTGAATGAAGATTGGAATAAAAGATAATCCAAATAGATTTTCTAAATTTTGAAAAAAAAAATAAGAAGTTTCACTTATTAAACGGCTATCAGAACAGACTGTATTTATAATGGAAATTTTCAATAGTCTACTGTGAACATCTTTGTTGTTCAAATTTCAAGGTCAATTACAATATTCCAAAACAACAGCCATTTTAAACCAAATTGTTATCAAGCTGAATACATACAACTTTCTGATATTAATTATTTGGGATTTAATTTCTCGTATTTATCAATAACTCTGCAATATTTGAAGATGAGCAATTTTTCACCGGGATGATTTCCAATATCTAGTTGCATGAAAATGCATTTTAAAAAGCTGTAGTAATTATATAGAGAAAAAATATAGATAAGATTGCAAAGTTTCTTGTAAATTGCATTTGTAATTTTGTAGATATCTAATACATCAGGAATTGCATGTATTCAGTTTTTTGGAAATAAATTTCTAACGTAATTTTATAAAATGATGACACAACAAAGATGCAGAAGCATTTTACAATAGCTACTTAAATTTAATTACATGCTGTTTACTTGAAATCATTTATTAACAGAATACTTCCCAGTGATTGGCAATTCAATCAGTAAATAAAAAATTGGGCCTTGATTTTTTCAATCATATCAATATTTTACAGGGTCAAAAAATAAAAAAAAAGCAAAATGCATAACTATATTAGAGTTACAGTTCCCTTTAAAATTGTACAAATTGAAAAGTTTTATCAGTCCTACAAAATTTGCCTTGCAGCTTTGTTTTGTTCAGTTATTATTTACAGTTCAAAGGTGGTTTTATGCCTTTTACACTCTCTCTCTCTCTCTATCTCTCTCTCTCTCTCTCTATGTGTATGTACAAAAATAACATTCATACTCGAAGCTTGTTCAATAATGTATGTAATACTACACATAAAAATAAAAAACTTAATTATTTGATTACATGTAAAAAATAATTATGTGAAATTTCCGTGTTACAGTTAGGGTGTAAATTGTTTTCTTTTTTTTTGTGTAATAATTGTATTAAAATACTCGAGTTATTGAAAAAATAAAATGAAAAAAATTGGGTCATTCCAGTTACCTACGTTACATTTAGAATACTTGCAGAACTTAAAAATCTTTAATATATAAATTAAACTATGAACATCATTTAGTATTATGGGTATCATGGTTAATACCAAATGTAATTTAATCATTTCTACTTCCTACAAGTAGACTGACTGTTACGTACGTTACAATGAAATGACCGTATCGTCTAAATTCTAATCCATAGTAAAACATATCTAGTCATATTTGATGATACCATATGAAATATAATGATCACTTTGTGCAATAAAATTAAGTCAGTCGAAAAATCATTTTTTAACATCTAGTAAGAAAACTACCAACATTTACACAGACATCCCATTTGTAGTAATACTGAAAAATAATAAAATTAGTACAATGTTAGAGAAATTTGTCCCGCTTCTATTTTTACATGTAAGCTACCAACATGAGCAGCATTTAGGAAAATGGAAGTACTGTAGATCCATTGTATTTACTCAGCTACAACAGCAAGATACAATTGCTTCGAGTATGCTACTACCATACATACATCATTACAAACAACACTGTATAAATATATGTACAAACCATATTTATGTTACGAATACGAATCATTTTGGAGATGCTATTGGTATCATACTTACAGAAAGTGAGTGAGGTGCTCTTTTTGAACATATGGTATTGTTATCAAAATTATTTTTATACAAATTCTCAGAAACCAATCATTTTTCTCAATGCTATAACATACAAAAACCAGTAAAAGTTGATTATTACTTTATACATATGAGAAAGAAAAAGGCAACTTAAATTTTCTTGAGACTTTTTAAATTTTTTCCCGATAAATTCCGTTCTACCGTTAAGGACAACAATATACATACTATTACCTCGCAGGAAAATTTGAAAATTAACTGTGACCTAGAAACATAAAATGAAGATTATTAATATGATCATTTTAAAATGCTCTTAAAAGATAACGTTTTTTTTTCTTCTCAAAAGCATAACGAATAAAGGGAACTGCAAGTAGTTACCAGAAGTAGGTGTATTAAATAATACTCGTACTTGTAACAATGGTGACAGGCGGCGCATAACGTAAATATCGTATTAGGTTTATTGCAATAATAAATTAACCATAAGCGAATTAAATGTCTGAATGTTGTACCTATTCCAATTTAAATTTAAAAGAGCAATACGCATTTGCCAAGGCCAAAGGTTCATAACAAATAAATAATTAGGTGGCCATTAACTTTTAAATTATATCTATGCCTGTAATTCTGGAGTATTTCCTATTTATATAATCAGGAATACGTTTTATCCAAAAATATGTTGTTAAATTATAAAAGTGTCGAATTTAAAAATAAAAATTATTCAGGTTTGTTATTTAATATTAAATTTCTTTGTTATTTAAAATGTGTCTTGATAATAGTTGTAAGGGTAATTACTTTTACTCTGGGTCTACGTGTTCGGCCTTGCAGTATATACAACCCGACCGTAAAACAAAAAGAATCAATCAATCAATTTATTAGTTTCATTAACATTTATGATATTCCAGGGAAACTGACGTTTAATCCTAATAAATGCGACGTTTCAGAGAAGTTCAGTTAATCCATTAATTTCTATTTCCTCTTTTTCAAATAACTATTTTTATTATTTAAAAGACCAGAAATTATCCGAAAAAAATTAATATCACTTTTTGAATTTTATATTCGAAGGCAATAACCGTTACAAAAATAACGCAGAGTACTAAAATACGAACGCTTTTTTGCTTGTTAATATATCGTGTCATGTGAATATTGAAGTAAAAACTAAATCTCGCGAGGATTATGTAGTTTTGCGTTTACATTCAGAAAATTTACTACACAGCGTTTAAAAAGAAACGATTGCATCAAGATAGTGTTTCATCTCAATATGTAATTTATACATACAATTAGTGAGAATCATAGACACAGACTACTAACATAACCTTGTATTTAGCATATTAACATTCTAGTTGGTTTGTCGCTCCCACTCACATTTTGCATATTCTTTTTCGAATTTTAGAAAGTTTAGGAATTTCTTGGGCCACGTTTAAAAGCACATGGGACAATTTTATTTTCTCGTAGAATACTCATGGACTGAAACCTGAACTGGACTTACGATCGAATAGCTTACAAGAAATAAAAAATGAATATCTTGAAAGAGGTAAGAGATAATATTCAGTGGTGTCAATAAAGTGGGCACCCCCACTTCGTCAAAATTGAACCATTTTTTAACCATAATTTTAGACAATTTTGGACTACTATAATAAAATTTTGGACCGGTTTCGATAAAGCGCTATAACAAAATCAAAAGTGGGGGTGCTAACTTGAGCTCAAGCTAGCACCCCCACTTTTGATTTTTGTGTAAATCGCCACAATTCGATAACTCTAACTACACCATAATTTTAGACTAATAATTAGTGATACAACCGATTTATGTAATCGACCCCTAATGGATTAATTCCACCCCCCTAATATATGGAATATCAAAAATCGGATTAAATCGGGATAAAAACCCTACAATAATTTTATACTAATTATAGACCACTCATTGGTTACAAAACCGATTTCTTCTATCAACCCCTAATGGGTGAATTCCACCCCCTGATATATGAAATATCTAAAATTCAATTAAATCGGGGAAAAGCTTTACCTTATTTTTGGACTAATTATAGATCACTCATTGGTCACAAAATCAATTTTTTCTACCAACCCCTAATGCCTTAATCTCGCCCTCATCATATATGTAATATAAAAAATTTGATTAAAATTGAATAAATTATATCACTAATTATTAGTCTAAAATTATGGTGTAGTTAAAGTTATCGAATTGTGGTGATTTACACAAAAATCAAAAGTGGGGGTGCTAGCTTGAGCTCAAGTTAGCACCCCCACTTTTGATTTTGTTATAGCGCTTTACCGAAGCCGGTCCAAAATTTTATTATGGTGGTCCAAAATTGTCTAAAATTAGTCTAAAATTAAAAAATAGTTCAATTTTGACGAAGTGGGGGTGCCCACTTTATTGACATTATTCAGAGGTATATAAGTCATGATTTACATTTTAAATTTTTTTTTTATGAGTGCTGTCTTTTAGGAGAAATTCTAATTTGAAGGTTTCTCTGCCATGGAACATTATACACTTGATAGATACAGTGTTCATAATGTAAATTAGTCGTACGCCAATGATTTCGACATCAACAAAATCATTAAACTTCACTCGTTCTAGTGATTAAAAACGTTGATATATAATATACAATAAAACAATGGAATCAAGTGGGCGATTTGCTCAAAGTTGTAAGATTCAATGTACCGCGTTTACAGTAAAGTGGGATCTGTAGAATACTCTCCAAATAAGAAATCACAAACATTACAGTATAGTAAAAAGTTTCAAAAAGACACAATTTTGCATTGAACGCTGCAACAAATACAGACTGTTCAAACTGTTAGTTTTAGTACACCAGACTTGCTCTTAAGGTAGAGTATTGTCACACAATAATAGCCGAGTAGGTACTTGACGGTTTAGGTTTCTACTGCTGAATTTTTACTTTGAACTAAACTATGTATAGTTTGATGGTGGCAAGAAGTAAAATTAAACATTTTACAATGTTACACGTTATGTATGTATTTTGGGTGTAAATGTGATGAATAATTCACAATTAGGACTTGCGAGATAATTTAGAACCATAAATCAAAATATGTCATGGTTAAATGACAATGGACAAAATTCTAAAATTTTGGAGTGGAAGCCATGGCTGAAAGAAGAGCCCAAACAGAACAAGAGCTACCATAGATAAAAAATGCGCACCGGGAAGGAATTCGTTACTAAATAAGACAAACAAGAATATGATGTGTCGTGGAAAATTTAATTAAAATGTGAGAAAGAAAATTGCAACTAGATTAGGGGTTCTGGAAAACAAATAAAGAGTTATGAGACTGCCCAATAACTCAAAAAATGAAAGAAAACAAATACAAGACAGAAATAGTATCTATAAGAGAAAGATATCCAAAATGATGAAAACTTCCTAATACTAAATAAAAATACTTCGGAAGAAACAAAACCAATGCTGAAATTCTCATCTTTTACCTATAATAAACAAAACTCGCAAATGAATACTCAAGATGAGTATAACATTACTTTTCGATTAAATGAAAAATTCGAGTCCGAGTAATATTCCAATTTAATTTTCGAGTCGAATAAGGTATCATAACCAAATATAATATACATAAATATGCATGTTGCATGTTTACAAATTCATTGCGTTATGGATACAACATATATTTTTGATAGGGTTAATTTCCGAGGCAGATTTTAATTTTACAGATTTTAAAAATTCTACGAAATTCTCTTTGAATCATCCACCTACTTTCGTGTTAAACGATATGCTTGGATAAAGTTCAAATTTCCAAACGAAAACAAACGTATTATTGTGAAACATCATAAAAAACAGCGTAAGGTTGTTATTTCAATGAAGTCTTTTCATGAAAACTTTTGTCAATTCCATTCTAAAATAGTAACGAAGACGATCTCGACTAGATTAAACGGAAATATATTATTTAAAACCTTGTATAGAATCAAACTCAACTCGTTTTATTGGAAACATTTGATAACTCTCTCCCCGTTCTCGTCAAAAAAAGCTGCGATAAACATATTTAATAAATTAATTATATATTTTGAATAAATATCAGTGGTAGATAATTTGAAGCATATCCTTTTTCAAAATGCGTAACCCAAATGAAATGGAAGTTAATGCGATCGATAGCAACGCCGATTTTTAGAAGTTTAGGTTACGCAATGTCCCGTATTCTTTTTTCATATTATAATTAAAAAGAAATATTTTTCGGGGCACGTTCTTCATTTATAAATCACACCTTCGTTAATACAGCTTTTCCATTAATTCTTTTCGCAAACTGATATTGTTCATCTCTCTTAGCAGCAAAAGCATTACCGAACATGATCTTCCTGGAACGTTCGGAATTACGAACAGAGACATTTTTACGTAAATAAAACCTACGTATTCTTGGTTCTCCGATATTTTCACCTAAGAAATTCTCTAAATATTATTCAACTAATCGCAATTATTATTAATGTTAATAAAATAATATAAAGATTTCAAGTATTAGGAAGTCATCGCAAGGTATCATAAAAAGGTTACAATAAGGTAAATAAAGGTGTTTTAACTTCGGGTGGTTTTTAAAAATTTTAAGTATTCGTCGTTAGCTTGACGTGGTTAGAACTTTCGAGCAAAACAATTTTATAGCCGCTTAAAAGATTTTCTCGAAGTTGTTCCACTCGAAACGAATTTCTAAATGTATATACAATCTCGAGAAACGTCAAGTGTAGTTGAATAATCTTATTTGCCAATTAACCGGTAGAGGAAAAGCAGAAAGACTTGGCAACGCGATCATCGTCATGCCAACGACAGTCTCGGCCATGACCAGAGCTATCGGCGGTACGCATCTGCAATCAATAGGTAGCGAGTGACGCACATGAGGGGCCTCCACCCCCTCATGAAGGCCACGTGGGGGCGCACGTGTTCCCCCAATACAATTCACACAGCTGGAGATGCAAAACGATCATTTCAATTGCTAAAGTTACCATAATGATTTCTTTATCTAACTTTGTGGTTTCTACCGGAAACGTAAACCCATTCCCAACATCCTTAGCATAACTTCTTTGGTGTAATAAAAAAGCATTTGCAGATTTTTAACTGCCATACGTGATATTCCGCTGTAACCCGAAACTGTTTCCAATACGGAGTTAATCTAACGAAATAAAATGGATTACTGATCAGAAGTAAATAACTAATACTTCTTACTTCTTTAATATTTTATACCTACGAATTGGAAATAATCAACCAAAATCTAAATGAAAAGAAATATTGATATTGCTCGTAAGATAACCTTAAAACTTTTATATTTTTATTTCTAATATTAACTCGCACGGATTAGAAATGGAAACTGATGGGAAATAAATATTAATGAAAATGTGAAAGGAATGCTTTGCATGTACGTACGTTACTTCTATCTACTACGATGTCATTGTATGTCAATATAGATACCTATCTGTCAACGGTTAATTAAATTTTAAAGTTAACTTATGATTAAACAAACAATCATTTTGAAATATACCTGGTGCATGTAGCAATAAATTTAATAGCCCGCGTAAAATATTTCTTTAAAATACGGAATACATTACCAGCTTTAAAAGAGGTATCTATATTTGTATTTTCATCTAAAATTAAATCCTAAAAATAACGAATTTGGTTAAAATAAACTATAATTCGATAAAAATACATTTTAAAAAAGATAAGGCTTTATCTGTTTTTAAATCTTTAATATTTTATTAAAACATAATTATTTCTGGTATTTTTCATGCGAGGTACTTAAATGACGATTTAGATAAGTAATAAATTGAATTTTTGACTTGTAATGTATCCAAGTTGATCAAAACGTCATCTGTTCAATGTAGATATGTCGGATTAATTCAAATAAGATTTACAATACAATAGAAATAATATTACGCAATATTTACTGATAAATTTGAAAGAGAAACCGTACTTGATCGTTGGAAAGACTAAATGAACGTTTCAGCTGCTGCAATCCTGATGATGGTTCGTTACATCAGTCTGATAAATGACATTAAATTGTGTTACTTTGTATTTGTATTAAGTGTGATCTAAAGTCGTCTAAAAATATTAATTTAAGACTAGAAGTAAAAAAGGATTCTGTAGTTTGTTAAAGATTGTAGAACAAAAAATATGTCATTAAACGAACATAGCAAGTCAGCAGGAGTAGTGTTTTTTTAATCTGGAAGTTAGCCAAACTAAGAACCTTTTGGGTTCATTTGTAAAAAAAGATAAAATTGCAGTCAGCAAATCAAAGAAGACTCATTCTAGGTAGGTACAGAATTTTGAAGCTTTCCTTAAAACATTTTAATCAAACAAGTTTGTTTGATCTTCCATTCTCAAAATGTGGAATTTCAGCAGCTCGATGTGTCGACATTTGACCTGTAACATATCTGGGTCATTCAAACTATTTTGGTTAAATCAACATTTATGAGATGTTCTTAATTTTTTTGGAAAAAAGTTTGCGAATTATTTGGGCATCATGTATAACACTTCCATATATAGATTTTAACAGAAATAAAAACTAACGAATGTGAAACCAACTTTTAGTAGTTACATACATATGTAGATATTTTTACATGATTTTAATATCGGAAATGTCATTTGTAATTTTTACGGTGCGTAAAAACAGTTTAAACCATCTATCAGAAGGTTTAAAAAATAATTACTCCAAAAAATTCAAACCGTTTGGATACACTACGTCAAATCTACATTAAACAAATTAAAATTGCTAAAAATAAACTTAATAATTTCGGTTTTACAATTTTTGATAAAATGTAATCCGGGATTTGAAACGGTTTTCATTTAAATAAAAAAATATATTTTAGGTATTTAACTTCATCTTCGATTCGTGTCTCTGAAAAATTTCCTTTCAATTTATTCACTTTAGAGCCCGCAATTACGAATAAGCGTGAATACTTTTCAATTTGTGTTTTCTTATATTACATATTTATTTAGCAGATACTGATTCTGAATACATTTCCTGCATTGCATTTAATTAACAATAAATACCTGTTTAATATTCCATATAACGTATATGTAAACGAATAGAATTTAAATAAAATTACTCGTAAGCGAGACTTTCGATTGTTATTTTAAATCTGTGAGATAAATATCGAAAACTCATTAAAACAATTAAAACGATGAAAAAGTTAGTTAACTAGTTTTTGATAAAATGATGATAAATACGATCTGGAAACTAAAACACCATAAATAAAACAGAACAAAATATTTAAGTGAGTTTCTCGTTTCCTACAGTAGGCAAACATGTGTATACTACAATGCTTCGATGTGGTAAAATCTAAAGTAGTCCAATGGAGGTGGTACGCGCGTAAATTCCAACATAGCGGAAAATTTCTGTTTTGTTATTCTTTGATTTGTACGTAATTCTAAATATAAATTCTACACAAATAGGAAATTAAATATATCTTTGGATCCGCCAAGATCAGGGCCGGCGGAAGTCTTTAAACAAATGAAATAATAATTTGCCATAAGCACAATGGTTAACGAAACCGAATGATGACCAACCATTACAAACTCAACATTTAGCAACGAGTTTATGAAAATTCAATGAAACGATCTTCTTTAATTGTTCGGTATTCTATTTTTAGATGTGTACAATAAACAGTATTTCCCACTGAGTGAGCAAAAGAAGTAAACAAATACAATTATCACGAAAATTTCAGATACGTTTTGACCACATTTCATATACCGAATTTCCAGATGAAAGTTCAAGGTTCTATAGATACCCGCAAAGGTTTGTTTTATAAAAGCTACTAATTTAATTAAACAGAGAATGGTGGCTAAAAAACATAAAAGCTATAATATCATCAGAAAGGAAATAATATTAGTTGGCCGAAAATATATATGCCTGAAGAAGAATGCCAAACGAGATACTTAATTGACAAAACGGTAAGATTTAAAATATTACGTAACACTTCAGATTTGGACATGTCCAAATAGTTTTTTATCTTGAACGTTTTCCCAATCAAGTTCTATTTTGAAGAGATTAAAGAAAAGTAGAGGTCCAAAGATAGTTTCATAAGTACGAAAAACAATGCCCATCTTACTGGAAGCAGTACACGTTTTACCATTCAAACTTTATCATCCTACAAATATTATCAATCTCGAGATAGAAAATGTAGCAAATACAAGGGCAAGTTGCTAATAAGATTCGATATAATACATAATATGTCTAGTATGAAAGATAAGTAGACTGAAGTCGGAAGTTATAAAAATTATCAAAGTTGATGTAAACTTCCTTAAAAACACAAAAATTTTGATAAGCAACAATGATAAATGATAATATGGAAAAAATAGAGAAGGTAATTTTGAAAGCATATACCTAGTTATAAAATACAAAGCAGCGTTTCTCAACTTTTTTTTTGGTAACTACACACGTAGTTTGCTTATTTTTAATATTCTCATCTGATTGTATCAGAGCTAGGTGTTTTAGAGAGTGCCCCAAACGTTCTGGTCTGTACTAACACAACTAATTTGTAACATTAATTCTTATCGACATAAAAAAATGTATGAGAAGAGAGATAAAAGAAGATTTTAACAACACGGGAAGGTACATTACAATGTATTAATCGAAAACATGCGTACAACTATTTTTCGAAACTTTTTAAGGTCTTTTTCACATTATCGTTTTTCAACACGGTGTTTGGTTGTGCCAAATTTGTCACCCTGGGCAGGAGTCCAGAGTTCGCCCTCCCTTAGGTCGGCTAAGTTGCTATAGTCCAAAACCTTGCCGTAGAATCATTTCTCAAGTTTCCTTCATCCCAATTACAATACCTTACTCTACTGCCGTAATCATAAAAAAAGCAAAACTTTCCATTTTCGCTCAATTGAAAATCTGACATAGAAAACTGAATTAACTTGTTATTTGTAGGTTTTGAAAGCATTTGTTTTAATGACTATGACAATATTTAATCGCGATATTCAATGAAGCATCTATTTGCGTTTAGTTGTTTCTACATGATCTCATTCAATCCGTAAAAGCACGTAGTTCCAGTACTCATTCTATTTATATGCATGGTCATTCCTTTCTCAATTTGGATTCGTAAATTTTTGCACTGTTTGCATAAGTCAAGTACTGAAATACAACGTCTAGTAATTAATTAATACTTTGGTGCCCATTATAAAGAAAAGGGTCTGACACATTCCACGCCAGAACCGTGCGGTTGGAAAAAATGCTCTAAAGGTCATACGTATTCGATAAAAAAAAAGTTACAAAAAGAGTACAAACACATCATAAATGAAAACAGTTGTATTGATTGCAATTAATTCTTTCAAAATATTTACGCGATATTCTGATTTGTTTTGATCCTAAGTACAAGCTCGTTGAATATGCCCCATAGCAAAAAAAATACCAACAAAGAATCAAAATACATTTCCGGAGTAAAAGGAAGAGATGGAAAAGGAAATTGCAGAGGATCAATCAAAAACCGATCGGCTACGTGTAGCATTCAACAACTCAACAACTCGAGGTTTCTAGAAAAAATTTACTTCCGATTTTTATAATAATTACTTGAGCTTGTGATTTTTCAATTCTATAATTATATCAATATCGATATTTTGTTTAATAATTTACAATTTTGCTGCAAAATTGATTATAAAAAATTAGCCTTCAAAATTAAAGTTTCATTTTTTTACAAAAATGCCAAATTATTCTCCTAAACGAGTTTTAAATTTTTTGGATGGGATGAGTAATTGCTTAAAAATGAAATTAACATCTTGTACGATTTTTGTTTTAAATTATTTTTCACAAAATTAATTCCGTTTTTACTCAATTATATTACTGCTTATGGTACTTAACACGAGATAACCTGAGGCCTTATTAAAAGTTAGATTGAGAATTATATCCATTCTATGTAATTACGGGGGAGTTCCAACAAAGTTCAGATTTGAAAGCCCTTTCATCTTGAATCTTCCCACTACTATCATATTATATTGGTATAAAAACATAAGCTGGAACTTACAGCTTAATTCTAACTTTAAATACAAATAATTAATCAGAATAAAACAAATTATTGATTTATACTAAATGATAATTGATAAGGTATAGAGATATTCTAAAAGTTATGAAAGTAATCTAATGACAATTTCAATCTACTACAGTGCTCTGCTCACACAAGAAATCATAACGGCGCCTTTTAATATAATTCCCAGTGAACGGTAGCGACGTTGGGTTCCGGTAAGATATGATGTCAGTGGTGACATGTATCGGGGCTTTGGGCACGAGACTTGTTCACGGTTCAGTAAATAGAGCGTTTTTCTTTTGCTTTATTAAAAAGTAATTGAAATATTTTTCTAAATCATATTCTCAATATTCTGGATGTTTGAAAACTTAATGAATTTTCAGATAGCATGACTTCAAAATTCCAGTCATTTTTTTCTTTTATTTACATCAATATTTTTTGAGAAAAACCATTCTTCAATTTTATTATTAGTGCTGATTACCGATTTATGAATCATGGAATTTACACATGAATACGAAAGGTGTCTACCATTAGCAATTTTCCTAATAATTTATTTTTTGTTTTAGTAGAAACAAAAGGAATTCCAAGGAATATCCGCAAAATCATTGTTTGTGTCAATATCATAAGGGTTATTTTATAGGAAAATGAGGCTGATGACTGATATTCAATATCGCATTTAGAAAATATGGAAAAAACGAAAAGGGTGAGTAAATGTGAAAATTTTAAAGTTGCCAATCTCCAAAATTTATCTGGTAAATAAAAAATATCACAATTAGTACTTCCAACAACCCTGACCTATATTTATTAAAAATAAATTACATCAGTGTTCTTTAACCTTTCTGATAATGACACACTTTTAGCTTACTTGCCTTTTTGCTTAGTGTACCTGATTTTCAGTAAAATCAAAAAAGAGTAAATAAACTGAAATTTTGGTTAGAAGTAATTCAAGATTTCAACTTTTCTACTTTTATATATGATGTACTTGCTTATAGCATTTATGTTTTTCTTTAATAGCATTTACTTAACTATCAAGACAAGATCGGCGTGCTGACAAGGCGAATCAAAAGTAGAATGGCTTGGAGAATCGTTGATGAATTAAATAATAGAATATCCACTCACAGGAATTTGGTAATAAAAGAGAACGATAGCATGATTGACGGCTTCAATAAATTGCTAACAAATTTAATATCTTTTTTAAGGGATGAAGTTATAAGACATCTTCGACTATGTACCCAAAAACGTTAATCAGAAAATCATATAGTCAAGTTTCTTTATTGGTGATTTGCCAAAACAACTAAAATTTATTGCAATGAAATACAATAATGACAGACTGACCAAATTATAATCCCATCAAGTTCAAGTTCCACGGGTCTCTGATTTGGACCCGATCTCTTTCTGTTCTAATTATTATTCTGATGAAGTTTTAATAGCTTCAAAAAAAACCATCAGAGTTGCAGCTGATGCTGGGAGTAGACGTGCAGATTTTCTTGAGAAAACCTTTAAGACATTATGTATAATTGTTAATACGAGGTCTGTTCAAAAAGTATAGCGAATTTTGTGTTTTTTCAAAAATTATTTATTTATTCATGAATATCTATTTTGTCCCCTTCAATGCAATCCCCATCAGATATTATACACTTGTGCCAACGTTTTTTCCAATCCTCGAAGCACTTCAAAAAATCATTTTTTGTGATCTTGTTCAGCTCCTTCTTCGATGCCGTCTTTATCTCCTCAATCGTAGCGTAGCGTCGTCCATTTTTTGGAATAGGCAAAAATCGAAGACGAGCCAAAACACGTCCAAGCAAAACAGCTGTCAAAAATTAACTAAACATTCAAAATGGCCGAACTTGTCGGCATAAGTGAGGGATATGAGTACCAACATAACGCCACAAAACAATCGAAAATCGAATATACGTAACCCGCGGAAATTCAAAATTCGCGATACTTTTTGAACAAACCTCGTATACTAGAAAATGTTGTTGATTTGTGAGTGGGAAGAAGGAGGGGTGGCAAATACTTCTTTAAAGAAGGAAGTAGATACATATAATAATAATTATTATTATTGTCTAATTAATTACTGATTTAATAACAAACACCAAGATGATGACGTGTAACAATTTCAACACTTTTCCTTGCTGCATGTCAAAAAGTCTCATGTCAGCACTATTTTGGATTTTACAAAGAATTTTCTAAACAAGAGTGAATTGTTTTCTCCAAGCCATAATGCTACTGGGCGGTATCGTATTAATGACCACACCCTCTTAACGCACTGTGAGATAATTAACTAGCAACATTCTTTAGATGTTTATGAGATAAACAAACGAAATGTTGCTTTTGCCCTATTCTAATAATATTTTACGAAATTATTTAAATGTAAAAACGAACTTATTATTTTATCGTATGCCAGATGATTGTTATTATTTTAACAAAAGTAAAAATTCTAATTATCATTTTGACGACAAAATAGCTATACGGCGTATACTCACGTTCAAAATATTCCAGGATATAAATAAAATTACTACCACGGCATTAAATAATTATAAACTCGATTTTAATTTAATTAATGCTTTACGCAAACTACAAAATTTATTTTAATAATGCAAAATATTTTTGTAGACTATTAATAACTTTCTAAACAGGACCAGAGATGTCACAGCTACCATAATAAATAATACATTACTTCCCCATCTTGTTTATCTTAGCGACTTCCGATTTTCACAGATGTAATTTGCAACATACGACTCTGTTTTTTTTTTATAATTAACTTAAAAGCACAATTTTCTTTGTTCAATCCTTTATTCTATATCACTTTTTATTTCTTTACAATACACGGATGATTATAATAAATCTTCAAGTTGCCAAAAGTTAAATACAGAGTAATTCAAAATGGAAATCAACGATCGAGGTCAAGGTTAGAAATGAGGAAACTATACATATTTGTCTGCTTTATAAAATGATTTTTGCGGTAAACACAATCAATAATATAAATAAAGTGGTGCTCACGAACAAACCAAACGTAAATATTGAAGTCAATCATTTATTATGAGATATTTCAAGATTTTGATTTGCATAATCTTTTCTAAATCAACAACAGAATGTTATTTCCTTTCCCTTTGCAACTTCTTTTCGCACAATTATAACGAAATTGAAACTCTTTGAACTAATTAATTAAGGTATTAGCAGAAACTTTTTAACTGATACAATCTTCTCGTCTTAAATAACAAAAAGGGTATTTTACAAAGCATGTAAGAGATACAGGTAAACAACAATTAAACCTTCAGGGCTTTTTGTTTTTGTTTGTGATATTTACCGATACCTTCTCCGATGGTTTTCTTGGGAGAAGTAATTAAGAAGTTTTAGTTTTGTAAGGAAACCATAGCGCTTTTGAAAATGTATTTTGTAAACAAAATCAACTTCAAAATAATAATTCTAAACATCTACAAGGGATTCTCTAAATAAGGCCCATTATAAAGCAGTCAAATCCAGTGTACTGCGTTTTTAATCTTTAGTTCTACTAATCCATAGTCTAGTCCAAATAACAAAAAATCAATAGCATCCAAGCATAAAACCAAATTAAAATAAGGAGTCTCAAAAAAAATCAAAACACTCAAGAGTACACTTAATAAAACAACAGCTGTATATTAACGCTAAAAACATACACTTCTAACTTATCAATTTGTTCTGTTATCAATGACAATTCAGTTCTAGGAAAATTTAAAACCACTATAAGAATCAAACTGATAAAAAATTAAGTAGTGATTTTCAGAAACACAGGTTAGATAAAGATGAGTTATTTTTTTTCAGTTATGTATGGCAAATTAAAATTTAGCCTTTTGCATAACTAACACTATGGAAATACTTCCGTCCTATCGTCCCCATGGCTTAGTAAAGAAGAGATATTTATATAAACCAAGAGTTACAAAAAGAAACCAAAATATCTTCACAAAGATTAAACAAGTTTAAATAATTCACATCCAAGATGAACAAAGCTACAGAATTACCAAATAGGCTATGGCAAAAAACCTTCTGGCCGCATTTTTTTTTAAATTTCGAAATTTTGATCTTAGGTTTGGATTCTACATCAAAAACTAGAGACAACGTGGTGTCTTCGTTTTTTGATATCCCTTCGGCAACAAGGTCAAAATTTGAAAATCTTTTTAAACTGTTGCTCGAATTCAGTTTGCTGTGATTACGCTTAGCATTTCCAAATGTTTATTTCTTGCTTTTTCAGCCCAATTTTTGATCACCACTGGTGGCCTCGTTTATCGCGAAACACATTTTTTGATCATTCATAAACGGTACCAAAGATTTCCCAACGTGTCAAAATAACTCATCTGTTGAAGATATCAACGAATTAATAAAAATTAGTAAAGAAAGCAGTTTCACCTTCTTTACGTGTTCCAAAAATTGTCTTATCGATTTACGTACAAAGTAGATTCCCGAAGGCGTCGCCTTTTTGATGACGACCATGCTTGTGCAAATAAACAAGAATTTATTTGACTTGAACTTTTTTTAAATAGAATAAATTAAAACAAAAAAATATATTATAATATTCACTCACAAATATCAAAACCGTAATAGAATTAACATTTAACTGAATATTGATCTGATTTCTATTTGCTTGATTCTGAACAGGGTAGGACAAAGGTTTTATTTGAAAAAAATAGTTATCTTGAAACGATAATATTATTTGTTATATACAATGTGTTGAATTTGGCAAAGCTTTGTGAATTGTAGATCTCAGATTTTGCCAAGCAATTTGTATTCTAATGAAAGATTTTTCTAAAGTAACTATTCAAGTGTTTTGTTTTGCCCATCAGATTGCAACCAACGTATAAATTACTTAATTGATTCAAGATTTAATGTTATCTTATAATTGTGACCGCCACCCTTAATGAACTTTGAATTTTTTATTTGATTAAGACTATTATGTGCTTGCTGATTTGTGTATTACTTATCCAGCTGCTTTACTGTTTAGTAATAATTTTCACGAGCAATTATTTTGTATGAGGATCTAAACTTCTTTTGAGGTCGTTAATACTATATTACGTAATAATAACAAGGAGCTTTTAAAAATGATAATAAAACTATAAAACGTGACAGAAGAAAGGTAAAAGCCTACTTAAGTACAACAATTCTTAACTGAAAAAATTGAAATTCTTTCCTATACTAAGCCTGTTATCTGACGTTATTTTGACGCTTAAGGGTTGTTACAACTACCTTCACAAACGAATTAGACAGAAAATAATTATTTGCATTGCGAGTAAACAAAAGAATGTTTATTAAATTTTAGCTACACCAATTAAGTTGTAATGAGCGTTTTAGATTTGGTCGTTTTTATACTCGTTACAATTTAAAAAAATACGCGATAACAAAAAAATCTCTTTATCCAAGGAATATTTGGGATTTTACAAGATGTTTATTACTGTCATCAACAATAAGGCTTTTACCGTTTATTATCTATCTACTTTATATTGGTATTAATAATTCAGTCGTTTCTTGTCACAACTTTATCGTTAGGTACTAAATTGGACGCTAAAAAACGGTATGAAATTTTCTCTTGGACCTTGCATAAATTTTAAATAGTTATTGAATGTAGGAAATGAGTGTTATGTAACAATCGTAATAAGTTCTAATCAATAATTGCTGTTTATTCGGACTGTAAAGTCAAGCTAAGTTAATATTGGGAAGAATTATGTACTGAAAATTATAATGAAAAATATAACAATTAACTGAAGGTTTAAATTTACTGAAATAATTGACAATTTTCTGAAAATTTTATGAAGATTAAAATTAAGTAAACATTAATCATGAAATAAAACGAGAGCGGCAGCGAAAAATTATTAATAAAACGACAAACGCTGTTATTTAAACAATTCTGTTAAAAGAAAAAAGATCAAAGAAATATCATAATGGACTCACAGAAGAACGAAGAACTGGAAAATAGAATTAAGATGCAGAAATCAAATTTAATATTTGAAGAAGCAGGGAGTTAATTGGCTGTTGTTTTTAAGGATTTATTGTTTTGGAAAACGAAAACGGGAATCATTTCTAAACCTCGTAGTTCGTTCGATTCTTTTGAAATGGAAATCTTAGTAAACAAAACTGTTTTTGTGAGATGTCTTTTGGTTTTGTAATTTTCTTCTTTTTTTTTTTAACAGAATACAAAAGAATCGAGTGAATATCATAACAATACTAAAACGTTGATTAATAATAATGTGTCGTGTGATGATGATGATGACTTTAACTTCAACGTAATTGTTTTCTATTTTCCTTTTACGTTCATTATCTGTAAAAATTATAGAAATTATTTACATGTACTTGTTTTTCCTCATATTTAAAAATGGCATACTAATTATTTCATTTTACATTTAATAAATTTAGAGAGGATTAGAATCAATTTCATTATAAAGGTTCATATTGTGAATGAAAAAAAAATAAATAAAATAAGTATCATAGAACTTTCTCGAGGGAAAATTGTGATATACGTTATCAACGTTATTCAGATCAGTATATTAATATAAATAATGCATTGTGCGGCCAGTTATGTCTAACAGTGATAACTACTCCCAGTACTGGTTTTCAAACTACCAATCTTTTATTTATTCAAGAATTCTTTAATTATCCAATTATTCTACTTTTCTAGATTGAACAATCGACCAATTTATTTTTAATTTTTATTTTATCAAACACGTGACTGAAGATATGCAGCTGAAAAAATACTCGTCTGAAACTTCAGTGTTTTTTTTCTTTAACCACGAAACTCCTGCAGTTCTAACCACAAAACGACGGAAATTCTTCAGAATTAGTGCAATTTATAAATAAGCATGCAGTCTTAAAAATTCTACTGGATATTTTTGATAGCTTAGTTAATCGCTAAGAAAATATTTGTTTCGCTATCGGAGTGCCAAAAAGATACGGAGAGAAATTCGCAAGCTATCAAAAGCTGTGTATGAAGAACAGATCCGGTTTAACGATTTTGAGGTCTTGTGCGGTCAGGAGTGGCTTTAGGCGGAAGCAAGTAAAACTAGCCTCGGGGCACAACACTCTAATGGATATAATGCATAGATATTAAAAGCAAAAAATAAATAAATTGTGTTTAGAGAGAAACATGTGAAGTACATGAATAATGTCATGAAATTGTATTTGCATTATTTTATGCAATTTCTAATTTAGATATACCGGGTGTAACAGAAAGTTGAGATGGATTTTTTCCATTTTTAGGATCATTATTTAAGTTTGAGGTAATGATTGCCACTGGTGATGAGTTTCACAGAATAGAAAAATAGGAAAACTTTTCTAATTTTTGAAACCGACTAAAACACTTAGAATAAATTTTATAAAAAGAAATTTGATACACTTAACAGTACAGGTGTCTCAGCAAATGTTTCCTGTTGTAAAGCTAAACATTTTTACTAAAAGATTAATGCAAACCAAACTCCAGTGTTATGGTATAGAAGATATCGACTCACCCTAAAACTGTTAAACCAAGAGACTTTGGTAGATACTTCATATCTGATATTTTAGAAAATAAGACTGATAGCAGAAAATTGGAAAACCTATGAGATCTGGTGCATTCTTCAAATTCTCGATCTGTTATTTTATTTTATTTATTTTTAATCATTTTGGCATTATTTTGCGCGATATTATGATTTTAGATCGACAACTTCACTATGTGTCGTCACTAAACGTCACATAAACACTATCCCGGTAATTTTTTCTCAATTCAAGAAATTAACTATAAACAGAATAACATTTTGACCAATGCAGAATAATTACAGGAATAATTTCGATAAGGACAGGAAATTTTCAGATACATACACGAGACAATTTTGTGATAAGTGATAACTTTCATTATCTCCATATAAAAAACCATTACGAAGAATTAAAATAAATATTTTGTTTGGAGAAAATGAATATCAAACACCAACCAACAATTATTTTATGATAAAAATGCAAAAACGTCTAAAAGCGCTTGGAATTGGAATAATTGATTTTCAAACAGTCAAAAAGTGTAGATATAGCAAGTTAAATTAATGAATGAATCTGATTAAAAAATACAATAGAAACATAGCTATAAAAATGTCAAACATTAAAAATATTTTAAACTATTAAAAGACCTAAAAGTTAGAACTATTGATTAGTATCTGAAAAGTTTTGTTTCTAAAGTGAACTAACTTGAACGAAAAGTTTGCCTTTTTCCTTTATAGGGAACAATTTACGTAATTGGATTAGTTACATATTGTTAGTTACTTTTCACTAATTCTTCTAAAAATGTAGAATAATAAAATGCCCATCTCAATCAACCATTAATTTAAATTTGACAAAAACTTTGATTTCTTCTTCTAGATGTTTCAATTCGGAGAGACGAGAAATTCTGTTATATCAACGCTACATGGTATCAAGAAAAATTTAAGAGCTCTTGGGGATACTTTCGCGGGTTATTTGAAGTTATTTATACACCTGCACACGACAGTGACAGAATAGTACCATTAAAAAGAGTCATTGTGTCGTCGTCCACATAATGCAACTGATGTTTTAAAATCCACGATTTCAGATAATCTCAAACGTCAAACCAATCAGTGGCGATGATTATATGACAAAATCAGATCTGATAGTAAATCCAGAACAAATATTATCAACGTTGTAAAAGATTGATACTACGTGATTTAACAGCGCTAATGCGATTTAACAAAGCATTAGTATAGGTTAACGATCTCGCGTTCCTTTTTTTAGGCCAGGAAAAAGGCGAAACGGCAAAAATAGACATCACTCACTTGAATTCCTTCTGTTACAAATCTGCAACCAGCATGATTCAACAAAAGGGTTTTAAACAATGCTTCATGAAATCTTAATAAACTGACAAAGTTTTGTTGATAAATCTCAAAATTAATAAATGGAGATATTTTCTATTAAAGTTTATTATAAAAAGTCAAAGGCAATTGACATTGTATGAATCTCTATAACCGATGGACAACAGGGAATCTATTCAGTGAAACGCTTTGAAAGCTTTGTAACGATACATTTGAATAAAAAAATTCAATATATCCTGAAACAGCTGCAGCACATAATGTTTAAAATACAGTGGAACAAGTAACACAAAGCTTCATAAAACAAACCGTTTAACACGAAATATTTTTACGAGCCTTTCCCAAAAATGCGTTTTCCATATACTGTAACTAACAAGTTAAATATGATTTGGAACTAAATTTAAAAAACTCTTTTTCAGATGTATAACTCGAGTCGGTCCGTTGAAATAAAAAAAACATTGCTAATCTGGTGAATCCGACATCTTTTTTATATTTGAACATATGGTTGATATACAATATGTTTCAAAAGCTCATTATCTCAAATTAAATTAATATGTACGATAATAAGAATCGTTAAATACTGTTAATTAATACAATATGAACGCTTTGACTACCATTTACAATTCGATACAATTTGTATTTTTACTATTTTTAAAACGAGTTTTTTTTGGTTTTATATGTTCAAGATTCAATACTAGCTTTACTTTAGGAGAAAAAAACTGTTTGCTTTTGCTGCTAGTTGTAATGTAGAAGAATATCATCATTCATCTCCATTCCATACGTAAGTTTACTGAGATTCAGCTTTGAGTACTTCTAATGCCCAAATATGGTTTTAGTCAAGATTCAAGTGTCGAACGATTTAAATATCAGAAATGTGCTATAAAAAATATTTTAGAAAAATAAGAACGTTCAAAGAAACATTCAAGTTTGTCTAGAACCATACCAAAGTACAGAAAGTGTACAGTAAACACTATGTAGTTAGTTACCGGAATTTCTTTGATCTTGCTTGAATTCCTCAATGTATTTCCCAATGACAGATGAATGGAATGATCTACAGAAATTTATGTTGAATCTTCCAAACTAACAACACCAATTTTCTCAAGAACATGGTGAAAAAGTCAGAATTTTAGTGACTGAAATCATACAAAATACTCTTCTCCTTTCCTAAAAAATTTCTTAGAAGTTTCAAGGTAAAAAGTTTTATATAGTGAGAGACCATCTAAAATGGTTGGTTTAGTATTATATCAATATGACTCTTATAATGTTATATACAGATTCGGACTGGCCCAAGGGATTTGGAGTTTAGAAACTCCAGGGCCAAACCGGTCTGAGGGCCAAGTAGGGCCGAAATTCAAATCTTCAACTTTTCTCAAGTCTAAAAATAAGTAAGTCGATGTTATGTCATTAAGGGCCGGAATATCCGCAGACTCTAAGGCTAGATTGGGCCAGTCCGACCCTGGTTATATAAGTCCTGCAAAAAGTTAAGAAAGATTTAATAAGCAATGCTAGAAAAACGCACCGTTTTCGAAATAAAGGCAATTTTATTGTTTTACAGAATCTTTTGGAGATATTTGCAATTGTTTTATAGCATAATAATTCAGAGACGTTAGAAGAACAAGAAATCTTTATTTTGATATTGATTGGCCTGTAGATTCCAAAAAAAGGAAGTAATCTTAACGTCTCACGTTGTTCCTGGAATATCAAGAAAACGTATTTTAAATGAAACTTTTGACATTCTGTATCTTGGAAATGGCGTTTTTCTGCAAAAAGATGTTTTTTTTGCTTTATTTTGGATTTTTTAAATACGTTCCTGCATTTTTCAAACTATTCGAATTTATATATTTTCTTTCACGATCCTGAGCACGAAATTGTTGTGGCAAAAATCTCAGTAAGACTAAGTAGACTAAAGTATTTCCTGATATAGTAGGTTACAAAATTGGAAGCCATGTAAATGTTTACTTGAAATGTTCTGAGATGATAGATACTCGAGTTTCTTGCAGTTTATTATTCACGCCCAAGGCCTCCGTCGGTGAAATCTAGTCTTGTGCAGCTTAAATTACATTATTCTACAGATAACTTTTATTAAATATTTTCTTTTCAAATATCTGAGTTTTTAATTCAAGAAATAAAAATAAACCGGTATAGTTCCAAAGTTGTCTTATTTAAGAATATGACTACTAATGCACTCTAGATTTAACGTGGGCGTCTCTTTTCAGTCAGTTACTTTTAGATAAAAGTTTCATAAACATAGGAAATTTCCCCAATCTTTGAATCATTATATATCAAAATCAAGACCATGAAAACTCGAAAAAAATTGGTCAAATATTTTTGGATACTCGAATCCACCACGTACAGTACTAACATCATTGTGTATTCTTACCAAAAAAGTAAAGTTATCTAAGGCAGCCATATTGGAATTAAATAATAAAGAATAGAAAATTAAGCTCACAAGTCTAAAACTGTTAGTTACTACAAAATTAAAACTGTTTTATACTATAGCGAGAGTAAGCTTATCTCTTAGTCAAAATATACAACACTTCACTTTAAACGATTTCCGATAATTTGGAAACGTACTGTTAGTCTGATTGGTGTGATTATACAAAAAAAATCAAAACAGAAAATGTAAGCTCCGTACAATATTACGTAATTGAAAACAAAAAAGAAGTAAAAAACCTAAAACAGAAGGAAATAATTCTTTTTTAATTAATGAAAAATTTAAAGTTCAAAATAAGTGAATGTAGACAGTGCAAAGTAAAATTGATAATAACAAACGTTAAAAATTTTAATGAGGTGTTTGTAGAACAATCTTTTTCTAATTAAGGGGACTTGCCGAAATGAAAAACAATTCTTTAAAAAAAATACCCCGTTCACTAACATTGCATGAATAACATAATAAAACTGTAGAATAGCTCTGGGCAAATTTTCAACAGTTGAATAAATTATATCCAGAGCAAGTTGGATCTATTGTCATGCGGTAGGACGAGCGTTTCATCTACACGTGACATTAATCTGCTATCATCTACACATCTTTAATCGCATTTGCTGTCAATGTTGAAACAAATTTATACCAGCTAATCCAATTTCAAACTCATATACAGAGAAAGAGATTGATTAAAGCATTATAATTCGACTACCTAACAAGGATTTTAGTTCAGATATGCTTTTAACGTTAATAAGATCAGAGCATCATGAATTAACACCATTTAACAGTAAAAGTCATCTTACCTTTATGATCTGTTAATAACCTTGGGATGAATTCTTCTTGCGCAGGTTTCTGAAAAACAAAATGGAAAAAATATATAAAACGTAAAATTACGACAAGAGTATCAGGAAAAAAAAGAGAAGGCTATTTTTATTTATTTTTCGTCAACCGAAGGCTAATTATCAATTAACCAGAACCCTGATATTGATTAGTACTCGAATTCGACTATAATTCTTTAATGGTTTCAGGATTTCTCGAGGGATTGGGAAGTCCCTCTAAAAATGTCGTCGGAAAAAAATAGTTAGAGCAATACCCCTTTGAAATTTATAAATAACATTTTTATTCTATTTAAGCTATGTCCATACATGATTTTTTAGATTTGCCATTTAAAAAGGTAACTAAGTTAATAAAAAGTCTTAACAATCGAAATTCTATTTTATAAAAGAATTATATTAAAAACTTTAGCGAAGATTCTATTATTTTCCCGATAATCTTATAACAAAAGCTTTTGTAGCTTTTTGCAGAAAGAATTCTCCAAATTCAAATACGATTTTTGTTCAAAGCTAGCCATGCCTTAAAATTATAAACCAAAAGTAATCGTATTGGACGCCTATAATTTGCGCTTTTTTTGATCTTTTTGAAAATTTAATTTCAACGCATGAATGATTTTCAGCGTAGCTGAATTTTACATGTTCCCAATTCCTTTTTTAAAATGTACCCCTAACGGAGATAATAGTATCTATATTTCTAGATCTCCGTTCCTGAAGGCACTAAAGTGCTCTCAAAACGTAAACTTGTAAAGTAAAACACGATCTGTGCATGAGGTTACATATGTAAAACAAGACATTAGCAATCTAAAAAGAAATTCAGACTAATTTCATTTATTTTTGAAATAACCTCAAAAATGAAATTTTTATTTTCGTTTTTTAGCCACAAGTCTATAGTCTCTAATATTTCAGTTTTCTAATTAAATCAGTGTTAACAAAAGAATTTTTATTTGGTTGAAAATAGTTTCAAATGAATTTCTTTCTATCTAGATAACGTATTTGCTTCGAAGAGTTCCAGAACGTCCTTAAAAAGGCTACCTAGCACAAGATCAAAACTAGAGCTGATGAACAATTTGGTAGTCAAAGAGAGAAATTCTAACCTACTTTATTTTACTGTTTAATAATGATTATAGGACAAACAAAGGTCTTGGTCATGACAATATCTTCTGTTAATTGGAAAAGTAAAGAATATAAACAGAAGTGAAAGACACCTACATGATAATGAAGAAACGATCGATACTTATTTGAGTCTGACGAATGGAATTTCACATGCTAGGAGCTTTTAAAGATGCTCTCCGTAACGCATTCACCAAAAGTCTATTTATCCCTAAGCTCCATTCCTGACTCATGTCCAGAAGCCGCTGACTTAAGAGTTACTTGATCAGGTAAATATTCTTTGTGACTTTTACGTTACAAATCTTGCGTCAGAAGTGAAACAAATGTCATTTGTTTTTCGAAAGTCGCTAGGGTTGAAACAGAAATTGTTAGACGTTTGATGAGTTTTGCCCAAAATCGTGAATCGGATATTCTTGGGATTGGATGGAAAAAAGTATTTAGTGCTAAGATAATAGAAAACAAAATATGGCAAGATAAACGAATTGTGCAAGAATTGAAGCAAGTAGTAAAACGATAGAGAATCTAATCTGGTAGATGGGGCATGCAAAGGTAATATTTTTCAATGGTTGTTTGTAGTAGGCACAAATAGTAACCAAACTGTTCTTTATTCACATGTTGGGATCAAAACCAATAATGTCTTTATCTAAAATTCATTGCAGACAGCTTGAATACCTTAAAAATGGCCAATCAGTACTTCCACTGGATGCGTTAGAATTTTAACCCAAATAGAATCTAAGACAATGAATCAATCTATTTAGAATAGACTTAAAGCAAAATCACATTTAAACATTTCTTTTTTTCTGTAGGATTAGGCTACTGCTAGTGATATAAAAATCTAAATATTCTATTGCAATTCAAATCACTGCGAGCAATGCTATAAAATTTTGTAATGCAAATAGACAGTGTTCAGTTGATATAAAAAGAAAGCGATAGTCTGTTACGGTTACCTTTACGAAACAGTAAAAATTTTAAGGGTAGATAATATTTGAAGTATTTTATACAAATACAACATAAAATTGTAATGGCAGTTTCGAGAAAACTTTATGGAAAAAAAGAATGTTAAATCAACGGAATGTTCTAAATGATTGGGATTCCTTTAGGAATTTTATTCTGAATATTTCCCTTCATTCACGCAATTGGTAAATAAACACAAAAGGGCGTTATATAACGTGACTTAAAGAATTCTAGATATTTAAATTTAATTCACAGACGATCCCAACAATTTAAACATCTCAATACTTTTAAAACTCAAAAACATTTACTAAAATTTGTGTATTTAGTTCTACTCAATTTAAAAACTTTTATTAAAATTCACCAGGCTTTGCAAACAGGATACAAACATTAAAATAAATAAATAAATAAACTTCATACGCGTTTATAACTGGCTTAACATAATTGGAGATGCTGCAAACTAGAAGTGCAAAAAAAAATGAAATAAAATAAAACAAAGGAAACATCATGGAAGTTCCCCAACATGAAATTAAGACAAGTTTTGTAATACACGCCGCAGTAGCGTTAACTAGCATTTTTAACTTGGAAATTGGAATCTTGAAATTGACTCTCCTTATCACATTAGCTAGCGATAAAGCAATTTAAGCTATAAACCTTGCTAAAATGTATTAAACAGCGGAGATTTCGTTATATACAGCATGATTTAAATTCCAGTTTCAACATGCAATTAGTTATTGCGTTCTCTGCGTTATTCTTTGCATTCAATTTTTAAGTTTCGGTTTTAATTGAAATTTGACTTTCAACTTTCACACTTCATTTGCTGTTTATTCAACTTTCTTCCGCTTAAATAAAACAAAATAAACTTCAAACAATTGGTAAACTATATATATTTATGTTGTTATGTTGTATCCCTGATATGTGAAATAACAATTTTATACAGAATTTTTGAATTTTCCCGTATTTCTTCTGTTGAGACTCTTCGAGTGAGTTGAGCTTTTAGATCAGTCAGACTTTTCGGTCTTATTGGGCAACTGGGCTTTTCTGATGAATCAAACGTTTCCAGTTTTCTGGACAGATAGATAGACCTTTTTTGGGTCAGCTGGGTTTTCTTGTAAACCACTATTTTGTAATCAAGTCAATTTTAATGTAAGTCAACAAAATCTTCTTATCAACATTTACTGATGTTTCGATTTGATCTCAAGTTGTCTTTTCAGGTTTTCCAAAAATGTGAATAGTCTCGAAATATCAATTCAAGCAGAACTTTAACAATTCTGGCTTGTTTGTACAAATTAAAGTTTCTTCGTTAGATGTACAAAATCCCCTTCCACCCAGTTGTTTGTATTTCTCTGCACGCTGTACTTTAGATCAATCCATTGATTTCTTAATGGATCTCTGCAAGAAGCTCTTTAAGTATGAATTTTCTTGCAGCTCCTAGTTTTGGATATAAATTTAATTCTCTACCATTAATTTGTACCATTTTGTACATTTTATACGTCATTGGTGAATTTGCATACTCAGATTCTCAGTTCTCAAGTCTAAAACTCACCACCACAGTAGTTTTCATAAAGCAAGAACCACCAAAAGAGCTCTTGAATTCGGAAAGGTTTAAAGTAATAAAAAATAGCAATTAAACAAAAATAATCATTGTTAATTTTATCATTAAAATAACAGATAAAACTTCTCAAAATTGCAAAATGGGATATTTGCTTTTAAATATTATTATAAGGAACTATTGAGACAAAATACACTTGTTAGTTCGGCACATTTGCATCTGTTTAAAAAAAGATTAAGTGACAAACTCAATTGGCCTAGGGCCACATTTGCATCAATTCAAGGAAAAACAATTCGTCAGTCATTTACTGATATAACATTGATCAGTTTTTATATGGGAATTTTTGCTATGGAGTTTGAATTTGAAACGGTTTGAAAAACCAGATAAAAGTTATTAGCTCCACGTATTATGATTCTCGCTTGTACAATCTCCATTTACTAGTTGAATAAGACCGAAAAATGTCAAGTTAATTTTGGCACCACCAGGTCTCAAACTGGCGGTTGTGAATCACTAAACAAACGTTATAATATACACAAGATTACACTTCAATTTTATTTTCGATTATCTTCTGTTTTTTATCTTTTATTTAGATTTTAGAGTTAATTTGTATTTTCCTTTTCTCAAATTCAAAACATTTAACATTTTCATAATATTTTGAGCCTGGAAAAAGGCATCCGTTTGCATCTTCGAAGATTAAGTTTCATTTGAATTTCATAATTATTTGCGTTTTTATATGTTTTATTCCTTTTTGACGCGAGTTGTATTTTTAATTAACCATCTGGAAGAAAGCCGAGCACAATTAAAATTATCTCTCTGCAATTCTGAGATTACTTAAACTTTAATAAATTTGCTCGGAAGTTCTCAAGTTTACGCAGTTATTTCTACAATCCCACATCTTGTTTGTTTTTGTTTTTGTTCCCCAAGTGTATTATAAAAATCTACAAAAACAAGAAAATGGAGACCAAGATTTTAATTAAGAACTAATAAATTTTTTTCTTTCCAATTATGCATCGAATTATAATTCACCGGTCTTATCCAATCATGGATATTTAAAAATAAATAAATCTTCAAGGTTGCAATTACAATTAATAGATTTACCAATTCATAATTGTTTTTTGATTCTGTTACTGATATTTTATTCCCAAAAATATTAATTATTATTTATTAACATTATAATTATAAATGTGTTGCAAAAAAATATTTCTAGTTTATTCTACTAACCTACAAGAATGACTATGCAAAATGAAGTTGACAAAACGTACTGCAAGTTCGGGCTTGCATTAATCCATTACTTCATTAGCCTCCTACACAGTATGTGATTCATTATTAATATTACTTGTACTATTCTAGCGTTTGCTTTGGGTGCAAAATTATCATCAAATAGAGGCGAAGCATTCTTTGCATCACATTTGAACGCACTAGAATTGTGTCCCACACGAATCACGCACCACGAATCACATACACAATGTCGGTTGGTTATTTTAAAAAAGATTTGGCAAACATCCAACCACAGAATTATACAACCAAAAGAACAAGATCTTTATTTTAATGAACAGAATGGATCAAAAGTAACACAGCTTTCAAGGGTACCTGAACAATGAAATATTTTTTTTTCAAAAATATTTTCAAAAAATATCATCAACTAGGACAATGCTGGGAAGAAAAAAAAACAAAAAGGAAAAAAGAATTAACAATTAAAACATATAAAAAAGAATAAACAAATGAATTGATCATAAAATAAAATGACTAAGATCTATCTTTTTTCATTGATAACAAGATCTATACAAAAACTAATCTAGAATTTGTTTTCATAACTAGGAATTTATCTATTACATTGATGAGTGTTAAGTACGTATAAACCATCAAAAAATCAAATTTATATGTAATTATGTTTCTTTTGTCTTTCGTTTTGCTTGCACCGCATTGTAATTAATTTATAACACAATAGCATTAAAGAATGCACACTTCGTTTTTAATATATGCATACGAGAGATAAAGTCAAAAAGGCGTAATTAAATTACTATTGTAGTATTACTACCGATAGCAAGACCTTTATTTTCAAATTTTCTTTCCTTTCTTGGTTTTCAAGAAATTCCAATCACGAAAAATAGAACACATCTCTAGTCATTATCGACACATCTAATTTCTAACGTAGACAAATAATGTAAAGTTTAACAAAATGCAAAATGGGATGCTATAGCAACCTTTGGAAAATTCTGCAATGATCATTCTTAAGTTTTTGCCGTTCTTTGTCCATTTTTGCACACTGATTTCAAAAATACACCTAATAGATTTTCTACTACCACTTCAAGGTTTCTCAAATTCCATTTTTCCCTGATATCTCCTTTCCAGTCTCTGTTCGTCTTGATGAGTCCTTTTCTTCTTCACTCCCTAACAATTTTAAATTTTTAAAATCGGGTTCTAATCAAGGTTCTTCTAGTATCTTTTTTGTCCCCAAAAGGTTCTTCTCTAAGTTTCTAAGACTTGTCGCATGCTTCTTCAAATTCTCTGCTCATCGTCATATCAAAGTAATTTCAAAAATAAGTTTTGCTATACCCTATTTTAATGTAAATGATAAAATAAACAATTTCTATATTGGTTCTTTGCCAAAAAAGTTGGAATCGCGATGGAAGTGTTATTTTCAGAACCTTTGATGTTAAACAACGAATGGCTATCGAGAGCTCTAATACTTTTTTGGTAATTCTCCAGAATTCACAGAAAAAGCACTTATTGATATCAACTGACGAAAAGATAAGATACAGATTAGAAATCAATGTACGTTAAATTACCTGAACATAATAATAAAGGTTTTAGTAACCAATTATTCTGCAGACAGTATCGTATTGTAAATTAATCTTTGTAGACACTACTACTATGCCTCTCTAGATTTATTTATTTCGAACTGATTTACCTTTTAATCTTCTTTCTTGCTACCACATACGAGACTATTCTATGGCTTGTCAGGATAGGAAAAACAGCAAGGCACAGTCCTCTTTTTGAAGATAAAGCTACACGTCTAATTTCCTTAAGTTATACAAACTGGACACAAGACAGTAATTTCCACGTTTCCCCGAAATGTCTTCTTTGACATGTTCTATAAAAACAGGAGTACCTTGTGTAGGACAGATACAGTCGACATGAAACCACAGAAAAATGCAGGTTTTAGAAAGTTTTGCAGGGCATTAACGGGGCACAGTGACGTAGCAATTTAATTAAGACACCCTGCCAGAAAGGAAAGACGGTGCCAAACCATCCGCGGAATCCTTATAATTTGGAAATGCGGGGGCCCCTCTTAACGCAAGGCCTCGGAATAGTCCAAGAATAAATATTCAAAAGGTAAGTTCTTGGTTTTTAAAATGTGAATAACCGGATATTTTCTCTATGTAATACGAAAAGGAGCAAATCTAACTGATTGGAAAAAGTATTTAATTACGTAAATATAAATGTATATGTGGAAATTGCATTAGAGAAAGGCATGAATACACTGTTGCTATTACGATTTTCACAAGGCATGTCGTAGCTTCCAATCTTCGACTACTTTCCTGCTTTGTGTAGATTTTTAGAGGTTGATGCTAGCAACGCAACTTAATTATTGCAAAATTTAATGTAACTCTTGAAACAACCTGACACCCTCTATAAAACATTCTTCACTGCTTTCGTAACGCGTTCCATAATATAAACCAAGGGAATAAGGTCACAACTCATATAAATAATATTAAATTCGCGAAAGAAAAATAAATAAATATCACTTACAACGCTTTTTAAGGTTATGTTTGGTCTGACTTTATAGTTCGTGGAATAAGAGCGAAACTCTTATAGTACCAAGCGCATAATTACATTTCTAAAAAAGTTTCAATAATACGTAAATCATCAAAAAGGAGAATTGCATCACATACCTTTTAGAGCTGAACAGTCAAAAAAAAATAATACACGAATGGAACCCCTGTGTATTTTATATTTACAAAGGGCAAATCTAAATTGTAAGCCGAAGAAAATATCATCTTTTTAGAAAAAACAATAGTATTACAAAAGGATAACATTTGATATAGAATGTAAACATCGAAAACAAAGGAGATATTAAAACTGCAGAACAGACAAAATATCCAACTTGCTTCAATAGCAGCGTAGAAGTTCCGAATAGGGTATTAAAGTTTATATTTTCGTTTTGTGTTTGACTTTAAGAAAAGCAAGCATGTTACGTATCAGTTCAGCTCTTTCTAATAAATAACATCAAATGCCTCGTTTTGAATCGATTTTAAATATTAAAACTTTCGCTATGTTACATTGCCCAGTCTTGCTTTATTTTTTATAATTGCGTGTAATTACTGAAAAAGACATTCGAGTGCTGGCAGTAACGAAAGTTTCAATTACCAGTTTTATGAACTGCAGCCAACAAATAACATACACATGGGCGCCCATTGAGCACGTGCTAAAGTGCAACAAAAAATCGCTAGCGTATCTAGATTCTAGGAGGGCGCCAAAATTGCTGGTTCTTATATTGGGTATATTTATTTGAATTATTTCAAATTATTGTATTACAGCAATTTTTATAGTAGAAGAAAATTTAATTTGACAAAGTTTATCTCAAGAATTTTTATACCGCTTCAAGTACTACGTTCCATGTTTTCATACTTCGTTTTAATAACAAATTAAAGAATCTCAAATAAACTATTTAAAAGCATTCATAATTAAAAAGTTATTTAAAAACTGATCGAGAGCAAAAAGCTTTCAGATGTATTTCACTTCCCTCTACTAGTTCTACCTTTAACACACGCATCTCTGGCTTGGCGGATAAAATACATATGTTTGTTGTAAAATGCCCCCTGCTTTCCGTGCCACAGCTGTGCTCGATACATATGGCTGCAGGAATTTACATCATCGTCCCTCATAACAATACGTTAATTTTAATTTCGTTAGAATTAACATTACTTTAGGCAATTTCTTTTTCAAGTTTACACAAAAATAAATTGAATATGTAGTACAGGAAATAAAAACTATACGTACGTATGTTTTTTGGATTGTTAATAACAACTGCGATAATAGTATTCGTTTTAATTAGTAAATTTTGCAAATGGAGATAAGAACTTTCAAAGAGTAAAAACCTTCATTTTTTTATTGAATAAGTTCGAGTGTAGGATAAAAGGTTGGTTGTTTATTTATCGCAATTCAACCATTCGTCAAAAATCTTGATGTACAATTCAAAAGTTATCTTATCTCGGTAAATAGATTTTACATGTTTACGAAACAAATGCGATAATGCTTTAAAACAGAAGTTAACAAGAGGCAAAAGTAAAATTAGTAATTACATTGTATGTATATAAATAGCATACACTGGTTATTTCTGTATAATCAGTTATAAAAGCATTCTGTTAGGAATTATGAATGATCGATAGATTACTGCATGTGTTTATACACATTTTGTTTGTTTAAAAATAACACTCTTTTAATATTAATTTATATATATATTCTAGCAATATTAAGCAAAAATAAAAATAACAACGAGAATACTAGGTGTTGCAAATTACTAACCTGTGCTAGAAGAGACTGCTTCTTCCATTATTCGACAATCAACCTACGACAAAACATCAATAATAAATTATTTTGAATTATGCAATTTTTTGTGTATATCTATCTTTATAGACATTTCTAAAGGTTTAATCATTTCGTTATTTACGATAACACATTAAACGAACAATCACTACGACTAACTGCTATTAAAGGTGCAAATCCACTTATCTTTTAGATATTAAACAATTCGTACCTACTATATTCAAAATTTGATTATCTAAGATGTAAATCTAATTAAATTCAGTTTCTGACCAATTCAAATTACCTATATGTAACATCAGACGGTAATTTGTATACATGCGAATTTCAAATTCAACCATAAAGATGCGCATAAACAAAACTGGCAATGAGAACTAATCCTGACGACTAATAAAAAGAGATTTTGTTTGTCTCTACTGAATCTCGTTACAAAAATGTAAACCGTAGATTTTGGTCAAGATTAATCAAATTTTTGACTATTTTTCTGTAATTTACAGATTGCACACGTGATCGTTTATAAACAATAAATCAGCATATAAATAAGTGCTGAATGCGAGCGGCCGCGTGGTCGGGATGAGGTCAACATTATGTAAGAACAAACGGCCTCCCCAGAAGGTGAAAGGTGAATGTGGGATCGTCTTTAGCGCCAAGCGTCCTGCAAAACGCTCATCCTGCAACCCGTTTTACCAGCCAGGGTGCGAACCAAATGGCTCCATCTCGCGTCTGTATCGAGCTTCTCAAGATGTCATAAGATAACACTATCTCCCTAATTATTCTTTATTAGCCTCTACAAGCTATTATGGTTTGCTTTCCAATGTTTTTTTTAATTCTTTTATTTGTTTTTTAGAAACTTGACGCCGGCGGGAACTCACACAACCTGTTTTGCTACTGTAACACAGGATAAGGCGCTACATTTTTCGCAAAGTTTTTGTAACAAGTAACTTTAATTAACAAGTCGCTCTTTCTGCGTTTTATATCATCAAGGATGCATAATTTACTGATATGTATCTGCATGTGTTAGGTTTGAAAACTTCGTTGGAACTACTTTATTATGTGTTAGAAGTTGTTAGTGTTAGAAAAATTGTGAATGACGACTTGTAAACAAGTCATATGTAGCGCGTTATACACTGCGCACGAGTTGCAGGACTAAACTGAAGATTAAACTAAGGACAGAACATACTATCCTGCCAAATAGCTGGACGATAGCAACAGACCGATATTCAAGAGCATGATCCATCATAACAACTACGAACGAAGTGTGGTTACAGTGTATCATTAGTAGTAGCAATATAATTAAACAGCATAAATAAGCTCAACAATGAATGCATTAGCAATTTCAGTGCAGCAGCAAGCTAGGAAATATTCCAAGTACATTAAATATTTCATTAGTTGACCTCTACTGGCCTTTTGCAGTCTTTGCGTAGAGACCTTCAATCTCAACACTAATATGCCGGTGAAGGCCAGTTGGCACGTTACTGAAAATCTTCCTAATGTCGCCAGGCAGTGCAGTTGATAAACGAATTTCTAAACCGACACAATAACAGCCTGTTGTATGCAAAACTTACGTCGAATCAAACGCTGCACACATCAGTTGTTCACGAAACACCAACAGTTCGCAAACCCACTTGCGCGAATACATAACACTACTAGCCAAGTTACAAGTGCACGGCCCCCCTCCGCTACGTTGATAGCGCCCTCGGCACCCACTCTGACGTCAGCCCCTATTGATTTGAGACTTGAGCCCGAGAGAGGCAATGGCGTTGAATTAGCGACACACAAGAGGCTTTGCGAGTGTCGCTTTCCAACCGCCCGCAACGGGTCCAAGCAGGGCCGCAACACTTCCCGGTGATGTCATCATGACATCACACTAGCTAGCCGCGGGCTCATGCAAGACCTTGATACTGGGTTCAATCCATATCGTCATACCATCAAAGCGAAAATGGCAGTTAAATATTATATACGCCGCAAATTGTTTCAACTAACTACCCTTCTTTAAGCTAATTTCCTGTTGTGGTAGAAAACAGTTCTTATTTATCTTGTTTATTATCTCTTAATAGTATGAATTGTCAGCATTTTTGTGACTGGCAAAACCCAATACAGATTGACCTTCAATGCATTATCCCTAATTTCAAATTGAAAATGCAAACTGCGTGGAACTGCGCCGCAACGACGCCACCTAAACCACGGTGTCTCATTTTTGTTGTATTTGATAATCTGGCGAATTGAGATTCATACACGCCTGATATTCTGGCAACCAGCATGTCAGATGAGCTATACGTGTTGTAAATAAGAAATATTGTTTGTAACAATTTATTAATATTATAGTCTTCAAAGCCATACTATGTTGCACTTTTACACTACATACCTACCTTTTAAATTAAAACGCAATATAATGAGTTTCTGAGGTTTCAGTTGCTGTAATAAATCTTGTTACTAAGAACTCCTTATTTGTTTATATTCTTTAACTCAACCAAACTATAAAATTATAATTAACAGTAGCCACAAAATCAATTTTTTTTTATATGCGCTATTAAAATATTCCTAATTACAATCCACACTACAGTTACATATTTAAAGATACCTATGCTTTTATACATCTCTAATGATTAATGATAGAAGGTGTAAAATATCTTTCAACGGTAACATATTGTGGTAAACATTATGCTCACTTCTATATTATACATTGAATGCTGTCATTTTCTAATTCTCAGTTTAAAGCTTACTTTGTTTTTACAAGTAAAAGCAGAGGAATCTTGATTTTGTATTTTTTTCATCACTATACTAAGAATACATGCTTGAGTACCTTCAAGTAAACTTAAATATTTTTTTCATGATTTCATGATTTCTGCATACAGCATGTTTCTTATTAGGGGGGCAGTAGAGAATAATCTATTATCAAGCAGATATCTAACAAGCAAAAGAAAGAAGATAGAAGAGACTAAGAAATAAGGAAAAAAACAATGATGGTGATAGAAAAGAGATTAGAGAGAGTTATTTTTTGGAACTGGAATTTTCCCATTTGTACCCTATTTGTTGCAGTACTGTAATTTTACATTTTTAAGTTGTATTCCTTTCATTTGGTTTACTAGTAGATATTTAGGTTTTGTAACCATTGGTGATGAATACACAAAAGCTGTATTATTGGCAAACTGGGTAAACTGTTGCACACGAGGCTATCCAAAAGTGTGATCAATTGCATACTATATGGGAGTTTCCTTTCTAGATATGTTAAATTCCTTTTAATTGCAAATATCACATATGAGCAATATTGAATGAAACAACAAAACAAAGATTATAAGTGGAAAATTTGAAGCAGGTTAAGATGACTTTAAGAATTATTATTATTTTTCTTTTTATTAAAATTTGTTTCTTAATGTTTGTTTTGTCTTATTATTTTTTATTTCTTTTTTCTATTTTACTATTAGCCTTTTCTGTTCTGATATCATAGCATTTTTCTATTTCTTTTCTATAGAATCTATTCTTCAACTTATTCTCTTCCTTATTGCTATTTTTTATTGATTATCTCTTTTAGGCAATATCTTTTACTTTCTTTTAATATCAGTTGCTCTTTATGACTTACACTTGTATTTAATTTGATTCCACTTTAATAATTAGAAGTAGATCTTTTACATATAAATGTATCGGTTATACATCAAATTATAATGTCCTGTTTTTCTTTTATCTTTTTAATAAGCACATAACCTTCTTCTTTTTTGTTTCTACACAAATCAAGTCTATAAATATTGATCTTATATGTTCTATAACTGTTATCGTATACGAGTACGAGATATACCACATCACGTACTACAGATAACTTCATGTTACTATTTCATTGTGTTTATTTTTAATAATTATACCTTGGAATCAGAATAATGCTTGTTACTAACAAGTAGATACTTTTACCGTTTAATATTACTGAGAGTCTTTAGATAAGTCATACATGATTACTAAAGCATGCATTATTCCAACTCATAAAAAGCTTCAGACCTTTTTATATTTAAAATCAAAAATATTTGCAATCAAGATAATAATAATCGCCTTTATTAAATTGAAAATTAAAATACACTCTGATTCAAGATGATGAAACTCTTTCACATGGGCCCCTGGTGAAATCTTAGCCATAGGCTACTCTATTTAACCAAAGACCATGTGCAGATCAAAAAATGAAATTAAATTTAAAAAAAAAAAAGAGAAGCTAAATAAGAAAAAACAAAACAAGAGAGGTGATATCTATTTTCAGTAGGTAGACAATGAAAACAAGTACAATTTATTATGTTTGTAACAAGTAACTTTTCAAAAATCATTTAAATTTTATAATATTAAGACCTTTGACATCGCAAGAAATAGAATTATAAAGCTTGACTGCATTGAATGTAAAACTTTTACGAAACAATGATGATGTACGATAAGGCATTGTAAGCATGTTATTATGCTGAATGTTTATGGAGTGTACGTATGACCTAGGTACCAATTCAAAACTAAGAGGTGTAGAAGGATGGTTTAGTGTAAGCCAAGTTTGTGTAAAAGATCCCAAGTGATACTTCTAACAATTTTCCATCTTTAACCACCCGAGCTCGGTAATTTTATGACAATATTTTTTTCTTTTCTCTACGGAGTAATATTACAATATTGTAAATTCTTTTTTTTTTCATAAAAAATACTCACCATTAGGATCAGAAAGCAGCTGTAGATCTCTTGTAAACCCAACTCTTGTAGTTAAAATAATAAAGGTCAGTAGAGAAAATTAGGTTAAAAAAAATTCATACACTTAACAGAGATACTTTATATAAATTAATAATAGAAGTCATGATTTTTGTGATGTACGTATATTTGCTGTACAAATTTACAGGTTTCGTTAATTTTATAATTTGATATCAAGATATTTTCGGATAATTTGTTTGTTAAGTCAATGATAAAACAGTAGGTAAAATAAATGCATAAATTAAGAGATTCGTAAAATCGAGCACCTATCATTCTTAAGTAGGAGGTAATTGACAAAGTTATGTGTTATAAATTAATTAATTATTAAGCACAATGACCATCAGATCTTTTCAGAAATGTGTTTGTTATTTACAGCCTAACAGTCTACCCTTTAATACAATTTTACACAGGCTGAACATACTACAGAAAATATATTTTTATTTTAGAAAATCTTTAAGTCTCACTTTAAAAATATTACTAGGTACTTACAAATTTATAATTACTGCTGATATGGTTATCATAAGGTACATAAATGTGGAAGGATTCTTTATAAAAATTAAGTAACTTTAAATAGATATTTAAGTAGGTACCAACACAACCACATATTTAAAAATTAACAAATAAATAAAAATTTCTCAATCAAATAGATTAACAAACTACTAAATTTTTATAAAAATAAACAGTCTTTAAAATATTCATATTTTATCTCTATTACATAGAAGTTTACTAATGGAATGTACGTTTTATTTTACCTACAATAGTAATGTTTACATAGAGCAATTGGTCTCTGCTTACAAAGTTGACGCTTCTTCTTCAGGAATATGATTTAGGTTATTTTCAGGGTTATCCCAATAAAAGTAAGGAGGACCACGAGTAAAACAATATTTCATATCCAAAGGAGTGCCTTCTTTCACGTAATACATTAAATAAAAATTGCACATCTCATCAGCATTTGTTGCTCTATAATAAATACAATTTATTGTATTATCAACCAAATTTATATTTAATTTAAATCTACACTTACCCTACATGTGTATAGGTTGTACGATCACTTTTCATTGTACATCTAGCTGCCTAATATAAAAATTAGCAATTTCGCTATAAATGTTAAACTACTATAGAGAAACTTCTTACCAATTTATCTCCAAATGTAATAGGATCCTTATTGAAAACTGGATAAAACATTTGTGGTGTTAATGGATTTCGTTTTCCAAGCAAAGTCCAATGATCGACATTATTTTCATCTTTCCGTACTGTATAGCCAGCAACCACTTTTCCTACAATTTTATATAAAATTTAATGCTTTATAATATGAATTATACTGGTTTTATTTGTATTTTTACCCAAACTGTGTGTATGAGTTCTATAAGCGAATGGATATATAGTCTTTTGTTCAGCGATCTCACAATCTGTCTCCATATGTGTTACAGACATTGGAGGTATAGCTCCACCTGTACCAAGTAATATAACTCCAGCTAATTTGCTTCTTCTAAAAATACACAATATGTTACTGTAATATATAGTATATAACAATCTGTTTTATTCTTACGGTTTCTCCGTATACATTAAAAATATTCCTGAGTCATCAGTACTACCATCTACAAACAATTGGATTAATTTCAGGTATATACAGTAATATACAGTTTACCTTTAAATTTGTCAGCATGAGCATAATGAACTTGTAAAACCAAATATTGAATTTGTGTACCTGGTCCCACTTGGAAGCCTACATCTTCAGGTAACTCCAGTTTCTTTGCGTCTCGAGCCCAAGCATATATTACCTGAGGTATATTGCTTTCTAAATATTTATTTTAATCAAGACAAATTATTTCTTACGTGTGAGCCTTCTGCGCATGGACTAGATTTAACTAGATTGTTGTTAGATTGTGTATTTGCCATTTCTCCACAATCCCTAAAACAAAATTAATGTAAAGATAATCGGAATAATTCCAGTCACATATTGTGCCATCTTACCAGTATGGTTGATCACTCCCTGGTTCTGTACAACCATATAATAGCATATGATGAGCAGTTTCCATTGTTGCGTTGGGTTCAAAACCAACTAAATTTATTGCTCATTAGTAAAGAAAATAACGATAATTTATGATTGCTTACCTATATAAAAACTTTTATTAGGAACCACTTTAATTGGCGTGCAGAGGTATAATTCATCCTAGAAAAATACTTATTTGAAATAGTCTTTACAACCTCGAATATGAATCTTCGATTTTATTAAATGACAAATTTAATTAATTGCATTTACAATTATTCACTTAGGAAATTGTTATACAAATAACATTCATTGGTAAATTTTCAAAGTAAAGCTGGGTAGTCAATAATAAAAAAGTGCTACATTGTTTTTAAGTTGTTGATCACTATCAACAAGTTTTTGTATTAAAATTCCGGTATTCTAAATCTGAGATAGGCAACCCATCGTTACTAGTATTACAAAATAAATACTTACCGTATCTGGATGAACATTAGGCATAAGCAGAGGGTATCTTCTTACTTGCAAACAAATTATAGTTGGTAAATAAATCACAGAAACTACTGTTATAAAGCGAAACATATGGCTTGTCTCCATTTTTGCAAACAATCGATTTATTACTAAAAGTACTTCGCCCCTGCTATAGCTACTGCCCGTGAAGCATATACGACAACTGTACAACTGTAGTGGAATCCCTTCCACCTCCACATTTGTATGACGCATTTAATACGTAATCCAACTACAACCAACCAAAATTGAATTGGGTAATTTTTAAAATAATCTTTTCCTTTTTAAACTTACCTTATATTTTTTATTTTTTACCTAATCTCAAATTGTGTCTTTGTCGCTTTTGATGTTACGTTACGTATTATAATTGTAAATATCTCAAATGAAATTATCTACTTTTAAGCTTTTTTGGTGTTAAAAGAATTTTTGTTATTAATGAAATGGAATTATTGTGTATACATACTCCTAACAATTTATTGTTTTATATTAAGTATCTATTGATAATGAAGATTATTAATAAAACCTCTATCAGAACAAAATGTTTCATCCATATGTTTAATACAAATATAGTTTACATGTATTATATCGCCCACTGATTATTAACAATTATTTTAGAAAATCTACAGAAATGGACGTCAGCGATTTTAACATCTGTTGCCAATAGGAAAGAAATTATGTCTATAAGGAATGATGGTAAAACGTTAGCAAGTTTTTATCAATAAAGAATAACGTATTATAATTAATTACTAATTTAAGTTTCAGAATATGATCAACATAATACCTTTAATAACAAAATTTTAGTTTTATAAGTTATACAGGGTGTCCCTAAAACGTCTGTACACATTTGTGTTCACGGTATCGGGCATGTGCGCGTTTATGTGAACTGCTATAAAACAATTATATGGTGCGGGTGCAAAATGCTGTGCATTTGGTAACAATAAGGATCTCAGTGTGCGCCCGTTTGAAACTTTTGTAAAAGGCGTTGGTGTCAGCGTGACGTCGGGTGCACGGACATTCTCTTAAGGACAGTTAAGAATTTCCGGTACTTAGTGTTAAGCAATGTACGCCGCCCTTTGTAGGAATCGATGCCATATGTGTAAGGGACGAAAAAATAGGCGTGCACAGTGGACAGAAATGCAAGTGGGCAGCTTTGTTTAGATGGGTAATTTTAGTTTTTCAGTAGCTTTTTAAGATATAGTTGGTTAAAAGACACAGGATGAAGAAGTCTAGTTGGCTGTAATCTTCTCTGTAATTGTATGAAAATAAATGTAGATAGTTTAAAAAGAGAAAGTTTTTTATGTATCAAAAATACTGAACAAAAGTTTTAAGAAATTCATCATTGGTAGCAGAGCGTGGTTATTAAACAATCGAAATTAAATACAATTAGTGCATTCTCACCATTAAGAAGTGTGAAAAAATATTTAGGGTCAACGCAGAGAGTCCAGAGGGTCATCTTCGTAACGAGATTGGCAGCGAATATATTACGAACGTCCACACTGAAAGGTGAGCAATCCTATCTTTCTTTTCTTAAAATAATTCCTGTTGAATTCATTGTACTTATGAAACTGTTTTTACCTGCACAAGTTACGTTTTAATCGACAAGTTACCTCAAAAGCGTTATTAAAGAATTGTATTTTATAGTCAAAAATTGCACACTTTGTCATTTATTTAAAGTTTTAATTCATTATTCATTGCCTGCAATTAAATCAGATATTTCTTAGTTACAGACAGGTATAACAACTAAATTAATTTTGTTATTTAGTAGATTGCACTGTTCTGAGATATACATAGTTGTAATTAAGCAATTAAAATGAGTAGTGATAAAGTAAAAAGGGGTACTTTAAAATCTAAGCTTACCACATTCACGAAATTCGTAAGCGAAGTGCGCAGGAAGAATGAAATAACCGATTTAGATTTCATACAATTACAAGAAAGATTAAGTAAAATCAAAACGTTGCTTGACGAATTTGATGAAATACAATGTCAAATCGAAAGTGCTTCTGAGGCTGTAGGAGTCGAGCTGCATGAGCGGGAAGAATTTGAAAACAATTTCTTTACACAAATTTCAATAACTAAAAAAATCATAAAAGACAATGAAGCGCAATTAGTGGCTTCTTCGGCTCAGGTGCCTCCTATACCCTCGGAACAAGGCAGTATCACAAGTAATCGGCTAGCGGACCACTTCATTAAGTTACCCACGATCCAGTTGCCAAAATTCGATGGATCTTATTCTAATTGGCTGGAATTCCGCGACACATACGAGTCCCTCATGCATGAAAACGAAGGTATTAGCGGAATACAAAAATTTCACTATTTGCGAGCGGCTCTCGAAGGAAGTGCGTCTCAGGTAATACGATCATTAGAATTCACCGCGAGAAATTACTCTGTCGCATGGAGCGCGCTGCTTGATCGCTATGATAATCGGAAACTGCTAATACATAATCACGCCAAGGCGTTATTTAAAATCGAAGCTGTCACGAAAGAATCAGCTGAAGGTTTGAGAAAAATAATGGATTCGGTGTGTAAAAATTTGCGTGTTTTGCAGCAGTTAGGCCAACCAATTGAAAATTGGGACACCTTAATTGTATATTTAGTTTCGTCCAAGTTAGACTCCAATTCAATGAAGGAATGGGAGAATTACAAAGTAGATAAAGAGGTTCCTTCGCTAGACGACTTAGAGACATTCCTAAAGGCCCGCGCGGACCTGTTGGAAACATTGCAAGTGCACCAAAACGAGAAAAGACATGTTGCAAACAACACAAAAGGGTTTTTGGCGACCAACGCAAAACAAAACACTACCAAGTGTAGAATTTGCAATAAGGAACATTATATGCAAAATTGCCCTCAATTTTTAAAGTTAAGCAACGAACAAAAGGTTGAAAATTTACGCGATTTAAAACTTTGCTTTAATTGTTTAAGACCGGAACACGGGAGTAAAGTGTGTAGGAGGGGGACGTGTAAAAAATGCGAAGGGAAACATCACACCTTACTACATAACGAACAGGGGGTTTCTCAAACGAGTTCAAAATGTGAAGAGGTCGTTATCGCGCCGAAAAATAACGTAACAATGTCGGCATGCACCTCTGAAACGCACGTTCTATTATCAACCGCATACGTTCAAATTTTAGATAAGCACCGCAGTCCACACACAATACGCGCTCTCTTAGATTCCGGTTCCCAGTCAAGTTATATTACACAGGATTTGTGCCAAAAACCGCAGCTAACCACATCCAAGGAAATTATCGCAGTTCTTGGTTTAAACAATACCATTTCGAACATAGATTCAAAATGCGAAGTAATTATTCAGTCACTTCATAATAATTTCTCCGCGAGTGTACCGTGCTTCGTGGTTCCCCAAATCACGGGAAACTTGCCAAACATCGTGTTGAATATTTCTGAACTTAATATTCCAAAGAATATAAAGCTGGCAGATCCGTCATTTTAAGCCACAAAAAATAGACATGCTAATAGAAGCCCAAATATTCTAGAACTTGCTCTCTATAGGTCAAATCAATCTCGGCCCGAACAAACCTATTCTACAAAAAACGCGTTTGGGATGGGTCATATCCGGCTCCATTGGCAAAACACAAAACTCATTAGTATCGTGTAATTTCATTCAAAATCTTGACATCCAAAATCAATTAGCGCGATTTTGAGAACTAGAGGAGTGTTCCTCTTCCAAACCACTCTCCGAAAAAGAGATAGCTTGCGAGGCACACTTCGTGAAACATACAAAACGAACCGAAAACGGAAGGTTCGTAGTTGCGATTCCGTTTAAAGACACGCTGGAAAAACTGGGGGATTCGCACACTCAAGCAGTACGTAAATTCTTATCTCTTGAAAGAAAGTTACAAAGTAGACCGGAAGTAAAAGAGCAATATATTGAATTCATGCGAGAATACCAATCATTAGGTCATATGAGCAATGTCGAAACTCAAAATTTTGAAAAGGCCGGCTACTATATGCCGCATCATTGCGTACTGAAAAACGAGAGTCTCACTACATAATTGCGAGTTGTATTCGATGCGTCTGCCCTATCAAGTACCGGATATTCACTAAACAATTTACAAATGACCGGGCCGACCATTCAAAATGACTTATTCTTCATTCTTCTTAGATTCAGGCAGCATCGTTACGTAATAGCGGGTGACGTCGCCAAAATGTACAGGCAAGTTCAGGTAGCAGCGGAGCAAAGGTACTTGCAAAGAATACTGTGGCGCGAGAGTCCGCATGAGACGCTACAAACGTTTGAACTCAATACGGTAACTTACGGAACAACCGCGGCGTCCTTTTTGGCAGTGCGGTGCTTGTTTCAATTAGCCGAAGAAAATGCAAATGAACACCCAGAACTAGCCGAAATAATTAAAAACGACTTCTACGTTGGTTACATACTAAGTGGTTCGGATTCCGTGGAAGAAGCCGTGTCTATAGCAAAGGCTGTTTCAGAAATTTTAAAGCAGGATCACTTTGAGTTACGCAAATTTTACTCAAATGATCGCGAAGCCTTAAAATACGTGGTCGATAATAATTCGCCAATAAAAATTTTAGATTTTGGTGCAAACGAAAACGCAAAAACATTAGGTCTAACGTGGTGCCCCACGACAGACACCTTGAGGTACTATATAAGTGAGGCGCCACTTGCAAGTGAACAAACGCACAATACTTTCCAGTATTTCGCAAGTATTTGATCCTCTCGGCTTGTTAAGCCCATGCATTATAAGAGCCAAGATAGTAATGCAATATTTGTGGCTTGAAAAAGTATCCTGGGATGAAGGATTGCCGTTCCATGTACATTCGACTTGGTGCGACATAAGGCGAGAGCTTCCGGTGTTGAATGATCTACGAATAAAGCGTCATGCACTTTGTGCAGATCCTAAGTCCATTGAATTGCACGGATTCGCCGACGCTTCAGAAAGAGTATACGGCGGATGTATTTTCTTAAGAGTTGTAGATCAACACGATAACGTCTTTGTCAATCTTCTATGCGCCAAGACAAAGGTGGCACCGTTAAAGACCATAACATTACCTCGGTTAGAACTTTCCGGCGCTACAGTCCTAGCCAGATTAACAGACAAAGTAGTCAAATCGCTAAAAGTAAGGATTGACAACTGTGTTTTGGACAGATTCCACGATCGTGCTAGGTTGGTTAAAACTTCCGCCAAATAAACTCAAAACGTTTGTGAGCAATAGGGTATCTGAGATTCAGCAGTTGACCGGTTCGGGTAAATGGCATCACGTACCAAGTAGGGATAATCCTGCGGTTTTACTGTCGCGTGGAGTTAGGCCCAGTGAAATGCAAAATTTAGAATTATGGTGGCACGGGTCCCAATGGCTGTCCGAAAATTCGTCTAATTGGCCAAAAGCTGTAACCGCGGAAAGCAGCAATCTCGAATTGCCTGACATTCGAAAGGGAACTCACGTGTTTGTTTCTCAACAAACTGAGACATTCCCAATAAAAGATTTCTCTAAACTCGAAAGATTAAAGCGTGTTGTAGCATGGATGTTGAGATTCAAAACCAATAGTCTCTCCAAAAACGCACCTGCAAAACGTCAGGTCGGTCCATTGACGTTAAAAGAAATAAATAATGCATTCCAAATTTTAATCAAGGTAGCGCAAGGTGACTCATGCTACCAAGAAATTCGGGACTTAAATCTGAACCAAGAATGTAACCGTAAAAGTCGAATTTTATCTCTAAACCCGTTTATAGACGAGCAGGGCGTGCTCAGAGTTGGAGGGTGTCTTCAAAACTCCAATATTTTAATGGATAAGAAACATCCGATTATTTTATGCGCTAAGCACCACTTAACTTGCCTCCTTTTCGAAGAGGTACACATTCGTTTGTTGCACACCGGCCCACAACAAATGCTGGCGTCCATAAGAGAGCGATTTTGGCCAGTGTTGGGTCGCAGTCTTGCAAAAAAGGTGTTTAGGCAATGCGTTCTATGCTTCAAAGTCAACCCAAAACCTGCCCAAGTTATAATGGGCCAGTTGCCTGAGGCCCGCTTACAACCGAGTTCGCCCTTCTTTACAACTGGCATTGATTATACCGGTCCACTTCTAATAAAAGATCGTAATAAATGTTATTTGGGAGTTTTTATATGCTTTACCACAAAGGCGGTTTACCTAGAACTCATTTCGGATTTGACGAAAGACGCGTTTATCATGGCGCTAAAGCGATTCGTGTCGCGTCGCGGAAAACCAGCCCGTATTTTTTCTGACAATGGCACTACATTTATGGCAGCAAATTAAGCATTAAAGCATTTAGGAAAATTTTTGAATCAGTGGGGTGGTGACCTAGTGGATTACTTCACGCAAATGGCAATCGAATGGCACTTCATACACCCTTATTCACCTCATTTCGGGGGCTTGTGGGAATCCGCGGTTAAGTCGAGCAAAAAACATCTGAAACACATCTTGGGCAATGCCCGTCTTACTTTTGAGGAACTTAATACCTTGCTTGTGCAGGTCGAGGCAATTTTAAACTCTCGTCCTCTTTTCCCTATGTCTGACGATCCCAACGACCTAAATCCTTTGACTCCGGCTCACTTACTAGTTGGGTGTCCACTTGTCGCAGTGTCCAGATTTCAAGAAGACTCCAGTTGGCAGGCTTACCAGATATCAGCACATCCAACAATGTCAGCAGCATTTTTGGAAACGATGGAGAAGAGAGTACCTTTCCGAACTTCAACAGAGAAACAAATGGAAGACGCAACAAGCAGGCATAACATCAGGAGCCATAGTACTCTTTTTACTAGTTGATTAAGAGCAGTTTTACATGAGTTTCCTGATTGATATGGATGTTGGTGAAGGTGAAATATGTTTTCTCTGGGAAAGTTGTCCCTTATATGTTTGTCAATCGGTTTTTCCATCAGCTTTAACATAAAGGATGCTAGATTGATGAGTTTGCGTGTGAGGCAATCCTTGATTGCTTCCATGTAGAGGGTATACTATATCTTGTTGCCAGGCATGCTCTCAGTAGTTTACACAGTACCGGGTAAGATGTGATATCCCCTGTTGAAGTAAAACGGGTATTATCCCATCAGGTCCCGGTGCTTTATGTGCTCAATTCCTTGAGAGGTTATGACTTTGTTGGATATTAGCCAATCTTAATTTGCTAAAT
>VTPC01089649.1:258441-338155 GCA_011009095.1 Ignelater luminosus
TAACCGATTTAGATTTCATACAATTACAAGAAAGATTAAGTAAAATCAAAACGTTGCTTGACGAATTTGATGAAATACAATGTCAAATCGAAAGTGCTTCTGAGGCTGTAGGAGTCGAGCTGCATGAGCGGGAAGAATTTGAAAACAATTTCTTTACACAAATTTCAATAACTAAAAAAATCATAAAAGACAATGAAGCGCAATTAGTGGCTTCTTCGGCTCAGGTGCCTCCTATACCCTCGGAACAAGGCAGTATCACAAGTAATCGGCTAGCGGACCACTTCATTAAGTTACCCACGATCCAGTTGCCAAAATTCGATGGATCTTATTCTAATTGGCTGGAATTCCGCGACACATACGAGTCCCTCATACATGAAAACGGAGGTATTAGCGGAATACAAAAATTTCACTATTTGCGAGCGGCTCTCGAAGGAAGTACGTCTCAGGTAATACGATCATTAGAATTCACGGCGAGAAATTACTCTGTCGCATGGAGCGCGCTGCTTGATCGCTATGATAATCGGAAACTGCTAATACATAATCACGTCAAGGCGTTATTTAAAATCGAAGCTGTCACGAAAGAATCAGCTGAAGGTTTGAGAAAAATAATGGATTCGGTGTGTAAAAATTTGCGTGCTTTGCAGCAGTTAGGCCAACCAATTGAAAATTGGGACACTTTAATTGTATATTTAGTTTCGTCCAAGTTAGACCCCAATTCAATGAGGGAATGGGAGAATTACAAGGTAGATAAAGAGGTTCCTTCGCTAGACGACCTAAAGACATTCCTAAAGGCACGCGCGAACCTGTTGGAAACATTGCAAGTGCACCAAAACGAGAAAAGACATGTTGCAAACAACACAAAAGGGTTTTTGGCAACCAACACAAAACAAAACACTACCAAGTGTAGAATTTGCAATAAGGAACATTATATGCAAAATTGCCCTCAATTTTTAAAGTTAAGCAACGAACAAGAGGTTGAAAATTTACGCGATTTAAAACTTTGCTTTAATTGTTTAAAACCGGGACACGGGAGTAAAGTGTGTAGGAGGGGGACGTGTAAAAAATGCGAAGGGAAACATCACACCTTACTACATAACGAACAGGGGGTTTCTCAAACGAGTTCAAAATGTGAAGAGGTCGTTAGCGCGCCGAAAAATAACGTAACAATGTCGGCATGCACCTCTGAAACGCACGTTCTATTATCAACCGCATAAGTTCAAATTTTAGATAAGCACCGCAGTCCACACACAATACGCGCTCTCTTAGATTCCGGTTCCCAGTCAAGTTATATTACACAGGATTTGTGCCAAAAACTGCAGCTAACCACATCCAAGGAAATTATCGCAGTTCTTGGTTTAAACAATACCATTTCGAACATAGATTCAAAATGTGAAGTAATTATTCAGTCACTTCATAATAATTTCTCCGCGAGTGTACCGTGCTTTGTGGTTCCCCAAATTACGGAAACTTGCCAAACATCGTGTTGAATATTTCTGAACTTAATATTCCAAAGAATATAAAGCTGGCAGATCCGTCATTCTTTAAGCCACAAAAAATAGACATGCTAATAGGAGCCCAAATATTCTAGAACTTGCTCTCTATAGGTCAAATCAATCTCGGCCCGCACAAACCTATTCTACAAAAAACGCGTTTGGGATGGGTCATATCCGGCTCCATTGGCAAAACACAAAACTCATTAGTATCGTGTAATTTCATTAAAAATCTTGACATCCAAAATCAATTAGAGTGATTTTGAGAACTAGAGGAGTGTTCCTCTTCCAAACCACACTCCGAAAAAGAGATAGCTTGCGAGGCACACTTCGTGAAACATACAAAACGAACCGAAGACGGAAGGTTCGTAGTTGCGATTCCGTTCAAAGACACGCTGGAAAAACTGGGGGATTCGCACACTCAAGCAGTACGTAGATTCTCATCTCTTGAAAGAAAGTTACAAAATAGACCGGAAGTAAAAGAGCAATATATTGAATTCATGCGAGAATACCAATCATTAGGTCATATGAGCAAAGTCGAAACTCAAAATTCTGAAAAGGCCGGCTACTATATGCCGCATCATTGCGTACTGAAAAACGAGAGTCTCACTACAAAATTGCGAGTTGTATTCGATGCGTCTGCCCCATCAAGTACCGGATATTCACTAAACAATTTACAAATGACCGGGCCGATCATTCAAAATGACTTATTCTTCATTCTTCTTAGATTCAGGCAGCATCGTTACGTAATAGCGGGTGACGTCGCCAAAATGCACAGGCAAGTTCAGGTAGTAGCGGAGCAAAGGTGCTTGCAAAGAATACTGTGGCGCGAGAGTCCGCATGAGACGCTACAAACGTTTGAACTCAATACGGTAACTTACGGAACAACCGCGGCGTCCTTTTTGGCAGTGCGGTGCTTGTTTCAATTAGCCGAAGAAAATGCAAATGAACACCCAGAACTAGCTGAAATAATTAAAAACGACTTCTACGTTGATGACATGCTAAGTGGTTCGGATTCCGTGGAAGAAGCCGCGTCTATAGCAAAGGGTGTTTCAGAAATTTTAAAGCAGGGTCACTTTGAGTTACGCAGATTTTACTCAAATGATCGCGAAGCCTTAAAATACGTGGTCGAGAATAATTCGCCAATAAAAATTTTAGATTTTGGTGCAAATGAAAACGCAAAAACATTAGGTCTAACGTGGTGCCCCACGACAGACACCTTGAGGTACAATATAAGTGAGGCGCCACTTGCAAGCAAAGTGAACAAACGCACAATACTTTCCAGTATTTCGCAAGTATTTGATCCTCTCGGCTTGTTAAGCCCATGCATTATAAGAGGCAAGATATTAATGCAATATTTGTGGCTTGAAAAAGTATCGTGGGATGAAGGATTGCCGTTCCATGTACATTCGACTTGATGCGACATAAGGCCAGAGCTTCCGGTGTTGAATGATCTACGAATAAAGCGTCATGCACTTTGTGCAGATCTTAAGTCCTCTGAATTGCACGGATTCGCCGACGCTTCAGAAAGAGCATACGGCAGATGTATTTTCTTAAGAGTTGTAGATCAACACGATAACGTCTTTGTCAATCTTCTATGCGCCAAGACAAAGGTGGCACAGTTAAAGACCATAACATTACCTCGGTTAGAACTTTCCGGCGCTACAGTCGTAGCCAGATTAACAGACAAAGTAGTCAAGTCGCTAAAAGTAAGGATTGACAACTGTGTTTTGGACAGATTCTACGATCGTGCTAGGTTGGTTAAAACTTCCACCAAATAAACTCAAAACGTTTGTGAGCAATAGGGTATCTGAGATTCAGCAGTTGACCTGTTCGGGTAAATGGCATCACGTACCAAGTAGGGATAATCCTGCGGATTTACTGTCGCGTGGAGTTAGGCCCACTGAAATGCAAAATTTAGAATTATGGTGGCACGGGCCCCAATGGCTGTCTGAAAATTCGTCTAATTGGCCAAGAGCTGTAACCGCGGAAAGCAGCAATCTCGAATTGCCTGACATTCGAAAGGGAACTCACGTGTTTGTTTCTCAACAAACTGAGACATTCCCAATAAAAGATTTCTCTAAACTCGAAAGATTAAAGCGTGTTGTAGCATGGATGATGAGATTCAAAACCAATAGTCTCTCCAAAAACGCACCTGCAAAACGTCAGGTCGGTCCATTGACGTTAAAAGAAATAAATAATGCATTCCAAATTTTAATCAAGGTAGCGCAAGGTGACTCATTCTACCAAGAAATTCGAAACATAAATCTGAACCAGGAATGTAACCGTAAAAGTCGAATTTTATCTCTAAACCCGTTTATAGACGAGCAGGGCGTGCTCAGAGTTGGAGGGCGTCTTCAAAACTCCAATATTTCAATGGATAAGAAACATCCGATTATTTTATGCGCTAAGCACCACTTAACTCGCCTCCTTTTCGAAGAGGTACACATTCGTTTGTTGCACACCGGCCCACAACAAATGCTGGCGTCCATAAGAGAGCGATTTTGGCCAGTGTTAGGTCGCAGTCTTGCAAAAAAGGTGTTTAGGCAATGCGTTCCATGCTTCAAAGTCAACCCAAAACCTGCCCAAGTTATAATGGGCCAGTTGCCTGAGGCCCGCTTACAACCGAGTCCGCCCTTCTTTACAACTGGCATTGATTATGCCGGTCCACTTCTAATAAAAGATCGTAAGGGGCGCGAAGGAAAGATAAATAAATGTTATTTGGGAGTTTTTATATGCTTTACCACAAAGGCGGTTTACCTAGAACTCATTTCGGATTTGACGAAAGACGCGTTTATCATGGCGCTAAAGCGATTCGTGTCGCGTCGCGGAAAACCAGCCCGTATTTTTTCTGACAATGGCACTACATTTGTGGCAGCAAATTAAGCATTAAAGCATTTAGGAAAATTTTTGAATCAGTGGGGTGGTGACCTAGTGGATTACTTTACGCAAATGGCAATCGAATGGCACTTCATACCCCCTTATTCACCTCATTTCGGGGGCTTGTGGGAATCCGCGGTTAAGTCGAGCAAAAAACATCTCAAACACGTTTTGGGCAATGCCCATCTTACTTTTGAGGAACTTAATACCTTGCTTGTGCAGGTCGAGGCAATTTTAAACTCTCGTCCTCTTTTCCCTATGTCTGACGATCCCAACGACCTAAATCCTTTGACTCCGACTCACTTACTAGTTGGGTGTCCACTTTCGCAGTGTCCAGATTTCAAGAAGACTCCAGTTGGCAGGCTTACCAGATATCAGCACATCCAACAATGTCAGCAGCATTTTTGGAAACGATGGAGAAGAGAGTACCTTTCCGAACTTCAACAGAGAAACAAATGGAAGACGCAACAAGCAGGCATAACATCAGGAGCCATAGTCGTCATCAAGGATGTCAACACGCCGCCCTTATGTTGAAAACTTGGTCGGGTGACCCATCTTCACACAGGCAAGGATGGAGTTTGTCGAGTAGCGACCGTACGAACAACCCCGGGGTAACGTCAAGCGTTCATTTTCAAAGCTCTGGCCGCTTCCCCAGCGGGAGCCAATCGCTAAGTAGCAAGTTCAACGTTTTGCAAGAGCCTTCTTGGGCCTTTCAAGGTGGGGGGCATGTTAGGATTTGTGTTCACGGTATCTGGCATGTGCGCGTTTATGTGAACTGCTATAAAACAATTATATGGTGCGAGTGCAAAATGCTGTGCATTTGGTAACAATAGGGATCTCAGTGTGCGCCCGTTTGAAACTTTTGTAAAAGGCGTTGGTTAATTTTGAACGAATAATTTTAATTTCAAAAAAATGTAGTTTGGACTTTAGTGATTCCAAAAACTGGCTTAGACCCTGTAAATGTTTCTGAGCCCTTTCTAGCTAGGGAATTAGCTTCTTCATTACCTTTTATCTCCTTGTGCCCAGGAGTCACATAAGGGTGACTCTATCGAGGTTCGCAAGGGTTATGAGGCTTTGAAGATAATACCATACCAGTTTTGAGTTAATCTGGTGACTGGCGAGCACTCCTAGAGCGGCTTGACTGTCAGTTAATATCAGGAAGGCAGTGACATATTTCCCTTATGATGCATACCATTAAATCTAGGCTTTATATCATGTATTCTAGCTCCAGTGCCACTGTCAGTTTTAGATACATCTGTATATTATACAGGTGCTTCAGCCTGACTGCGTATTTGTTGTACTTCTTAAGTCCAGCTTAGTTGGATGATAAAGGATTTATTGTAATATTGCCTAACGGGCATAGTGTCACGGCTCATATCTACTATAAAGTTTGTGATTATATTTGTTATCCCGGCATAGTCATGGGCAAATCTGGTTTGCCAGGTTCCATTACATTCCAGCCTGTGCGCCGCCAATCTCACCTCCGCCTTAACTACTATGTTAAGTGGAAATTGATCTTATCGCACTATTAGTATAGAGACAAGTTTTTGGAGTTTTGATGATTCTGTTATTGCCTGTCTCCGTCCCACCATTAGCCACAGCTGTGTACATCCAATGTACCATGCGTGGTTTGAATCTCCAGGTTTTGCCTAGTGCTCGTTTGGTTGTCATCAAGATCATTCTATCTTTGTTTGTAATTTTTTGAATGTGCTGTTGAAGTAAAACGGGTATTATCCCATCAGGTCCCGGTGCTTTATGTGCTCAATTCCTTGAGAGGTTATGACTTTGTTGGATATTAGCCAATCTTAATTTGCTAAATTAGCTACATATGAATCTGGAAGGTGCGTTTGGAGGAGTACCTCCAAAGTTTTCTTACTTGTTTCTGTGTGTTCGCCGTTTGGCTTTAGTATAGTTCCTACAGTTTCCACCGCATCTCTGGCTAAGATTTTCTAAAATCGAGCTGCTTCTAAAGTGTTCTCGACTTCTTGGTAGAACTTTCTCCAGAGGTCATTCTTGGCCTTACGTATTTGTTTATTGTATTCAGTGCGTGGTATTCTCCCCACTCTTCTGTTCTCTTAGCATGTTAAATAATTTACGCGTCTTTTCTGAGTTTTGTCAGTTTCTTAATCTACCAGCTATAGTATCCTTGTTAGAGGTTAGTTTTCTGATTGGACGGTTATTATATGACATGTGCTTATAATAGCTTCTTGTAAGTATACTGCAGTTAGCCTAAACATACCATTACTTTGAGCTTCTTTGACGTTAATTACGTGGCGTAATCCACCTAATTCCCTTTCTTTTTCTATGATGGATGTGGTACTCAAGCTTTCAAAATAAGTTCGAGAAACAATTCTACATTTTTTTATCAAGTGCTCTGTGTTTTATCAGTTTATTCTCTTGTCTGTGACTAGGAATATTATTTCAGTAGGAATTTGCATTTGTCGCTGCACCTTTCTTAGCAAGACAATTGATTTCGTCGTTGTTTTCTATTCCCCACATTAAAGTAACCTTATTGCCTTTTATTAGTTGCTTTAGAAACTGCCTGCAGTTCTAGGCGTTCTTGATTCAGAAGAGTAGAATTTGAGAGCCTTTAAAGCCTCCCGGTTGTTGTTTTCTCCTGTGTTCTTGAATGTGAAGATCTGACATGAATTTATGTCTGAAGGCTTGATGGAGTAACAACTCCTATTTCTTCTCTATCATCTGTCTAGATCCGTCTGTGTAGTAGATAAGAAAATCTTGTTCCAATTAGAGAATTTCACTGCTCCAAGTCTCGCAATAATTAACGACCACCTCGTATGGGCATTCTAAACAATGCTGTCTAGCACAGGTTTTGTTAAGGACTGAAGTTGAACGTGTATCAATATCCTTAAGTGACCAGTTAGGTTTCCGTTTTATTTTTGTTGCTTGTTGCAATCTCTAAGCCCCTAACAATGTTTTCCTTTTTATATGAATCTGTAGAGAAATTGGACTTATTGTTAATTTTGTCAGTGCCACATGAATATGCTGATTGTTTTTACTCTTAGACCTTTGTAGCCTGTTCGACTCTCCTATTGTATTCTGTTCTTTTGTCTTGGAGTACTACACCTTTCCAATTTCGATATAAAATCACAGATTTCGTCAAAGAGCCTACGGCATGTCCAAAAGGCTGACGTTGCCTTTGTCTAAATGTTAGTTAAATGTAGGTTCCATATAGTTTCTTGACTTAACATTAATCCCCAGAAAATCAACAAAAATGGTAGATAGTACAATAATTATCTTATTGGAATTCACGTTAAGTTCCTTTTCCAGACATCAATTTTCTATCAAGTTGTATATTTACCATTGATAACCTAAACTAAAGTGGCATAGTTTAATTAGAAGTTTATCAATCACCTGTGTTCACAGCGAATGATTCCACTTTAGGGACATCCCTTTACTGTAAAGACAATGAGAGGATTATTTCCAATAAAAGTCGTAATAATACGTCATGGTCTTAGCATGATGTTGATCTATATTTAATAGTGTGGGGTTTTGTTTCCTTTATCAAATGCATCCTTTATATCTATGGATGCACATAACGTCACTGGTATCTTTTCAACATCTTTAACTAGACAAAGCAGAGCGCTTATAGTGGATTCTTTTACTTGATAGCAAATTGTTTTGGAAGAAATGAGTATGTATAAGGATATTGCCTCTGATAGGGTTGTCTATGATTTAAGTAAAAATGAACTAACTTCTTGTTTTTGGTATAAACACCAATATAACTTTCCTCCATGGAAGTATGTAGAGTATAGCTTGCTTTCAAGGTATTTGTAAGGTAAGGTGATTTATAGGGATAGTCCATTTAATTTTGTTTGAGATGAAGATATTAACATCCAGGCTTTTTCCAGTTCTGGGTACTCTAAAAATAGGCTCCTCTAGATTAGCCTGTTTGATTATGTCTTTGAGGCTTTTTAAGAAAACCTACCTATCAGAAGAATGATGTTCTCTAGACATACTAGTATTAGCTGTCAAGGCAGGTTCATTTATCCCTTCCCAGGATTGTTTTCAGGACTTACGTTTGGTTTTTCTTAATTCCTTTTATTGTAGTCTTCAGTAAGTTCTTCCAATCTCGCACTCTCAGCCTTGCTAGATTTTCTTATTACTCGTTTTGGCTTTGAATCCATCGAAAGCTGTTCTTTTTTCCACTGTGAAACTGATTACAAGTTTACTGTAACCTAAAAGCTTCGGAATAGCAGAACAGCTATAGCTTTAGTAGGTGGTAGCATTATGCAAAGTTAGTGGTAACACTAATTTTTTATAAAGACTACCTGATTTGAATTCCGTGAATAGCATTATTTATTTGTCTCAAAATTAATTCTGAGAACCTTAGGTAAATTAATTTTTATAGAAAAAAAAGAAATCTAGATTTAATTTATGATTTCTTGTTTCCAGTATTTTGTAAACTGAAATGTAAAAAAATGAAATTTTCTACTGGTCTTTATTGTGGTGTCTATTATTTAATACGAATTTCAGTTGTCGACACGGGCCATTCAATCACGCCTTTTCCGAAAATGCACGTTACGCCACTGGCAAAACCTACTCGGCGACCTACTCTTGTGTTTTTTCATAAAATGCACCGTTTGCTAGTAAAATCGAATTTTCAGAAGTCACGTAATGTAAGTGAGAAACCTTAAATAAGAAGGTTCGATTTTGCATGACCTTATGACGCTTATGAGTTATGATTTGCCACAATTCGCGATTTTCATCAACCAACACTATACGCTGAAAGCCCACTCGTCTAAGTATTATCCCTGATTATCCGTAATATACAGAGTGTTTTATGATGGGTACATATAGATGTAATAGTAGATTCTACATAGCAAAACTAGAAAAGAGAAACTCTTATAAACCTATGTTCTATAGTGTTTTGTTCCCAGTATAGAGAGTGATAAAAGTTTTTAAAATAAAAAATTTATTTTTTTTAAATAATTTAAATGGATGTAAAAAATATCTACAACTGCTGAAAATAGCGTCCTTCAGCTGCAATACATGTTGATACATATAAAATGCATCGTCTCTTATATAAACTGTAACTGTAATGCATAATCAGTCTCAACTCCACAGCAGTGCTGTATTGCTAAATTATGTTTTGGGTATATGCATTTTCTGTGTTGACAATTAATTGTACATAAAAAACAAAGTTGATGAATTCCACAGCATTTGCAATTTAAGTTAAAATGCACAAAAGGGCAAGAAGTACCTAAAAATATTAACTTTCTGCAGTGAAACATGAACATGCGCTCAACTGCGATATAAACAAGTAACCACAGACTGACAGATGACAATAATTGCCACCTTGACATCAACAAATCCTCTTGTTGGAAGTTTTAAATTAAGCTCTAACTCTTAAAAAATAGCTAGTTAACAGAAAACCAAAAAAAAAGATCACGATTGACATTATGTTGTATGCATGGCTTCATATCAACGAACAAGTAAATTCTGTGAATTACACAATTGCTTAGGCTGTTGATGAATTTCCGCAGCAGCTTGATAAAGTTGATTTATTAAATGTTCTTGACTTTCGATTGGAATAAAGTACTTTTTCTTTCAAACAACCCCATAGATAAAAGTCTAGAATACTTAAGTGCAGTGAAGGAGCTGACCCCCTGCACCCAACCAAGCTGTTACTGAACCTGCAGTATGAATAGAAGTCCCATCTTGCTGAAACCACATGTTCCTTTGTGGGCCAGAGGTACATCTTACATAAGAATAGACAGAGCTTCTTGGAGAAACTTTGGCTAGTTTTGAGCATTAAAATGATTTTATTCTAAATTGATGTTGAAATCTGGTTTCCCAAACTTGATGTGGACTTTCTAATGCCCATGTATGCAAATTATGGTAGTTATTCACTTCGTTTCCAGTGAAATGGGGTATCACCAATGGCAAAAATTTTGTTGAGCGATATTGTCTCCTTTGCATAGATTTTGCACGCTTTATAAATGGTGAGGGTGATATTCTTTGTCATGAATTTTGCGCCACACTGAACTTTGAAACAAACCTAGATGGTTAGCAATTCTATGGGTATAAGTAGTAGGATTAGCAGTTATTGCATTTATGGTATCATTTTCAAGATCAATATTTCTGTTTCGACCAACTGGTGAATTGGAAAAAATTCACACACGTTATTGTGAATTCGTATAAAAATTTGATGATCTGGATGTCTACAATTTGGATATTGCTGATGGTATTCTTCTGCTGCATTTCCACAAATAAAATGCATATCAGCATATTTCGCGATTAGTATACTCCATTATTATTAACTACTGTTGATAATAATGACACTACTATTTGATACAAATCAAGATAACTAAAGCAGCTTACTACTCACAAATTGTTTGACAGAATTTGTTCGTTGTTATTTTGCATGGCAACTAGATGTAATCTGTTGTCAGTTTCTCCTCATTATCTCAGTAATCCTTGAGAATTGGATATGGGTGTGTTATGGTTTTTTTACTCCAAATGTTTAATGAGCCCCTAGAGTTGTGTCCACACCTTTTGAATTTCTGTGAATATGATTTGGTACAATATAATAAAACTACATTCAGTAATTGAGTACAAACAATTTATTTAACAAAAGTAAATATATTTTCATATAAAAATTATTTTACATAACCAATAGTATTATGGAACTACTATGTGAAAGACTATTATATGTTACGTATAATGGTCTCGAGCATATATCAACTGGCCAAGTCATATTTAATCACAATTAAGTTCCTAATATCTTATGTAGTTATAAATCATGAAATAAAACTAAAAACTTCTTATCAGTTATAGAACTGAAAAAACAAAATACTACAGAACAAACTAAGAAATCTGATAATACTTCTGGATGGAATTTGGAAAAATTAAGATACAATGCTTTGGATTATTATAAGAACAAAATCTTTGTTATGAATATATCATCCTATACAATCGATTTTGTATTCTTGCCCATGTAGGGCCTTGGAAAAATCCAATACAGAATAAAATTATCACATACAAAACAATTAACACTAATGTCAGGTTGTTATATATCCACGACTTCATGGTGAAAGCGGAATCCTTTTTGTAAACAAATAGATATTTCAATCGTACCATATCACTATCTGTTACAACGAAATATTTATCTGGAATACTGCCAGAAATACTACCTTGGTTAACAGCTCGTTCCTTAAATTTTGCATCTGAAATTTTACATTCATATTTTAATAAAATATCAAATATATAAATTAATAGACAATTATGTCCACTATCAGGGGCGCTCGTAACCTAACTTCAGGGTAGGTAAATTGAATTTCTTTATAATTTGACAACCAGTCATGTGATTCCGGCCTACTCTGAAGTTAGGTCACAGGCCGCTGCTGCCCATTATTAATACGTTTGATATAAAAATCTAAGATACACAGAAATTTGAAGTAGAGAGCTCAAATGTTATATTGTTTTATATGTCTTAAATTGTAAATAAACTCACAAAGGCTGAATTTCAAAAATCCTCTAACCTAACATTTTGTTTGCTATTGCCTTGTGTGCAGGTTTAAAACTTATTTAGAAGGTTTATTGTTTTGTGCTGTTTAACGTGATCTTCAAGTGCAGACTTGCTTTATATGGAAAACTTTAATGCGAATTTTGATCCTGAAAAAGTGCATATTCAAGTCGATGTTGTGCTAAAATATAAGCTCATCCTAAAATGTTGGATGAAGGATGTTCCAAATCGCTTTCAATTAAAGTTAATACGTCCTGTATGGTGTCCTTTGACAGCTGGAATCTTTAGAAGAATTCTATGTCATTCCAGTCATTAAAATGATCAGGCCTTTCACGGATGGTGTATTCTTCCCGTACAGGAAATAATTCTTCTATTTCTTTTAGTTCTAACAGCACATTTGCCATTCCTAATAAATTTTTTTATGTGTTTCATGATGAAAATCACGTGTACACATAACAAAGAAATAACACAACAAAAATTATATTTGGTTATGTTCATACTTCCTAGCAGTTGACAGGAGGTTATGTTTATGATTGAAATAAAAAATTTCGATTATTTTCGATCTTGTTTGTTTCGATTCGGGAATTTATTTTTACAGGTTATATTTATATCAGAATTGCATCCTGGTTATTTTAAACCATGCAGTATTGCAAAACAAGACCAAATAGTCTTTTATTGATGTTAATGTTTATTGAGGTAACATTTTAATATGTACAAATGGAAAATTTACAAGTTGATGTAAAATAGTTTGGTGCGAAGAGTTGAATTTCAAGCATTTAATTAACTGCAAGGCAACCGTTGAGTCATAAACAGCTTTAAGCATGCGTCAATGCTTTTGGCTGTTCTTGTAATAGTTTTATAGGATTAGACTGTAGTTCCAGTGATTTAATAAACTCTTGTCAAGGCTAAGTCGTTTAATCAATATCTAAAAAGTTGCACTGAAAAGGCTTCTGGCTTGAGAAATTTTTCTATTGATTCATTCTTAGAAAAATGTTTAGAATTCCTGTTTATATTGATTAATTTATTTAAAACAATTTTAAGATAAGCTGCACTGCAAATTACTTAAGTGCCTTGGTATTATTGTTTTTGATTTTTTAATAATGGGTTGTGTGGACACACTTGTCAATATCATGTTTGAAGGATAGTCTATCTCTGTCAAACTAACCATGAATTCTTCTGTGCTCTCTCTTCTTTGACAAATGTGTTCACACTAATTCAATGACAAACAAACATTAAATTGATATCAAGGCACTCTATAAAATACTTGCCTTTGCATTTGACTTTGTCAATATCATCAATAACTTCACACACTGCAATTATACTTTTTCTACCTCCTAATGTACTGTGTACCCATGATAAACTAAATGGAGCATATGTCATGCTAACAGTTATTTCAGATGTTAAATATATTCCTTTTCCATAAAGAAGTTCCTGAAAAATGAAAACAAATGAATCTTAAATATCTTCTACTGTCAACTATCAATATTTTCACAGCAACAATCTTTAAAAACATTTGCACTTTAAATGTTATTTAAATACACAACAATGCTATAAATCTAATTCAATTTTGTATTTCTTATTGTTTTCGAGATCCAATAAATTTGAACTGAAAATAAAACCTATTTGAGTATGTTGTAATGCTCCAGTGACTTAAAAGTCTAGTCAATGCTGAAGAAGAAATATTTAAATTAAGCATACAAGGTAATCAATTTTACTTAACTTTCCTTGTATCATAATTCACTTGTAACTTTTAATCTCAATTAACCGTTACTCCCTTAACCTAAAATTTATATTATTGTTCGTTTCAAAATAAGGAAAACTAACATTCCTCAATAAACTATTGCATACAATTCTTGTCATTTGTAAGTATAAACTGTTTGAAAATATCAAATGCTATACAAGTACTGTAATGATTTATTTTGAAATTGATAGTTGTGCTGCTGCCAAGTTAAACCAAAATTCAAAACAGTTGCGTCCTTAATTATTTTAGATTCTATCAGCAAACATAATACCTTTGCAATACCAAAATGCTGCTGAAGCCCGACCTTTAATATGGAATAAAAATTATCCAATTGGCTACCATGATAACCTAAAAAAGAACTTCTAGATCCTTTTCTTTTATGCCACGTAGTCTCAGCTCTTTCAGGATAAATAACTTCAAATGTATAGTGTGGTTGGAATGATTTTCTTATTTCACTAGGTACATTCACTTCATTCTATGATCAGAAAAAAGAATATAAACGACTACAGTAGTCTACATACTATTTTGATTACCTACATAACTGATCTTTTTTAATTGTGGCTGCTCCTTTTGACAAAACAACCATAACAGTAATTCAATTACTTCGTTGGAACACATTTGTGGACTCTTCAATATATTGTCTAATGTTGGAATAGTTTCACATGTGCGTCTCTAAAAAAAGTTTTTTAAACTTTTACACATTTATCAATATATAATCGTTTACTCACCAGGTTGTCAATATCTTTATTGGATTCTTTAATATACATTGTAGGGAATGGCCTTAAGCATCTATCTACTCTATAGGACTGAAGTGCAGCCATAAATAAACATAATAAAATATCACAACCATAAAAGTTATCACGTAAGATATTCACGATGGCATTAAGTTTAGACTCTTTGGTTGTACAACTGGACATTTTATTATCAATACCTTCTTCGTTCCAGGTATCTGACGACATGTTGTTTATATTTAAAATGTGTTTGTAATTATTAGACATTCTTTATATAGACAGGACTGAAAATAGTAACTTCTGTATTTTAATTTCTTCAGAAACATTATATACTTACTGACAATGTTTTCTAAACCCATGGTTTATCTCACATTAAAACTTATTTCCATAAATGTTATATTCCTAGAAAATATAGAACTTGGGATTTACCAATTTTCTTGTCAAAATATTCTGTATTTATAGGTACAAGTGGTACAAGTTATATGTTACTGATATGGAAACCGTTTACGTTTCTTGTTATCAGGAATACACCAGAAGATTTGATTATAGTTTGGCACGTTATTTGTTTTCAAATGAAGTAATTCACATGAACATTTATAGGAACTAGAACAAACCGTACGAGGATACAAAAATCAACAAATTAAAATATTGGCATCTGCCTTTTGTGATTTTAAGCTGGGAACATTAGGTACTACATTTGCTTAACAGATGGCGTGAGACAGTAGTGGCTACCGTACCACATACATGGTGATCGTTTGGATTTGTTTAGTTTTTTTGTCAAAATTAACGAAAAGTTTTTTATAGATTTTAAAAATTTATTTTTCTTTTTTGTGTATGTAGTAGTAGCGGTTTTAACAGTATTGCCATCAGGACGCCAGCCATTTTGAAAATGCGTTCAACAATTAACGGAATGAAAAACATTATTATGCTTAGTTTAAGCTTGTAAAATAAGGAACATAACTGATATAGAAATATCGTGGCTTTGCATTCTCTTGAGTAAAGTTTTTCTATTTTAAGGATAAATTATTTTCTTAATATAGATTAGCTCTTCGCTCTAAAGAAACCTAAATGTAATGTATTTTATTCATTCAGATTACTTAATTAGGTGTAGGCATGGAATTACAAGATTTTACAATTTTTGTCCTGATAATAACACTGTTAAAACAGACTTTTAATTATACATACGTAATATGTTACACATTTATGTCAAGATCAAACTAACCGTCAGTGTTACTAGAAGCACTTCCCGTTTCTAGGATCCCGGTGATATCTTGTGATTCTTGTCATATATTAAAAGTTTACTGCGAATAAAATTTTTCTAATTTTGATAAGTGAATCATTAAAGTCTATTTTGAAGAATGAACTGTTTGCGCAATATTGCGATTCGCCCTACAACTCTTAGTGCCCTAAAGTAAGGAAATATTTTATATATTGCTTTGGTTATGATGTAACTTTTGCCATTAAGAGATTTATGATAGATTATTTTTACAGACAAGCAAGATTCATGTCTAGTCAATTAGGTGACCTAGGTAGTGGTGCCGGTAAAGGTGGTGGTGGTGGTGGATCAATTCGTGAAGCTGGAGGTGCTTTTGGAAAAACAGAAGCAGCTCGCGAAGAAGAATATTTCTATAAGAAGGTATACAAATGATACTTTATAAAAGTGCGCTTTAAATGAGTTTAACTGTACTTTTAGCAAAAAGAACAAATTCAGAAGTTAAAGTCTGATTTGAATGATGAAATTAGTTTCCATGAAGAACAAATTAAAAGGCATCAAGATGCCATAAGCCGTCATAAGCAACGAGTTACTGAGATCGACAAACACTAGAGCTTAACATTTGTATTTTGTAATACCTATGTTTAAGATATTCTGTGTAGTATACTTAATAGTTGTAAAACTACCTTAACGTAAAATAAATATGGCATGTTAATATTATCTTAGTCATTTTTCATGCAGAATATTTTGTGCTTTATTAAATTAGTTCTACAAACATAAAAATACTAATTGGTTGTCACGAGAATATAAATTATATATATGTTTGTACTTTAGTAGACTGTTTACTTTAAATATATTTTGGATTGTTACATAATGATTGGGTGTGTATTCATCACTAGTTGACAGAAGGCAACCTCTTGACCAGAAATATTTGTAATAGTCTTTGATAAAAACTCGATTTAAATTATGAAGGTGCACATTTCTCTAAAATAAAGTCTATAAGTATTATATAAGAATCTTGAATGTATAATTTGAGAATTATAAGGTGAATTTTATTACTTGAACTAGTGATTCTAGCATTACAAGAATATCTGTTTTCTTGTCAGTTTGATTATTATGAAACTGTTTCATAAAAACTAATAGAATTGACAATAAAATGGCTATCGTTATGAATGGCTTGGGTGATACTTCAAGTATTGCTGAATTTTTGGACATCAGCATTCGCGACATTTTAAATCCAGACTCAATTTGGTAGTTTACTTTGCTAAAGGTTCATTGAATATTATCTCCTTGAGATTAATATGAATACAAAATTCATAAACTAGCTTAGAGCAAGATAGCAAATTCTTTTGTTTTCAAAATTCAAAACGTATTCTATGTTTATGACATCCTTATGAAATTTTAATTTTCTATCCTATTTGCTAATTATATTAGTAATAATTTAAGGTTATATATAAAGCGTATTGTGGCAGGTATCAGTTGTTTTTATGTATTTCATGTTCAGCTAGTGCTAGAAATAGGCTTTTAGCACTAGAACTGTTTACATAATTCATTCTACAATTCAAAAAGACTATGAAATCATTGCTCATTGGGGCATACCTTACGAATACGTCACTTTCATAACCTTGTAATTAGCCTTTTTACATCAGCTAAATTTGACGACCAAGTGACAGCACTTTAAAAGGGCTCATTTCAAATGTTCTACATGCAGTTGTGTGAAGAGACAAGCTAAATTATAATTTGCTATAATACATCAAACTTGCATTACTTTCTTAATTGTTAAGCAAATTATTATTACAAAATAAGTTGTTAAATGCAAAAATGATAAAGATAGGGCAATTCTGTGCTTCAAAACGCAACAAGTTAAGAGAAAAGGATAACTACAACTTTGAAATCATTATGATTATTACCGTGAGCGAGTAGAGAGCCACAACCATAGTACAGTCTTTTTCAAATTAAATGAGAATCTGGATTTAAATTGTATAATAATTACTGTACTTTACAGGTTTTTATTATAATTATGTATTGTAAATTTAAGAATATGTGTATCTAAACAATTGATTATTTTATTAATTGTAATAGAAACATACAATGCGCAACAATTATTACGCGATTTAGCTCCTTCAGATTCTCATTTAATTTGGCAAAAGCTGTACAAAGTTTTGATTCCACAACAGGAACCCGCTTTCTTAAGGAATGCCGCTTGTTGCAGTAGTGGATCTACGGACTACGGTGGAAGGGAAGGTTATAGAGGCTACAAGTCCCCCCCCACCTCATTGGTGCCATTTTACAATTTATAGCTTTATAATATAATTCTTTCCCTTAGCTAATTAGCCTATAATGACTGATTATAATTTTTCAAGCTCCCTTCATTTGACAGTTTTACATGTCCTCCATCGGCTTATTGTACATTCACTGTTTTCTATGTTCAATATACCCTCTTAGGGACGTGTAAAGGTGTTTTGGGATCTTGGTGCCAAGTTCATAAATTTAGTATTAAACAAGCTTTAAGGAAATAGAATGTAATAATGTTATTTTGAGGTCTCTTGACATACCAAGTTTCGGTGTGGTACACTCAGTTTTGTAATACGTGAAAGAAAGATAACCTGAATAAGCCTTCTACCGCCATGGCACATGATGGACCACTACAAACCATCGCCATCGTGTAGAAGGAGGGCTGGCGTGCAATGGCTGACAGTGGCTGATAATGGTGGAAGATGGCTTTGGGAGCGATTTTTCTCCCCACATCAAAGGGACCCAGCATGCGTAAGCGAAGTGCGCAGTGGGTTCCCACATGGTGGTCCATATCTGACTCCGTTCTGTTCTGTTTATTTATTATTATTATTCTGATTCTGTTGCTGATTAGCTGCTCATACAATTACTTAATCATGACAACCTGGAGCAACGAGGAGACGTTCAAATTTATTGAACTGTATCAAATGGAGCCTTGCATTTGAAATCCCCAGAACAACCAACATAAAGATATAAAAATTTACTGAATTACTATTTACTTAAATTATTCGTTTATTGAAGAACAATAAACTACGAACGAATAGATGACCCAGTGGCGCCCTCAAAGACTGACCCATCGTCGGCCAGCGTGTGGATAAACCGGCGACTGGTCACCATTAATAGTGGCCATCAAGCGACCACCATAGTAGTCCATCATGGGCCATCGTGTAGAAGAGCCTTAAAGTGTAATTGTAAGTTCGACGATTTTTTAAAGTACAGTAATTAATATGTTGTTCTTACAGTAAGTGTTCTGTCTAATGTTCATGCGTAAGTATACTATTAGAATCAGCTGGACGCAACGGTTACTGATCGTAACGACCACACTTGAGATTTATCTATCGGTCACAGATGACCAATGCACAGTACTGCAGATAAAGATTTGAGTCCTGCTACTGGTCAAGAAGAAGGTATGTTGTATTTTGAAAATTCTGTGTTTACATATGGAAATCTGCATGAATGTAAAAACTACGGCTTTTAACTTGACTAAAGCAGAATCATGTCGGTTTACCTTTTATACATTTTGGTTTTATTATTCTAAAAAATGCATGTTTCTTTTAACTGTAAACAATTACAAATAAATTGAAAAAGGTCTTTAATGCGATCACGCTAAGATGTAATAGACGATGTAATTTACATTATTTGGATTACTACAGTTTTTCCATCAATTTTGAACTAGAAGAAAGTAAAAAGGATTTCCAGAAATTTTAAATTTCTTCTCGTCTATAAAGTTAAAGATAGGAGTCAAATAACAATAAGGAGAATTCCAGTCATAGATAAAATTCCAAGTTCTACTACTGGTCAGGAAGAAGGTGTGTCATTTTCTATTTACATGGAGATCTTCAAAAATGTAAAAACTATGAACAGGATTTACCTATTAGAATTTAAGGTTTTTCAGATTTCTCTAAGATACATCTTCATTCTTTACATCTAATTTCTAATTTATTTCTGGTATAATAATTTTTATATAAATAAATAGGTTTCTAATGTTAAGAATAACCAAAGTAAGGGAATTAATTACTATTAAAATAGATTTCTTTTCACTATAAATTACTCACAATCTAATATATACAGGGTGAGTTTTTCTCGATGTTTAGTATGGGGATCTTGGAAACTAGCGAAGATAGAGAGACGATTAAATGGGAAAAGAATTGCAGTTTTACGAGCTCAATTTAATAAGTTTTTTGTTTTTTTTGGAAAAAATGCATGGCTAACTAGATATCTTGCAAAAATAATTTTTTTGTTATTTTGCTTGGTGCCTATGGCTCTGTTATTATCGACTTTAGAAAAAATGTGTAAAGGAGAAAGTTGCAGGTAATTATGTGCTTAATAATACAGTCTAACCGAATTTTTTATTTAAGCTATAATGTTTGAGTTATGACACAAGCTTATGTTTTTTCTAATGGAAACCATAGTCGGCCCTTTTTCAGCGATTCTAACGATATACCACTTGACATAGTTATTTTTATAAATAAATAAATTATGACCTTTTTTTCTTTTCATTTTCGAACTGTTCAAGTAGTACGCTATGGAAACAATTGATAAATGCGCATCGCGTTTAATAATAAAATTCAAGCAAGTTATTAATATTTTTCTTTTAATTTCGAAATTATAAACGTAATTATTTTGGCGTGAAATGTTTATTCCGTTAGACTTTTAAATAAAAATAATTTTTGAAAAACTAATAAACAGAGAATGACAAACAATAAAGGAAATTAGGATATAAATAAGGTAGTACCAAAACAACGTTAGAATCGCTGAAAAAGGATCTTTTTTATAAAGTCATGGCTGACTATGGTTTCCATTAGAAAAAACACAAGCTTGTGTCATAACTCAAAAATTGTAGCTTAAATTAAAAAGTCGGTTAGACTGTATTATTAAGCACATAATTACCTGCAACTTTCTCCTTTACACATTTTTTCTAAAGTCGATAATAACAGAGCCATAGGCACCGAGCAAAATAACAAAAAAATTATTTTTGCAAAATATCTTGTTAGCCATGCATTTTTTTCAAAAACCAAAAAGCTCATTAAATTGAGCTCGTAAAACTGTAATTCTTTCCCCATTTAATCGTCTCTCTATCTCCGCTAGTTTCTAAGATCCCCATACTAAACGTCGAAAAAAACTCACCCTGTATAAAACGAATAAATGGAAAGAAATTGACGAAAAGGAGCAACTATTTCACATTTGTATGATAGAAATTTAAATTGGTTGGAATTAATATGAGAAAGAACACTATTTTCGATGAGTAAATAACAAAATAATAATAAAACAAATAAATTGTGAAAAAGAATTACTTTAAAATACCTCGTTAATTATATTCTTATAGATTCGATTGTTATTGCTTTTTAGGAAACATGAAAAATGATGCAATATAAGTCACATATATTAAGTTACAAAATGAAATAAAAAAAGATTTTTAATTCCAATGTTGCTGTTTACAGCTTAATATGTTGTCAAACGTTTTAGCTAATATGTAGATGAAATAAACAATTCAAATTGTTTAACATAAAAATAATTTAATTTCTCTAAAACCTACTTTCCTAACTTATGGTTTCTGCGTCATGCACATTAAAAAAGGAATGATAAACGATTGGAAAAGACAATAACTCTTGTAATAATGCTACATTACTAATAAAATATATTTCAAATAATTCACTTTCGGATTTCTAATTTGAGCTTTCTGGACGACCGTGATGCAGTGTGCAGGGTCCCTTAAGCTTAATTTATAGGTTGACGTACGATAACATAACCTCATATTAGGAACTTGTTGTTGTGTGACAAGCATCGAGTTCTTTGTGTATTCGTTTATTTTATTATAAAATTCTTTAATTATTAATAGTAAGTATGATACTTATTTACAATTAAATTGCCATGCGTTTAGGTTATAAAATTGAATGAGGGAGTTTTGGCATTTTACAAATGCGCTTGCGCAAATGCTTTTTATGCAAATGTAAAATGAAATCTACCCTTTTAAAGTTTACTGGCGGTCCTAGTCTTTTATCAGGTGTTCCTGCTTTCGCGAAACTTTCATCGGATGTCTAAATTTTGGCGACGGACGTCCGCTGGACGTGGGAATTATTTACTTGTTCTGTTTTGTCGCAACTAACAAGATCTTTGTTGAACAGCCGGAGTTAGAAGTGAACCAGGGAATTTGGGAAATTTAATAGAATCAGCCAAAAACAATCCCTTACTAGAAAATTCCTTTATGATGTGATGATGATGATGATTTTCTCAGTATGACTTCAAAGGTCCAAAAATACGGATATCTGAAGGTTGTAATGCTTTATCTTTAATATATGATACATTCTCAATATATTTAATAAGGGTATTTAGGACTCACTTTAAAGGCAGGCTCTTCTATGGGTAGCTTCTATTGAAATCCAACGTGCCTATTGAAACCTCATTTCTTTATAGACTATAAGAGAAGAAAAATAACTACATATCTGTTAACATAGTAGCTAAAATGGAATTCTTCTTTCAGGCAGGTCATCCTTTTATACGTATATCAAATCTGCTTAGTATTTTAGGACTTCGGACATTAGACATTACTGTGTAAGATTTTACAAAGATTGCTTTTCATTCGAATAAAGTGTAAAATTATATACATCACCGTGCTACTACTAGAGATGTTTCAAATATTCGTCAACTTTTATATATTTATATTCGTAACCGTATCAAGTAAATTTTGTTCAAATACATGAACAATATACGAATAGCTAACAAAACAATAATATAATCTAAAAATAATTTTAAAAAAACAAAAAAACAAAAATCTCCTTTCTATTATTTTATTATTCCTTTTCTATTATTTTACAGCGGGCTATTTCCTAGAACCTTCCTTCCCTGCTGTCTCTCTGGCTATAGCCTTGTTCATATCGGTGACCGTTGACCAAATACATACAGAAACAGTAATTTTAAGCTTACGCGCTGCCAGCATCGAAGAAAGCGCTTTTTAAGACGGTAGCAAACAAATCAAAGATGGTTGTTGCCAACCGTCCAGGAACTTTATGATTCAAGTGCTACCACTTGCTGCCTGCTCCTGAACACAAGCATTGCCTTTACAAAAATTAACGTTCGCTGCCGATCGTTCAGGAACTTTTTACAGACAGCGCTGCTAATTGCTACTTGCTCCTGAATGCAAGAATAGGCGCATATAGGTGCTTCAGGCGTTGGTGACTGTTTATAATCAGTAAGCTGTGGTCGTTGTCGTTGTGTTCATCTTGGTTGTTAGAGTATTCCAAAAGATAGATGCGTTTATGACTTAATTGCTACTTAGCTTACAGTAAATTTTACAAGTTCGTCACAGCAGGGTGTTATAAATCTGCTTACCCGTGAAGACCTTTTCTAACATTAACACAGGGTCATACTAAGATAAGTTTTATTTTCGTAAATACTTTTAAACTAAAATGTTAGAAATATAAATTATTTCAATACGGCCCTTGGTTTACCCAATCGTCTGTGAGACTTGCACTGCTTGTATTTGTTGATTTTTATGAGGGAACCGCTGTGAAATATTTACGAAGTCAAAGTCATAAACGCACTATATCTTTCGGAATACTATACGACCAACTGCAACGATGACTATTGCGTCCATGGTGACCATTGCGACCAAAAACCAACAACAAGGATGACAGTTACGACCAGCGGCCGTTGTGTTCTACACCTATTAGAATTAGAAAAAGTTGAAACAGACCATTAGGTAAACACTTGCAAAATACAATCTTTTAGACACTACTACTTACTTGAAATTTTATGTGTTGGAAGTATCTGTCTAGTTAACTTTACACAATTCGGTGATACAAGAGAAAAGTTTGGGTAAAGATTAAGTTGATTATAGATTCTCCATCTTAGGTTTTATGATCCTGCAATTCAAACTAAATACTGTGAAAATGTGTTGACAAATGTTCAATAACCCATCACAAATGCAGACTTGCTGATGTCATCCGTTCTTCGAAGTTATTTATTTACGACTTTACAGTTGAACTGTCGCTTTGCATTTGTTCAGATAAATGGTCTTTGTTCAGTCAAGTAGTACCACAAAATGCAAGATGCTCGACGAATACTATGAAAGCTTAAAATTCAAATAAACTGTAAACAAAGGCAAAGGTCTTTGGATGCAAAAATAAGTAAGGGGCCCGTTACTGTTCTTGAATTAATATTGAACAAGCTTAAAGGGTATTAAAAAATGAAAAATGTAATCTTGCACTTACTGCACTCCACTGTTGAACAGCCCTGATCTTCTGAAATTGATCTATGGCTTGATTTGACTTTTACTTATTTTGAGAGCAGCGATTTCGAAACTTAACGAAAGCAGTTAATGTTTTAGAACTGAACTTGATAGACACTGATGCAGTGAACATCAGTGGAATCAACTACTTATGAAATTGGTTTCAAACTTTTTCAAGATGTAATATGGCAGTTGTGAACATAAAGAAAAAGAATAATAATAGTAGTAATACAGGGTGTTTTATCCAGATGATAACCACTTCACCACAGAAATTACAACAAAAAACAAGCTGATTTTCATAATAAACCTGTTTGAAAAGACACCGTTTCAAGATAGATATAGAATGCTAAAGTTTCATTTAAGATTGTTGTTTGGATATCTAGGGAACAAAGTAAGTTACACAAACTCATGATCCAGCAGCCAGGAATAGCTTTCTTATGATAAAATAAGTGGAAAATAAATAATGGAAAAAATGTCAAAATCTCTATGGTTATAGAGTTATTGGCCCTGCAGACACGTAAACTTTTGTCGCTACATAGTCGTTATTTGTTAAAATATCAAAAAAGTCTTCTGTATGTCTTAAATCTACTTCCGATTATATAGGGTGAACTCTGTAGCTGAGATACATCAAATTTCAAGTGTCTCTTTTTTTCTTCTGACATTAAGTAAATTCAAATTTTTGTTACAAATGTAAATTATAAGGGCTCAGTTCAGGTTTTAAATTCGACAGTGACAGGTTCTAATTCCAGCTCCAATTCTGACTCTGTTAAATTTAATCAGTTCTGGTAGTAGGTTCTGATTCTAGTCTGTTAGGGGCAGACATTTGGTAGAGCAAACACACTTCTCTGAAAAATTCATGATACTATCTTCTGGAATCTACAATGTAACAAAAGGAGTTGCTTTTGTTTATTTCTTATTGAGCAAATTACGTTTCTTTAAATTTTATTTTAATTTAGGCTTTGTGCTTTAAGCAATCTGTTGTTCAATCCAGAATGTTAATATCTAAGCACTTGTACAGCCTTAAAATAAGTTTTGAATGAATAAAATTATTATTAAACAAAGATATTTTTTATTTATGATAATTACTATTCGCCTTACACCTAACAGTAGAAAGACATAGGATTAAGTAAGTAAGTAAGTAATATTTGATGAAATGATGCGTAAGTAATTACAATACATGGCTTGAGTTTGATAAGAGATTTCTTGGAACATAAAAGATAAATTGAAATAAAATCTAGATAAATGCAATCTATTTCTAAACAGATGTATGTCCTATGAAAAAAGGCAAAAATAACTTTCTTTGTTAAATTAAATGTAAATTTTAAAAATATAGATACCCTGAAGTAAGAACAAGGTAATATAAATTTATATAAGTATGCTGTGGTTTATATCAAAATGGATTCGCACACGATGGGATGTTATCATTGCAGGTTCTGCTTACCTATACACAATTGTATCCATGGCATGCATCTATACGTATATGTGTATCATATTGATTCCAATGTGTATGCATGTGATAAATCCTGCTATGACATCATATTCTAGTTTGAAGTTCACCGCATGGCAGTAGAGTACCTTACAAGAATTTTTGTTCATAGCTCACCTTGTTTCCGAGATATTAAAAAAGCAAGAAGTCTGAATGAAATTTTATATCTTAAAAACAGTGCGTTTTCAGACACGTGTTTATTAAGAGAATCTTCAACTTATTCTTAGAAATAATTTCTATTAGGTATGCATATTTGTGATAATCATTCATCAATGTCTATAGTTTTAAATAAATACAGACAGAAAAAGTTCATGTAATGCAGTTCAAGCAAATATGTATTTAAAAATAAGTAAATATAAAGTAAATTTTATATTTAACACTAAAACTTATATCTTAGAAAGATGTTGTAATACCAACAATCACTTCTACGAATAAAAGATGTCCTTAAAAACATTTTCATCTGAAGCAGTGCAAAAATCATTATATTTTAATTGCATTGATTTATCTTTTCGAAATGCAAGTTGCTGACAATCTTTATTGTTGCGATCAATCAAATAATAATTAGATAATAATAGTTTTATGTGATTTATAAATTAATAAATAGTTGCACACTTTTTGCATTTATATGTTATAAATTTGTTACTTATAAATAGCATAGCAACTACAATTTTTTTCATTTCATTAGGTTTAATAAAAGTACATAATGACAAATTCATAGGTATTTGGAGATTTGATTGGTTTGTAAGATTTATGTAAATTTTCAATCTTACAGCATATAATTTTTAGTTGCTAAGTAGATTAGATATGGAGGAGAAATAATAAACAAAAGAAATTTTATGATTGTGGGTAGAATACACAACAGCTAAATTGAATTTAATTGGTTGAATATGTAAAAATTCTATAAACAGATAAATCTTATGTGTTTATGAATAAAAGCCATCGTATGATGTAAATAATATGGAATATATATAATTAACCAGCGTCATATTATCAGAATAAAAAAAGCATGAATTAAATTCTTGCTACACTGTAAAGTCCTACTAGATAATTTTAAGTAAGATTAAAGAATAGCGAAAAGTATTGCTAAATTGTTTTTATTTTCTTATCTTAATGCTTATTTTTGTAACTTTAAGCTGACCTTTACTCAGAAGATTTGTGACCCCCTTAATACATTCATAATTTAGGCTAATTCAAGTCATTGTTTCTTAGTATTTAAAAAAGGGGCGTTTTTTATTCCAAATTATGTTATATTATGAAACAAGTCTACGTTATTTTGTGGTTGACAAAAGAATTGTAATTTGGCGCCATACTATCGGATATTGACGTTGCGCCTGCGTATACACATGAATGTAGACTCTGTAGTGACTTCTCTGTCTCATTGATCAGTCATCTCTATGCGTTTGTGTAGATTGTACAGTGGATATTTGTGTCACATTAAGTTTTTGTGTTTATACAGGTAGTCGATTTAAATCGACTAGTAAAAACTAGTATTGGTGATGCATTTAAGGATATCCACCCTGCTATGCTGCGCAATCCTTACGGGGTTCGCAACATCTTCACAAGTAAGTAACAACTGTTCCTTGTGTGTGATAGTGGATTACCGAGACCGCGCTGTTAGGTATTTGGGCTTAACCTTTGCCGAGTGCTGATTCAGTTAAGATGCTTTCTGTCGACTGACTTTACATTCACATCACAAACTTAGTTTCATCGCAAAGCCTGTTTACGAAAGAAGAATTATTGTTAACTTAAAGGGAAGGGAATGCACAGTTTTGAAAATTTACATCCTATGTTTTGATTTATTGATATATTTGAGTACCTTTCATTGATAGAATATTGTATTCGTTTTACTCTTGTTAGGGTTTCAACCAGTAAAAGCCTTGTCAGTAATAATAGAAGGAAGAATACAGAGATGTGTGGTCAAAAATAGGTTTAACATACCCTCCTCTATTACTACTATTAACTATTTAAACAAACTGAACTTGTTGAAATTGTCATACTGATAATACTTAACATTTCATTTATATTTGAGGTATAAATGACAACATAAATTTCGTCAGAACACACGATAATAAAATAAAATTGAAGATAAAGTTATAAAAATTATATATGCATTCGTAATAGTTTATTGTTCATTTTTTGGGTAAATTGTAAATGGTACCCTAAAATGTTCAAACAAGTTAGTTATTGACATTTCCTCTGGTTTTTATTGTAATGGGAATAGGAACTGTAGTGAATATGCAGAACACATCCAAAAGTCTGATTATAGATTAATCCAAACTACTAACCCCTTTAAAATGGCCATAAACGTAGAAGGCATAATCATTTAATTAGAGTGTTATTGTACGGTACCTATTGAACTAATTAAATGATCATGCGAGAGCTTTAACAGAAAGCGTTTATTTACATTTTTAAAGTCCGTTTTGTACATACACCTTATATTTGTATTTATTAAAGAAAAATCTTTTTAATTATTACAATTTCATGTTGCATGTTAAATTGTTTCTATGAAGTGTCTAAATGTCTAAAATTGATTAATGAATTACGAACGTCGTACTATTTAATTTTATAAGAGAACGTTTTCTCTAGTACTATTTTATTTTATTGATGAGTTCTTATCAATTTGCATTGTATAATATGAATAATATGTTTTATGAGCTAAGTAGGAAGGATAGTTATCTCATTAAATGATTGATTGATTCGAACTTTTGATTCTATTTGTCTATGTAACTTGATTAAAATAACTGTGAACTAATTAATATTTGCTGTTTCCAAAACTTTGACAATTTAGAAAATAAAGGCAAAAGTTGGTAAAATTATATTATTGATGTTAGAAGTTCCTAATGAACAGGGGATGACAACAATGAAACTAATTTGTCTTTGTCTTGAACTTTATACGCAAACACCTGTGCGACGTCAATGCGTCATAAAAAATTGTCAAAATGATAAATGTGCATATGCATTAATGGTATATAAACCTGATTACGATATTGTTCACTAATAATAATAAGAAATTTAAAAATTGTCCAGCCGATATTCCCATGTTTACTACTTCCGCCGCTTTGATCACTAGAACATGCCAGGTTTTTTTGCCAAAAGAAAAGATTTTAGTTTGGAGTTATTTAAGATGCCTTTGTATAGCATTAATCCCCAAATTAAAACGAAGAGCTTGTTTATTTGGTCCTTATATCTCCTTTTTTTTCGAAACGTAATATGCAGACAACTTTTGATTAAAATGCCATCTGGAATTTATTAAGATACCATTCTTTATATAATCATATCGTATTAAAATCTTGGTTTCGATCAGAATGATAAGCTTTTTGTTAAAAGACCAAATTTTATCCCGTTCTAAACAAAAAAAAAACAATAGAAGGGGTTGGGGGTTGAAACTGCATTTACTTTCTAATAAGGTTCAAGCGGGTAAAAGGAATAATCAGAATTGACGGGACACTTTCTCTCTAATGAGATTAAAATGTAAATTTATAAATCCATCTTGATGGATTTTAAAGGGTGACGGAAAAAGTCTTGAAAATTATTGTTTTATATAAAAAATCTTTTATTTTTTACAACGGTTTTCAATCCAACAGTGTTAATCCGACGGGAAATGAATAAAACTCACCAAAATAGTTTTTTTTTCAGACAGATGCAAATTTGCTGTAATATCAATTAATAAATACCGTTTGTTAATCCAATTGTCTTTTGTTTCCATAAGCGCTGTCCATTTTTCATGTTCAACATAAAGGTGATTATCGTTTAAAAAAAATAAAAATGAATTTGTCAAAATATGGTCATGCTATTTAGAAACAATGTCGATGACGCCATCACACCAGTGACAAATGACGATCGCTTCAAAATTCCAAGCACACGAGAAGATACAAAATAAATTACAAATGTATCATTAAAATGGATGCACTGAGAAGTTTATCTTAAATCACATTCATCGAGTCACGAAAATTTCGTTCATGTGAATGAATCCATTGTCATCTGTTTTTTTAAAATGCAAAAAGGATCGCGTAGTGACATGGTGGTAAGGAAACTGTGATAAGACGTTCTGTCTAACGTAAATAGAAATCAATTGTAGTCATGTCGTTACAATATACAAAGATCTAAAAATAGGTACATTCAGCTATTTTGAATATTTGCTCTATCATGGTTCATTTTATGTTGTAGTTTCTGCGAATCGTATTTGACTTTTTTATATTTACGCGTTACATTATTGATTGCAACAACATAGCGTGAATAGGTGTCTAAATCTAGCAGTTACAAACATTTTTCAACTATTTCTTGTAAATTTTCATTAAAAATGTTTAACGTAGGGAACCTTAAGGAATATAAAGTTTTTACTTTTACAGAAGTAAACGGTAATAATTATAGAAGTTATAATTATCTTAACTTTTTTCGATTTCATTTTTCAACTGGAATACCCTGCATTACTTTTTATTTTTAATAAAATGGAGCTCAGCTTTTATATGGTAATATCATAACATCTATCTTATACCACAATCTTTCTGCTGTAAACAATGGAATGTTCTTGGGAATTTATAAAGCGTTAATTGTTCTTAGCTCTATTTGGTTTTTCACTTGTTATAAACTGAACAGGGTGATCCAGATTCGAAAATGCGGGACATCTTAGAAACTTAAAATAGCTAGAGAACAATTACAAATGACACATTACTTTTCTAATTTTCTTTCTAAATGGCAATCATAGTGAGTTTTGACATTTTAAATTCAGTAGCTAAGATATAACAATATTAATGTAACTTGCTTAATTTGGCATGTCCTGATTTTGAGATAGATCAAAAATAGCTTAGTTAATAATGTCCAATCAGAAGGTAAGATTTTCTTCCAATCGTCATTTAAATGTTTAGTTGAAGTGGAAGCATTTCTAAAGTTCATTCTTCTTGAATTGCATTGTAAATACTGCTCAGTTCTGTTTGAGGTTTTTGACAATATACACCTACTCTCTGTAAAAAACGATCGATGGAAAACGTTATCGTTTATGTTGCTAATATCTACTTTGGACGTACGATATGGTTCAGCGAAATTTTAAAATTACTAATATTGCTTTCTACTGGCCAATGAGTAGATTGCTTTTGCAGAACTGCATAAGACAGTAATCGAAAATGTTTGAGTTTGAGTTGGTAGTGGAAAACGCTATGCTCTGTAACTCTGTAACTTTGTCTAGCAAGTTTTGCAAAATTAATTCAACACAAAATTCTAAGATAAAAACATCTGAAACACCTAAAAATATATCAGGGAATGTTTTACAAAAATTAGTATGTACTCTCATCTACAGAGTAGAACCCTTGAATATATATCTCGATTATCTAAGTTTTTCTAGATTGGTGAAAACGAATTTTTTCTGTTTTCAGGTTACAGCTTTTTAAAATTCCTCAATTGTTAAAAACCTTCCGTCGCTTCTTTAAACGAACTATGATCAAAAAAAATTATAGAAGCTAGGAAAACTTTAAACATGTCATTCTATTGATAGAAACCAGTAGTTTCATTATTCCGACGGGAAAAGAGTAGCACTGTTGATATTGTTTGAAAAATTGAAAAACTGGGGAAATACCATGCAAACTCCTCTTGTATCTCTAATAATAATCGCAGTGACGCATGTATGCATGACATAGATATACAGGGTGTCTTGTTCGTTTTATATTAGATTATTCGGTGAACTATTAAACACATCAAGCTTGTTAACTAAAATTACTATTTTAACTTGAAAACCCATGCAATTCTAAACAAAAGAATCTAAAAATCAATAATAACAGAATGAAAACCAAAAAATTGAAGTTTGTCATAATTTAGTCTCTGGACTTCAAAACATATCTCTCTTTGAAAACTACTATTGTGGAACCACCTTATCAAAAGTATCTTGTCGAGGTTCTTAATTTTGAAGGGTATGATAATACCTAAGGGTTGAATTTGACACGGGACAAAAAGATCACGTTTTTTTGTTCTAATTCCATTTATATCGATTTTAACCTTTGGACTTTTTTATTTCTATGTAACAAAAGAAAGTCGACGTTATTTTCAGTTTGACGGGATTGTCTAAAAAAATGTTCTAATTAAAATAAAATCTAGGGTTGAATAATGACTATTATAATATTTATAACAATTCTAATTGATTAATCTTATTATATTGTCTGTTTTGTGGGGGCCTGCCCATATAAGACTATATACATACTGTAATATTTCGTTGCAGAAACGAGTTTTTCTTAAAAAGCACAAGGAATAAGTAGTTACCAATTTCTTAAAACATCTGGATAGCAGTGGCGTAAATAGTGGACGCCAAAGCTCGCAGTGCGGGGGAGCCCCGAAGGATTTGGTCGTTTACAGATATGAAATAAAAATTGTCATATAATTAAAAAAGACTGGATAAGCGAAATTTTTACTGCCTAATTTTCAATTTCAGCCAAAATCTCTATTATGTTGTCAGGTAGTCGGTTTAAAACTCGCTTGTAAAAGAGCAATAATATCCGTTTCACATCTGTCCGACTTTTACTTTCCCTCTACCCTTAAAATATAAATTGCTTTATGGTGTTAATTGTAGTATATAAACAAATTTAAAATATTTCTTGCCACGGTTATGATTCAGAACTCACTTATTTAGAACCAAGTCAAATAGTCAAAAGTGTAATTATTAAATTTGGTCAACCACTTTTAAATTTTATTGAGAAAAGAATAAGTTAGATGGAAAAAAGTTATTATTAAAAGGGATTAGTATCGAGAGATAGAGGGCTTCAAAAAATGTGAAGGAATCCCTAAAATGTTTACCACCTCACTCACAAGAAGTTCTGAAATTATTTTACAACAAGGTTAGAGCTTGTTGCTGCAATCATAAAAAGACCTCGTTTTTATAGATATAATATTTTCTGGCAAATTGTGTTTTTCATCCCGAGAGCTGCCTTTGCATTACTTTGAAGTTTGTACATTCGTAAAACTAACATTAATAACCTTATGACTGATCGTTAGCACAGTATAACATTGAGTCTTGTAAGAAAAGCTACACTAATGTAATTTAAGGCAAATTGAATAAAACAAGTCTAATGTTTGAATTCTAGCTTTTTTATCAGGTATTTTAAAGATACCAAGTTTTACGTATCTTTCTGAGAACAGTATCCCATATAGCACACGGACGTGCAGAGGACGTTTTTTGGACGTGCAAATTTCGATGACGGACGTCTATGAAATGTACATCTGTCACAACTTTCACATTTAACGGATGTCCGGAAATGCTCAGATGCCGAAAAAAGTTATTATTTCGGCAAATTATTATATTATCCAATTCGCCAACAGCGCAAACATAGAATGTTCTGATGGCGATCATCTAAGTTTCTTCGGCAAATGAGTTTGGAAATACCAAACCATAGAAATTAATACAAAACCGCAACAAAGTAATGAAAATTATTGTTGGTATAGTAAACTGGTACAAAAGGAAAAGTCTGTGTCAATTTGGCAGATTGAACAAATATTTTAGACATAATTGAAGAAGGATGCTTGATATTTTATTACATTTACCAGAGTAGAACCGAGTAGGAATGAAAAATCAATTATTGATTATATGTATGTTAATACAAAGAGATAATGAAATATTAGTTGCCAAGATAGAAGGTTAGAATAGAAAATTCAAAGTAGAAAAAGAAAATATATAGAATTTGAAACTCGAAGGTCTTATAAGTTAAAAAAAACAAAACGGTAGCAGAAAAGTATGAAAAGATTGTAAATCAAGAAATACAAACAAAGATAAACAATTGCCAAAACAAAACAGTCCAACAACTGTGGGTAGCTTTTAAAGGCATCCTTATTGAATCCGCAAAAAAGTATGCGGCATTTGTAAAACAACAAACAGGAAAAAACAGACGGCTTGGTGTTCCGAAGAAATGAAGCAAGAAATAAAATAAAGAAAGCACGAATATCTAACACATAAAATGAATACGAAGAATATAAAAAGCAACAAAAGATAGCAAAAGAGAAGGTACAGATGACAAAACAAAATTTGGACAGAAATTGAAAAATGACAGCAAAGGTAATCTTTTATAAAGTACCTAAATCATTTAGAAAAGGAAAAGTTCAAAGTAAAAAAGGCAGTATATTAACGGAACAATGGGCCATAATTGAAAGATGTGTGCAAGATCATGCATTTACAGTAAAACAGTTATACAAGAAAATAGGACAACAAAATGGATTTTAGATTTAGTGCCAAGAACAAAAGTATGGAATAGCTTACATCGAAGAGGAATCAATAACAAAGTAATGAAAGCGATCAAGAGCCTATATAGCAATACCACCAACTATGTGATTAGGAAAAATAATAAATCCAAAACGTTTAAAACACATGACTGACTAAGGCAAGGAGGTGGACTAAGCTTCACTCTGTTGAATATATTCATGGATGGTATAATTAGAACATGCAATTTGAAGACCAAGAAATTATATGTGAGATATAAGCAGCTTATTGACGATAATATTATACTTTTACAAAAATTGAACAAGTAAACCAGTTTAGGTACTTAGGAGTAGTATTAGATAGAAGAGGAGATTAGGAGCCTGAAGTCAATGAAAGAGTTGAATCAGAACTTCATAAACAAAAAGGCAAATACAAAGCAATCTACAGACAACATTAACATAGTAAGACCTGTAACAAAGAGAGATAGACTAAGAAATACCCACATTAGATAAGACCTAGAAACAAACCATTTTGGATATTATAGAAAAAAGACAATTTAGCTGGTGGGGACATCTGCAGAGGATGGCCAATCAAAGACAAACTAAACAGATATGGGAGTCGAAGATACAGAGAAACAAGAAGCGTGAAAGACCTAGAGAAACTCGGGACGAAGTAATTGGGGAAAATCTTGAAACGCAGGGGACTGGACCAAATTAGGAAAGAATGGGAAATGGGACTAAAAGACCAAAAAAAGATCGCAAGAAATGCTAAATACAAGATTTATGATTCTCCAAAGAAAGTTGGCCAGTAAATTCGGTGTTTTTCGAGGACGAAATTTCTTGAAGAACCACAACCTTCAACATTATGACATACAAAAGACACCCAAAACAGCTTGAAGATTTTTTTGCAAAAAGCTACGCCGATAATTTTTAGCCAATTTTATGTAGATTAGTGTCAACAATCAATTACTGTTACTTGCATTTTATAGTCATTTCAAGTGTAAGACGCAAGAAAAATGCCTCTTGATAGTCTTGCATGTTAAAATGGAATTTTTTGTGTAGGATGTATTCAGACTTATCGTTGAACCTAAAATAATGATATTAATGTACAGAACTTTACATAATATTTCAGTATTACAAAGCGGAAAAAACTTTGCTTTTGTTGCTTTGTTGTACGTTTTCCGAGATTACTTTGAAATAGCTTTCTTTACAGAATGACGTTTGGAGAAGTAGCTAACGTTTCTTAATTAACTTAATGAACGTAGAGCATTCTTAACAATAAAATGTTAGTTAATTGTGCAGAACATATAAATTAATAATTATTAAATTGGGCAACTTTCTCTCTACGTAAAATGCTCACATTTTAATAACCGTAATTTACAATTATTTAAACAGATGACCTGTATAAAGATGATAATAAACTGGAACTTTGTTTTATTATATTTTTATTTATTTACTTTTCTGACGACATCAAAGTATAAAATTTAATAAGGCGATTTATACTTTTAGCACGTATTTGAACAATTTTAATATGATATAAACGTAGTGTAGTCAATATCCGCTCGTGGCATAAGTTTTAGAGGAAGTTTGATGCCATTTTATTGACAGATGATACCTATTTAAAGAAACTCCTGTGTTTATTAACGCTTTTCAATTGTTATATTTAGCTGGTACATTATTAAAATTTATTTGAACACGTACGGAATTTTTTTGTCGCGAAGACAATATTAGAAGCAGGGCTGACAATTAGATGCTAAATATTTAGTTTTGGAGATACTGCAGTACAAATATCAGGTTCTAGAAGATACATACTACAATTACAAAATTTATTCTATCGTAAAAGTGTTTCAAGAAGTTTTAAAATAAAAAAAACCTAACCTGTAATACAAGCACCCTTGATAATCTGAGATCACTTATATAATAATTCGACTGAATTGTCTTTTATTTCTTTCGTTCATGGCCAGCTGAGGATACAAATTTTATGGCTCATTCTTTAATAATTGTAACTCAATTATAGAATTAATTAAAATTAATAAAAAACAAAGTTAAATTTCTCTTTTGACAATGGCAGAGATACGAAGCATCACAAAAAAATGAACATCTAGGCTGCATCCATCCTGAGGGGTAAGTAGTTAAAATTGTGAAAGGTACAAATTGTCGAACACCCTTCTTATTGTTACAGAAGATACTAATGACTTCTGTAACGTCGTTATAAAAATGTAAACACTTTTCCTTGAAATTTACAAATTTATGGTTTTATTCCCAAATTACCAGTGGGATTTTTTAGTCACAAGATAGCTCGGTTACTTTTATTTGCTCCTCTATGAAACAAAAAACTTATCTTGCACTTGCGCAAATTGTACAATTTCATTAATAACGTACAAAAATAATTTACGAAATCATAAAAAGTAAAGTTTACATTGGAATACCGAACATTTTTAATGGAGTTCTGTTTCCACAGAGTGGGTGTAAGAAATTTAATAAAACCCTAATTTGTTATAGTTAGAAATTGTTTGTAATTTCCAGAAATTTTAAAATGTAATTTGGAAGCATTTAATTCGTTTTAATCTACAGGGTGAGTATAAATAGTGATATAATATGTATAAAATGCGTAACTAGATTACACCAACATTTAAAAAGTTACATCTTCGTAAAAGAAATTCATAAAACATTTTGGTATGTTTTCCGTATGAATGAATATACACTTTATTCGCGTTTGGTATTCCAAGCTCTGTTAGACAATTTCATTACATTACGAAATACAAAATTCAGTAAGTAATTTCTCGATTTCTTTCTTCAGAAAAACCAATAAGTAGATAATTGATTTTATAATGCTACTATAAATTCTCTTTAGCAATTAAGACTTTTACAAATAAATGTTTTAATCAGTTTTTATCAATTTGATAAATTAAAGGACAGTTCAAATTGATAATCCATAATCGATAGTTGTACTGTACTTATATTTATATGTCATCTACACGAGACGTCAAAGAGTACATTTATTACAAAAGGTTACGCTATTGGTAACATTAACGGGGTTACTTGCTAAAATTTGATATTGTAATTATTCACTTTACCACACAGTTGCTTATTAATATTTACAATGTGGCAATATCCTGTAGGAATAGATTATAATATTTGTGTATGTACGTTTTATCGAAAATTTGCATCTTTTTCCTACGCATAACATTACTTGCGTTTTCAAATTATTGAGGAAATGCCAACATAAAAATAATTCATTATAATTTATGGGATTACTGTAGAAATACCGCGTGTGTATCATCAGGGATTTAAATATTCAAAACTTGTTGGTTTTAATAAGAGATTGATTTTTTAATAACCACCATTTTGTCGTTTTGCGTGTTATTTCTCCTTTACTTAATTACCTAAAGCGTGTTTTATTAGATTAAAAAAATATTTTTCGTTGCCTTTTTTCCTTTTATGTGCTAGTAAGTAGCTGTGATTAGTTCGAATATACTGGGCCTAATAGAAGCCCAGATCTATATCATTATATTTAAAACATTTTTTTGATGGTTACAGCTTTTAACGTTTTTGGCCAACTATAAATTCCAAAGCCATAAAAATTACATGGTGTTGAATATAGATTTTTAAAAAAACTGGTTAGATAGAAAATGGGGAAAACGGGATTTTTCTGAAAAATTGTTAGTTTGGATGTATGTAATATTTATATAGCGTTATTTTGGTTTGGTTGCGGTCCTGGCAGATTGCGGTTAACAATGTTGGTCAGTTTTAAGTTGTATCAATTTTTTTATTCTAACGTTAAAACCAAACACTGAAGACTGCATTTCACGTTTTGAATCGTTTTTGCTTTAATCTTTTGTTACTCATTTATCTAAACCATAAAATTGGTAATTCCACATCTATTTTGTTTGTTGTACTCTGCAGAAATGACTAACCTGAAAGCTATGGGCTATATCTGCATATTTCCATGATTCATCTACATTGACGATTGACCTAAAGGAAAGGAAAACCGCGAACAGCGTTGTCAGAAATAAAATTAGTTATATCATCGAACAACGACCGACTTATCTGGGTGAAGATGTTGAATATCCATCCTGATAGCAGCAGAACTGCTGGTTTTTACTACGTTTATAGTTTGTGTTAGATGTACAAGAAACATTTTTTTTTGAACCATGCCAAATGTTTGCCAAGACTTTTCTAATTGCAATTTCCAAATCCCAATTTGTTACAGTTACCAAATAGATCAAACTCTTTGTTCAGGGAATTAAACATGACAGTGACAAGATTTGATTGAAGGAGTGTAGTGCTGACTAGAAGAAAATTGTGTATTGCTCTCTATCTCTACTTACCAAGAAAATGATTTATAAAATTATAAACAAGTGGAAGATGAATAAAGTTTGCCTGGGTTCTATTTTGACAACAATCTAGAGAAATCAGCCAAAGATTTATTCACTTTATTCATACAAAACAACATAGAATATGTGAAGATACAGAAGACTTCGCATTAGTCGACCTGTCTATAATATCAAGACAGATGTAATTCTTGTTTTGAAAACTTTCGATCTCTTTTTGTACGTAGTTGGATCTTCAAAATAAATTAATTGAATTCGATTGAATATTCCAGACTTGTCATTATCAAATGATCTTCACAAATGTCTTATTTCTTTCCAAATTATAAAATACTTGAGGACTTAAAACACTTGCTTGTGAGACCCCTCGGTGTATAAGCTGTTCTTAAGGTTTTATCAGTTGACAAAAATATAGAATCATATTCGCAGTCGCTTGAATGAAATAAAAAGGCTTAATAAAATGAGTTTTAGTCTGATTTTGCTGGCGTTTATATTTTTTTTTCTGTAACCATGGAAACAGCGGTAAAATCAGTTTTAAAATAAAATCTTTTTATCTCAGTAATGATTAAATGGTTTTTGTATATTGTAAGTTTCGTTTTTGGTTTGCTGAAAAAGTAAAGACAGAAAATTGCATATTTTTTACTTTGCGCCGAATTGTTATTCTAATCGTACTGTAAGGCTTGTTCTATAGATCATTTATTGAATAGCAAGCTGTAAATGCGGAATAGTTCCCTTTGTTGTTTACTAAAAGCGATTAACCAAAATGGAGCATTTACCCGCTACCACATTCTATACCTCCAGTATATAATGCCACATGCGTTTGTTTTATTTGTAGCTACATGTTCATCGATTGACATAATGGGGTAGAAGACCTGAAATAATGTTCAGGTTTAAAACCGATACCGCTTTATTTATTTTGTACATAACTCAAAACGTGAATGGATAATTCGATGTACATCTTTCTCTAAACCACATCTTCGATTGTTTTTTATAAGTTCAGTTATTCAAATTAATTGCGAATTTGAAGGATTTAATTTTGTGAAAAACAATTTTGTTATATTCTTATCCAGAAACATTATTTCTGAGAAACATTTAACTTTTGTTTTTTTCGCATTTATTTCTACGAAAAACATCGAGGTCTTCTTCAAAAGAGTTCGTAACAATATTATATATGAGCAAGAATTCGATATTTGGGTAAATACAGAGATTGAATATTTTGTTTTCTGCCTTTTATAATTCAATTATAAACTCAAACATTGATATAAAACAAAATATATGCTGAGGGCACATTAAATATATATATCTACAGTTGATTATGAAGACAAAGCAGTAATAATTTACATATTCAAATAGAATTACTTATGAGGTTAATTTCATTCTATTTGCTGTGTGATGATAAATAACCTTCTAGTAGTCGTAATTGCCTCCTTTTTTATTACTCGGAAATAATGGAAATAGAATTGATATAACTCAATTCTAAGGAAAAATTACACTTTTATGTGAAATTGACGGATTTCCAGAAAACGCAAATAATAGAATTCGTGGAACGAAAACATTTTTATGTTTTTATAAGCATTTAGGTAGTGCTCAGTTCCCCCACGAAATACAATAATCCATTTATTTTAATAAAAGTATAATGAGGTGCGTGATAATGTATGTTTATTTTAAATTTTAATTTTAATCTCACATAACCACGAATTTCCAATGTACTCGTTAAAAAATGCCTTTGGCAATAATCTCTCGCATTCATTTCCCTAAAATTTAGTGGATTGGCTCAATAGGGTTTAGTGCGTTTGATACACAATAATTGGATTTGGATGTATTAATAATCGGTTTATATTTAGAAGGAACATCTATGCAATCAAATTTGGCATAATAGAAATAATATTAATAAGCTACGATTATTATTATTATTATTATTGAAGTTTGAAGTGCACACATAACTGAAGCTTACTCTGATCAACCAATGTTTTGTTTTATCAATTTACCTATGCACTTAACTTTTTTCCTTCGATTTTCTCTTCAGTTACTCTCAGTACAGCAGGAAATATGAAGGTTTATTTATAATTAATTGCCTTTATATCGTGTTTTCTTGTTAAATATAATTTAAAGGTTTTGCTAACGTTATTATGAAACTAAACATCAAAGCAGTCTTTGTGTACGTAACGATAAATTGATAAGTTGAAAAGATATCGAAATCGAAATAATAATTAAAGAGAGATAAGTTTCCTTTCATTTTGAACTTAATTAAAAAGTTAAAACGCTAAATAAATAATTTTCAAATAATTAATAAAAAGTCTTTAAATTTCCAACAGAAATGATTAGCAGTTTGTTTGGTTATGGTGGGAATTAACGAATTTTCTGCCTACGTTCGTTTTTGATCAACAGCATTAAAATTGTCGGAAATCTGTAATTACTAATTACATTATATAAAAGAAAATTTTATTTGAAGGAAACGTTTTCTTTACCGCACGCCTAAAAGGTAAAGCCGTGAAAATATTTCTGCTCGAATTTTTCAAAATAGATTTGTTTGTATAGTTAAAACTGGCACGAATTCATAAATAGATTTTACTTTCAAATTTACTACAAAAACTAACCAACATAGGAAAGTTGTAAATCGAAAACGGAAATTGAACTCGTTCTTTGATGTATTTGTACTTTTTTATGTGCAACATTTTTCTAATTTTATTAATTTTTATGGGCAGACGACAAAACTATTTATTTGTTTATTTTTAGCGGATTTTAATATTAGTTTCAAGAATATGAAAGATCGTCCGACAAAGTTCAACGTTCTTTAATAATATCGCGATCAGATAAATAAGTCACGTGATCGTGAAGGTTTCTTTAGGCAGGTATTTTACAAATTATGGTAATTGTATTATTATCTAAACAACCGGGTGTAACAGAAACCAGAATCATCTCTTTCAATTTCAATTATTCTTTTCTTTTAAAATATCGAAAGCAAGCTATACTATACAGGGTTAGTCATGCAACGATAACATATGTGTAACACCTATAAAATATTAACATTATGTGGATACCCAATTATTATTATTATTTTGAAACTCATTTATCAAAAAAAAATAGTTAATGCGAGAAAAAACGTTTTTCTAACTTTTTAATTCCTTAACGACACATCAAAAGATCATTATAGGACTTATTAGGTTTAAACATCGCACAGCAAATGATATGATGATTATTATAATTCATATCAGTCCTAGTAGGTAATCAAATTCTGCTTGCGCATTTGTTAAAATGAATACTAAATCAAAATGACGTGTAAAAGTGAGGATAAAATTAAATAACGATTACTAATAAAAAATTGTATGATAAACATGACAACGAGGATGCCATAAACGATATAGATAAACAGATCCGAACGTAATTTTTCTTTTGTTTACTTTTGAACGGAAATATTGAAATTATTTTCCTCTTCCGTTGTGGATTGACTATTGCACTGAGGATGGATTTTTGAAGATGAAATTACTCTGATTATTACATGAATTTCTTCGTACCCACCATATCATACGTATCTACGAGAAAGAGAATTTTTGCATCTTCGGCCACGGATGGGTCGTACAAAAACTGCACTCTTCAAGCAATTTATCAAAACTGAGGCCGTTCATGCATTTTCAGCTTTAAGAAGACAGAACTCGACTCTACCATCAATCAACAGAGGAGTGTTTGGCCGCAATTAAAAATATTTGAATTTGAAAATTTTATTTTGGATTTATTCAGGACGTTGACGATTTCCATACTACACTTCTGTTTTAGGGAATTTCTTGGTCAAAGTGCAACCTGATGGTTTGTTATTGGCTTTTGAGTGAGAAACGGATCTAAGAAAGAAACTAAGCAGCTGTTGCTCTTATTTATTGCAAGATTTTACTTTTAATATTGAATTCTTCTTGTCTAACTTTTCCTTCTTTAATATTTCTACACTATTTATGTAAAGTAAAATGATCTGCAATTTTTAGAAAATTTATGAGAGGTGTGTAAATAAAGTAATGAGACTTTTATTCAATTGCAATTACAATCCGTATTGTCTCCTTCAAAGTATAATTGCCTTGGGAAGCCACACAGCGATGGAGACGATTTTTCCACTTTTCATTGCAGTGCTGAAACTCGGATACTGAAATTGGCTTTAGCTGATCGGTTACGGCAGTTTTAATGTCTTCTAGTGTTCTAAAATGACGTTCCTTCGAAGTGATTTTTCAATCTTGAGAAGAGAAGAAAGTTTTCGACTTGCTCATTCTTGCTTTTTTTGGCCTTGGTGAGCTTGAAGTGTGCCATTCAAGGCATCCAATCCATTGGTCAAAACCTCATGAACACTGGCGTGAGTTAAATTCAACCGTTTTCCGATCATTCTTGCTTTGCAAAATTTTCTGGCGCACAGTGATCAAGTTTGAAACAAAAACAGTTAACGAAAAAAATTCTTACGGACAACCAAATTGACCCACCTTCTCTCTAAACCGGTAATCCTTATTGTTGCCACATCGAACGCTTCGTTGCCAGTCCCGTTAGTTTATTTACACATTGTTTTCCAATATAATTCCTATTACGCATGATTGCCAACGCTTTACCCAGCTTCGAAAGCGCCCAGCAAACTTACTTTTTAAATTTTTTTTAAACCATTGGAAAATAGCACGTAGATCTGAATGAAAAAGATTTGAAAACGACCAACACTCAGAAGCCGCTTGGTAGAACTTTAAGTATATAGAATATGACAAATCAAACAATGCTAGTTTTGAAGAATTCCATAGGAAAACGAAAAGTCTGTTTTGGTTTTTGAAGTGAAAGATGCTTGAGAAGCATCATTTCGAGACTGTTTCTTCCCTTCCTCAAACGTATCGTGTACTCACTTGGGTTAACTTCAAACCTGTTTGTTCTACAGAAAAATCGATTTGTAAGCATACTAAAAGGCCGAATGCATTTCGTAAGTATGAAACAAGCATTTATACAATACAGTGGTAGAAATAAAGTTTGGGATAATAACAACGTTCAATTCTCTAACTTTTACAATTCTAAACTTGACTTTTTTTTCTTATAGACTATCAGCTACAACGACGCACAAACATCGACATAGATTTATCTAAACGGTCTTGAGATAAAGACTGTTTTCTTTTTATCATAGAACCTTTTTTTTTTGGAAGCTCAGGACTACATAGTTCATTTTCTCTTGTGTTTTTCAAAACAAAAAAATCGTTAGCCATGTAACCAGACCCAATGTGAATCTATGCACAGCTCTGTAATACTGAAGGTTTCATTTTGTTACAAACTCATGGTTATAAAAATCATTTCTATAAAAAGTTGGAATGAGTATTGTAGAAAAAGTTTCTGAATGTATTAAAAAAAATTTTTTTCGGGATTTTCGAATGAATAGAGAAATTTATTTCATATTAGTGGTTTGCAAAAAATAAATGATTTACCTATCTTGGGAGATAACATATGGTAGACAAACAGAAGTTTAACGTACGATATACGCGAAGTTTTTTATGTATTTGTTTGCAAGCGATGCAGAAAAAACGATTACAAATGATGGTACTCTCTACATAAGTGGAAAATTAAGTGTTCTTAATAGTTGTGTTATGTTCTCATCTTTTTTAAGGTCATTTTTTTTATAAAACCGTTCTTGCAATTAGAGCCTTGAACTGCAACTAATTTATTTATATTTAAAGTTTCCTATTGCTAAAATTCTAGGTAATTATAATATTTTGCAGTTTCTATATATATACAGCAGTTTGTTAATTATGAATTCCCCAATTGCAACGTAATATTGGAAACTGCATTTCAATGCATATATTACGCGTTGCAATTGTTTCATGAACTATTCACCTTTTATAATAAACTCGAAACTAAATTTGTAAAAACAATCATTGAAAATAGTATCAAAATCAGAAACCAGAAATGTTCTCTTTGTTTTATTTATTTATTTATTTTTCGATACATCAAAACCGAAAAGTCCCGATGTTTATATTTTAGAATTCACATTCAATTTGGAGTCCGATGGTCTAATTTTATTCATCGATCTAGTCAGCCAGAAGGGAACAAGAAAATTGTTTTGGTATGTCGCTTTCGTTATTACCTTTATTATACCAGTAGCGGCAGTGAAATACGTCAAATTTGAAAAGCAATATCTTATAACGTCAAAGGGTAGGAAGAATTTTTGTTTTCATAGCCGACTCAACTTTTTAGTCTCTTTTGCAAATAATTCTGTAATGAATAGTAGTGGGGTAGTTTTGTTTGACTTTTTTGTTAGAATTTAAAAATTTTTCAAGGGTAAAACGTGTAGGCGAAAATATTCCATTAAAAAATACAAAAAATTGAACAATCGAGTTGAAAAATTCAGTTTGGAAAAGCAAAACGAAAATTTTATTAGAATAATTTCCTTGAAAATTCTATTGATTAGTAAGTATTATCACTGAATATACTTGAATTGAGTCAGTTTATTATTCTAAAAATTACCATATCAAAAAGTTGACGTAACTGTGGTCGCTACAAATCATCCTGGTATATTTATGTTCGATTAAAACTTCCTCTAGTATATAATCTGTATCAAAACAAAAGTTACTCATTTCCGATATAATTGCACGCATATTTAGTCATCGTTGGTTAATATCGAAGATATCCCGCTAAAAAGAATTTCCTGTTATCCAGCTATTCATTGAATCAATATTTTACTTTCGTTAACAACGGGACTCTTGCTCTTCAACAGAAAATTGCAGGACGTATGATTCAGTATCGAATATTTTGTTATTCGTTCTTATTATTTATTATATAACAAACAAATAATAAAGTACCGTTTTAATAAGAATAATTTAATTAGTTATAACTGATTGATTTCTCTTTACATATCATTCAATTGTGATTTATTTTACACCTACTGCTACATTTTAATTTAATGGGGTCAATCATTATTAAAATCGATTTATATTCACAAATTTTATTTAAATTTGAGATAATAAATGACTTGCTAAACAACAAATTTCAGCAGTTACATCTCTGCGGCAGTAAAAAAAACTTATTAGCGAATGAGAAAAAAAAGGCCCAACTTATTTTGTTTGTTCTTCTTTCTTTTGGCATTTAGCAAATCGTCTAGAAGAGTATTTTCTCCCAACAAAAACTACAATAACAATTTCATTATTTTTGTAAAAAATATTCTAAAGTCCCGCAATCTACAACGTTATAGATAAATGAATTAGTTTTTTGTTAAAGACATACACCTACGAACTCTTTCAAACAGAGACGCAATTATTTTGCTCTACCGAGAGCAATAATACATAAATCGCTCAGTTATGTAATTTCTCATATAATGTGTAATATGGTAATCTTATAAAATATCTTAGACTTTCAATGGATTGATTAGAAAGTTTTTCACTATTTTCTACATTTTTCTATTCGATTTGAGTAATTCCAAGCTATTGACTCAACTTGATACGAAACTTTACAAGAAACGCTATGTACAGGAGTAACGTAATCAGGGTTCCCAGTGACCTGGAAAACCTGGAAATGTCAGGCAAAATGAGCATAGGTCAGGGAGAAACTTCTAAGTTTCTAACCTAATAATGTATTTGATAACCACACCAGTACCAAATGGTGTGTTCTGGTGCACGGCGCATCTGCCTTAGATGATGCATCCGCATCAGCACATCTATTTGATACATGTATCGAAGATGGTTGCGCAATAATGCACAAACATGCAAGAACACTTGGCTTTGTGCTTCTTTTTTCACTTTTAACTTTACATGCTATACAATCGCTCAGCTACTATCAAAAGAGCTCCCATACGTTTGAAAATTGAAAAAGTAGGGCGAATAGGGCTCACTATTAAATTGTATTAGGAATTCTATAGTTTCAAGTTTTTCTTATTTAAAATCATCGTTTATAGGAAAATACGGATCTTATTGTTTTTGGGGGAATCCCCCATACAAATATCCTTCAACGGTTCGATTTTAACATTTTTCTGAATATTCGTTATTTTCCCGTCTAAAAATCTTATTTGTATTTGATAATTCTTTAGAAATTCTAATTTAAAAAAGTAAAATCTTAATCCTAGGCCTTGGATTTTCTCCGCAGTTTTAATTTGTATCATCTTAGTCGGTTCACATTTTAAAATTTGGCGGAAGAATTGGACTCTTCCTAGGGCGAGGTCCTTCCGTTTTGATCCGAGACAAAGGGTGGTGGTAAAAGAAGTCGTACGATCAACAGGTTGGTTGGTTCTTGGTTTTAAAATTTGTTTGGTATAATTCTACTGCTGAATGTGGAATTTCTAATGGAATATGGTACTTCCTTCGAATAATTGTGTTAGTGGCTTTTGAAGTAATTAGTGCAGCGAATTTTGGAATTTCGTGGTTACTAAAATTTACCTCTAATGGTAAATATTAAATTGGGCCGTCTGGCATTGTTTCTTGAACTATGGTTAAGAAAGAATATCGTCGTTCAAGTGTTAAGCTGGATTTGGTATTGCGAGAATTAAGAAGTTATCAGCGTAATCATTTCTACAATTTGTTGAGCTGAAATTTTGCATAAGGTAATATGGTGCAATATGTTGAAATCGCTACCGAAGATTCCATTGGAGTAACCACTTTTGATCATTGGGATCAGTGGTGAGTTTGTCTTAAGAAAAGCATAAAGTTGATTGCTTGATGTTTTGATTTAAATAATTTGGTTTTTTGGTTTCTGCAATACAATAAAGCATAATTTGAGTTCTATGTTGTTGTTTTTGTGTTTTACTGATAAATCATAAATCTGCCTGGGAATTTATGTTTTCTTCCCTTTATTATAAACAAAAAACATTGGCGCCCAATAACTTTGGTTTAATTGACGTTAGTGATATTTGATTGAACAAGACTATTCGGCAGATTTATTGTTTATCCCCTTATGTGAATATCCAACTCTGACTTAAAGCTGATTGACACCTGCAGCCCAAACGAGATGAGTCTCTTTTAAGCCGGATTGTGTTTCTGATGAGCAAGTTTGTTATTTGAGTAAGTAACCTTTTTAAAGTAAAATAATCGGGGTTAAAAAGGTTTGTTACAGGTTATGTTTCTGATCATTTCGTTTTTGCTCTTTTTACTCCAATACGCAAGCCAAATGTGTTTTATGTTGAAGTGCAAGAATTTTATTGTGATGTAAAGAATTGTTTTTAAGTGTTGAGAACGAGATAATATTTAATTTGACAACACGCAATACATTTCAGACAGGGTCGGCTTAAGATGTTAGGCGCCTTGGACACAGCCTAAAGGCGTTAAGGCGCTTCAAAGTAATGTAATTGTCTAGATTTTGACTGTGGCTCTCAATTTATAATTATTTTGAATAATTAATAATATCGCTAATAATATCAATTGATAACAAAACTGTGAACCACTGAGAACCAAAAAAAGTCTTGCTTCTTAGTAATGTTCAAAAGCACTCTGTGTTCAATTATTCTACCCCATATATATTTTAGACAAAACCTTCAAACCAGAAGTCAGATTTGTTTGGTTAGGATTTGAGATCTTTCCAATTTTTGATCGTCTCGTTGATAACTTTAAAATTATCTATTACCGTAATTATTCTTATGTCAAAATCAACTTCAATTATTTGTATTTGATGGCACTCGGTTTTATATCCACCAAACATAATTCCTTACCCGAACACGCAAAATGTAGACAACCTAAAAGGGCAAATTGAAGAAATCTTGTAAAACTTGAAAATTGAGGTTACATGTCATACAGTATCTAAGTGAATTGTCTTAATTACGCCTAGCAAGATGATCTATATTGTTAATTTAGCATTTCTGGAAGAAATCTACATTTAAGATAAAATTATAAAATTTTACAGAATATAATCACAGTAAACAAGTTAAAAAAATATTTATCCGTAATTCTTCCCGAAGCGTTCTTGTTTTTGAAGTTGTTTACCATGTCATCGACAAAGCTTGAAAGACTTTGAAAAATATGCTCTTATCATATATTACAAACAAAAGTTCAAAGAAAAATCATTTCCAAGATACCTGACTTAATTTAGTTACTAATTGACCATTTTCTCAGTAGAAAGAACAGGCTCCGTATTTCAGATGTAAACATGTTGTTCGATGTTAATTTTTAATGTTGCCCTCCGGTAATAAAAGGTCACGAGCCGCTTCAGAACGAGCTTTTCAAATCGACTCAAAAACTCAGTTTACCTTTTAAAATTCAAGAAGCAGGTGGTGATCGTAATTTAAGAAAAAAAAAGAAAGTGGGCGTCATTCGACTTGCTCGAATTTAATTTAATAACGATTATTATTTTTCTCGAAATTTCCTAGATGTTCTAAAATTATCCAATTTCAATTTATTCATTTTTCTCCAATTAGCAATAATCTCGGGGGGATTAACTTTTATTTCAACTTTCAAATTAGGCGCTCTTAATATTCAAAGCTGTCAATATGTTAAGGGATTAAATTGAAATTGAAAAAGAAAACGTAGAAACTTGAAGATTTCTTCTAAAATAGTACTTCATGTATTGAAAAACAAAGTAGGTAGAAACAAAACAACAAGAAAAGACGGCCGGGTGATGAGAGGAAACAATTTGCAACTTATCAAAAACTTGTATTGAATTTAAATTATTCTTTTACAACCTCCGTTCGGCTTTCATTTTACTTCTATGTTCTTTCATCCTTCTCAACTATATTCACACTTCTTTTATAGTAAATGTATGTATAACTTCCGCTAGAACTTGCTGAATTGTTAATTTCGCAACCCCATCAAAGTGGTTTCTTGATTTGATTTCATGTAAGGTATGTAGGAAGTGCTTCGTGCATCACCTACTCGCACGAAATCTACGATGTCTATTTACCCCCTTTCGTGCGTGAGCTGGTGGATTTATACATTTGCTTTGTAATAAAGCACTTCCTGTCGGTAAGGAACATGGCATCATCATTTTTTTTATTCACGCCCGTTTCATGTGGTTTCGAATTATCTTAATCTCGTTATAACTAAATTTTCTGAAAAGCAGGATGATTTTCCAAGGAAGATTTTGCTAATTCCAGTATATCATCTTTGTAATTTTATATGAATATTTGAATATTACGATGATAATTACAATGGGAGGGAATCTATTACCACATTCTGAATATTGTAAGAGGATGGCTAGCTTTGAATATTAATACTTCATTTTAATGCGCAAGTACGCCACATATTTTGTGTTAATGTCCCTCAACAATGTTATTTTCATTGAAGAAAAAGGTAATCTCTGTCGCTAACTGCGAAGTAGGTACGGCATACTCTCACGTCCTTTGCACGCTGCAACTGATATTTGACATTTTAGTTTTTCGGTTTTATTTGTTCATATGTGTATCAGTTCCATGATACGTAAATTTTTACAGCAAGGTCAAGTTGCATTTTTTACTGTTATAGTTAATCTTTCAGTAGCATTTGCCAAGTACGCAAAATTACTTTGTAGGATAAAATGACGTTGCTAATTCCAAATATTTTTTTAGTAAAAAAACAGTAGATAAAGTTTATTTGTTACATTTCCAGTAATTGCTTTAATAAATAATGATTTAATGAATCACGTATGTCGTGGTCAAGAAGTCATTCATTTGTTGAAGTGCAGGTTTTTAGTTGAGACAAAATATGGTTCACAGGTCAAAGTGCTCATTATTGTGACCTAAAACTTATCTATCTTTTATGTTAATGATTTATGTACGTAAATTTCAATAATCGTAATTTATAATAGGCGAGCATTTTTATTAGCTTTTAAATAAAGCGTTCTCTCTTTAAACTTATTGTAGGTAAATCACGCTTTTGTTTTATATAGTTAGTTTTATTATTAGCTATTATTCACCGCTAGAAACGTCTTACTTATTACTCAGTAATTTTTATATAAAGCGTACAGATGTTAAGCCGGTAGTCAATTTAGTTAAATGTTGTTGCTTGATGAATTTCAATTAAATTACAACGCTTCATTCAAATGTTTAATTAATTCACTTATTTAGCGCGAAATTCAATTGAATAGATTAATTCTGTTACCAACAAATTGAAAATCGTTGGCTCTAAAACTCAAAAATTCCAACTTTTCCAACATTCTTAATAAATTGGTTTACCATCTAATGGTTTCTCTTTTATGGTGATGCGCCCAAGACGATTTTGGTTCGCATACTTCTTTTTCTACCTGGAACTTTCGTGTGTAGGCTAAGATCACTACTACTTCATCCTCATAATGACCTACTAACAAGTTACGTAGCAGCCGCGTGTTTATAGGTATGTTGAAGGCTGAGTTTTAAAGCTTTTGCGGACGAAAGAAAACATAAATTCTTCTGTAAAAAACCAAATATCATCTACTCATTAGGTAACGTTGTTGTTCCATCCAAGTTAATGTCTGTTATGCAAAATTTAGATTATGGTCGACATAATATGATGTAAACACCTCGTGCACACGGATTTATAAATCTTCTAATATAACTGTACTTAAAACAAGAAGTTTCGTTTCCTGTGTCTAAACGCAGCGTGACACTTCATCATTCGTTTTTTACAAATTATGGAAATAGATTTTTTTATAAAGGAATTCGACGGATTCTTTCGTTTTAAATTAAATGTTTGTAAACAACACTTAAAAAATATAAAGATAAGATTTTTAGATTCTTTCATCTTGAATTCTTATCTTTATCCAATTATTAATGTTGTACAAAATTTGCTTTTATTCGTATTTAAATAGCAACTTTGGCACTAAAAACGAGTATTTTAAAGTTCTTGGAAACAAAAAGCATGTTTATACAGTTAACGTCATTTTTAATTTTATGCAGTGAAATAATGGTTTGTTTCATTGACATTGAATGTAAACGATCTTATTTCATAGTAAATGTAAATACCAACGTTTGTACGTGGAAGATTTCCGAGATTAGTATTGAATATAAAAATACTAATTATTCCTGATTTTATCATATCACATTTCTATCATAGAAAGAGTGCCAGTGTTTATTAGGTGTTTTGCAAACAGTAGCGGTTACTCAAAAAGAGTCGTAGGGCAATGCATTTTTAAACTGTATTGAGACTTTAAAAAAATTTAAAATTAGATAGATTAGATTAATTTCGTTAATCCTCTTATACTGCCTACCTATAGAAAATCATTAGTGACAAATTTAGTACACCAAGATTAATAATAATTATTTCGTTATTTTATTAAGTGTGCTGTGCAAAGCAACGAATAAAATACGGTGTCGCCATCAAGAAAGGTTATTTTGCTTGTGTTAAATCAAATTTACTTCCGAGTTGAATTAAACCCCGAAGTGCATATTTTAGAAGTTATTTTTCATTTCTTGCAAACGTAAAAGTAATGGATGTCGTTCTTCTTTTGTAATTGAATAACTAATCTAATTGTGGCTATTCAAAAAAAGGGCTGCTAGGGGATTCTTTAAAAGCGAGAATGGACCAGAATTGTTTATAATAATGCAATAAAAATTGCTGAAAGGTTTTCTATAAATAAATCTACTAGTGAAGTGCCATTTCCTTTCATCACTTTATCAAGATAGTGTTTTCAATCAATAGTATCCAGTTTCCTAACAGATTGATAATTAAAAAACCTTTGTACCGCAAAAATTGAAACTAAGATATATGATTTCTTGCGAAGTCGACTGCTGTAAATACTATTCCATCTTGAATCGGAATGAGCGATTTTTTTAAGAAATCCACGACATACAGTGTGTCTCATGGAAGACGCTTTCACGAAACGCCTTGCATATCTCAATGATGATCATCACATCTTTGTATTTTTCATGGTTTCTAACGGTTTTGTATTTTGGTGTTGCGCCCTGTGCCGATCTAAAGATAATCCCAAAATAACTCTTCTCTTTCAATCCAATCGATATCTACATCAGCAGTGGAATTGTGGAACCAACCAAGATCTGACATCACCATCTAACTAAAAGGTGGCGGATAAGGCGGATTTTCTTTTTTTGACTAAAAAGAAGTTTCGAGAGAGAGAGAGAGATCACTATTGAAGATTTGGAAAATAAAAAGAATTTCAACTATTAGAATTGTCTAGACTAGTAACAAACATGTGGCTATGATAATTTAATAATATTAGTCATCAATGAGTAATAAAACACGATAAGTCTGCACTGTTTTTCTTTGGTTCACGAATTTTGCTCAGCTCTCATGAAATGATAGCAAAGAAGAAACAATGAATGAAAAACACGTATATGAAATTCTACGATGTAGGTTGGATTTTTGTTTTTATTCGCATATCGAATTCTTGCTAATCACCGTAAAAACATTTTAAGAGACACATTAAGTTAATATTTGTTATGTAAAGGAAATTCCCGAACTTCAAGTACAACTTTATAAATTATCAAGGACAGTATGGGGATTTACTTAATTTCTATTGAAAAACTACAGTAAATACATATCATAACCGATAAGAACGAACAGTTAAATTTATTGAATTAATATATCAATTTTTAAAATTATTGATATACCGCGTGTCTCACGAAAAATAGAACATATATACTTTTGTATCTGGTCTGCATTCTTTTGTTGACTTACTGTAGTACAGTAGGTTAGGGCAACATGACACCACTGTAAGGTAAACCAAATTTTGTTTTTCTTAAAAACTTCTGTGAATTAAATATTAAAGCTTAGCGTCCAGGTAACCATTTCGATGAGTTATTTGGGCTGTAAGGAGCTGTATTCAGAAACCAAGAGTAGAGACAATTAAGTTAATTGTTATCACATCTACGAAATATGATAATCGTAGAACTTTTTATTTTTTTAATTTTAAGGTTGCCGATTCTAGAGAAATACATTCAAGTTAAAAGATTTGTTTTACTTCAAGATTCTTCGGCTGCATCCCCGTATTTGGACCACCCTGTATATTGATAAAAACTTTCTAATAGTATACTATTTTTTTTTAAATCAGACTGCTAGATATATTTTAATTTTTACATTTAATAAAATTACTGCTAATCTCAATTTTGAGAGCGAATTTGTGGTAATGCCGTTTTGCTGCTATTGCATGCTGTATATACTATTGCAATATTTTTTTGTATATGTATTATTTCTATTATAGTTTATGAATCCTATCGTAATAAAATTTTATAAACAATGCTTCATATCGTTTTTTTTAATATAAACTCAAACAATTCTTGTTCTAAATGTTTTATTAGTTTTTAAACAATAAGACTGTTATAAAAGATTTTATTTATATCCGAAAAAACTGCTTATTTATATAGGTCTTAAAAGTTATAATTTCTAAAACCAGAGAATATGTTCAAGAAAAAGAAGGATAAAAATAACAAATTATAGTGTCTGATGATAAGCTTATAATTAGATTTTATGTAAATTTTAAAATTTTGTAAATAGAAGAACCGGTTTTTTATGTTTATTAATACATTGGTATTAATTTCATTTTATATAATAAAGGCAACTAGTTTTTTGAAACTTTATACACAAGAACGTTTTTGCATTGTGTAATACATGCATATGTACGTAATTACAATTAATAAAGCTAAATGCATAAAATTTATGTATGGAATGTTTAGTTTAAAGGTTTGAATTTTTCAACAAAAGCAGGTTTATATTCAATTGATTGAGCTGGAATCATAATCTGTTCTCTGAGTGGACACGCACAACGGCAGTATTTTCACACGAGATCTGGTAAAAGTTATAATAAGTTTATGACCAATCAAATATAGCAATAAAGACGCCTTAACTACAATATCGCAAGGAATTTTTAAAAATATTGCACATTCTTATTACATTGCAGTATCGATATGATACAATAATGCCACTGTGACCATGGTTAAAAGAAAAATGGAAAAAGATATGAGTTGTGGTTGCGAGCAAAACAACAAAACTACAGAAATGTAGCAAATTAGTTAAGTCTAGATGCAGTTTAGACAAAGACTAGATTTTATGAGATGATTAATGTTGCGTTACAATATATGACTAGAATACAAACTAATCAAAATTATAGTCGAGTTGGAGATTTTGCGATAGACAGAATGTTTTCTCTTTTTTTGTAAAAATAGTTGAAGAAGCTAAAATTTATTAACAAAAATTGAATAATAAGTCATCGTTGTTTTTGACGTTCTTAATTATGAAAATATCTTTAAACCATGAGTTATTTAAGATCCGCCAATTCAGATTCTTTACTCTACAGGGCGTTTGTAAGTACAAGCTACAGGGTACACATTACAACATGGGCATGTCATAAGAAATATTGTTTTTGGTTAAATTTTTGTTTTTTAGTATTATAAGAACCATCTCTGTTTAAAAACACTCAGTACAATTATATTTCATATTCAAGTTTATTCAAGTAATAAAAAATTGACAAAGAAGAAGAAAATCTAAATATCCAACTGTACAAGGTGTCCTATCTCTGACGTTTTTCTAGTATATCTCGATCTCGAATTTTCTTTGGTAAAAACGAATCTTGTTGATCTCTTTTTGTTTTTGATTTATAAATGAAAATTAGATATTTTGCGTCTTACTATTTTAATTATGAGATAAAAATTTTTTCGAATCGTTACTGCAGAAAATTATTTTTCAACTACTTGTGTTGTGCACTACGAGATCAAAGAAAACGCAAAATGAAAATTATTTACTGTCCCATATACACAGATATACATTAGGCGTAGAGTACAGTAATAGAGTAACGCTGAAGTGTAAGCAAGATAAAATTATGTATTCTTGTGATACAAGGCTTTTCATATGTCAGGATTCATAAAAGAAATAAAATTTGTACAAAATATTTTCTTTACATAAAGTTATTCTTTTATATTTCTATTCCCAAATATCAATTTTGTTTATAATTTAAATTGAATACAAAATAAATTGAAAAATAAGAAATATGTAGACGACAAGGGATTGTTCTATTTTATTAAAAACATATTCCTTAACAACCTGTAACCTTCAATTTATTCTATTAGTTTGTTTTTCTTCTTTGGTCTGGTATTTCTTGATTCTCGTTATTCTTATTTATCATAACTATTTTGAGCTTACTCGAGTACAGCACTCCAAACGCAATGTTCACTGACTGCACTGCTTTGGTATCATTATGATAAAATTTGATGCAATGCAACAACTGTTTTGACCATGATCTCAGATTTTGATTAGACTTTGGTTACTTATTTTTTATGGTCTAAGCTGCTGGAAAAATATCAGCTCATACAAAAATCATCCAATTTTCCACACTTGTTAAGTTAAAGTACTAGAAGACTCCGTACATATATGTTTGTTGACCCCAAAAAATATTCTTAATTTGTCTTTTCGAAGGTAACAGTTGAACAAATGGTATGTAGAGTGGTTTGGTGCAAAAAAATGTTAAAAGCCTACGCAAACGGAGCTCCAAGGTATTTAAATAACTTTGTTACGAGTGACGAAACTTGATTATATTGTTACGATGACAGATCAAAGCGTAAGAATCAGGTGTGTTTATTTGAAAACGAAGAGACGCCAAAATCAAGATCAGTAAAAAAGAAAATGATTGTTGTGTTTTTTACAATTAGAGGTATTTTAACGAGAACTGTTCTCGATAACAGCTTCTTGGTACGTAGATGAATGCCTTACTCAGGTGGTTGAACAGCTGAAGAAACTTCGTCCCCGTTCAAGAATGGATACCTGGCATTTTCACCATGACAATGCTAGCGGTAAATGCAAGAATTTTTGGAAAATGCTGGTGAAGGATAAATTAAAAGGTCGCAAGTTTCGCACCGACGAGAAATTTTTAGCAGCCTGGGACGAGGCATGTCCAAAGCTTCCAGAATCAAAATGGCAGAACATGTTTAACGATTGGTTTGTTCGGATGAAGAAATGTATAGATTGTAATGGTGATTATTTTGAAAGAGAATAAATCGTATTGTATTGCAAAACTTACCTTGTAGGCAAAAATATCAAACAAGGTAAGACATCGATAACGTTTAAATTGCAGTTTTATAAGGTCATGCTTTCTTGGGTGATGTAATCAAATCTTCTGTCTACACTAACCCTTTACCTCTATCTTAAGGTATTCGAATTTAGAACAAAGAAAAAAAAAGTTAAAAGTGTAAAACATCGGGTAAGGGATAAAATGCAAATGGATGAAATTTTGTAAAACTTTGCAATTTAAAGGAAAATGTCTCGATTCTCGAAGGTAGTTTTCATCTCTTTATAGTGTCTAGGTTAGCAAATACAAAAAGATAGCATGTATGGTATTTTTGCCCTTACTATAGGTTGGTGCGTATAAAATGTCAGATTTGTTAGAACAATATCGCACAATCTTGTACCATATACTGGACATATGCAAAATCCAACATATCTTATGCACCAACCTTACTTGTATACCAAAACACTTCATATGTATACTTTACTTGTAAGAAAACTGACTTGATTTACAAGGTAGAACATAACTTTTAAGTTTGCCTTGAAGAAAACAAAATTGTTATTGTAATTAAAACTAGATAAAGCTAGAGGTAAAATGTTTTATATGGTTACGTAGCACCATAAAATGAATAAGTACACAAAGTTTCATCGCAATGCGGGACCATGGGTACCAAATATCTTACGTTAGCCACTAAGCTGTCCTATAGAAATTGAATGCTCTTATGTCGTCGGTGAAAAGTCAAAACCTGGTATCTCAATTATTACTGTTTTTGAGATACGTGGTAATTCACTTTCATAAAATGGTTTTCCATCGCGTCCAAAACCTTATATGAAAAGAAACACATTATGTTTGTATGAACACAATATGTTTCTTGCACGCGACGGAAAACCGTTTTATGAAAGTGAATTACCATGTATCTCAAAAACAGCAAAAATTGAGATACGAGGTTTTGACTTTTCACCGACGATGGTATCAGGGATTTCTGCTCTAGAATTTCTCCCATAGCAGCTTCGTCAGTAAAGAACGCCAAATTTTGTTTTTAATCAAAGAATCTTTCTAATAAGAACCAATGAAAATGGAACCCTTCTGACGTGATATTTCAGACTAATATGAAGATAGTAATTAACTGTAAATAATAATCGAGAAATAACTTCGAATTAATGCAAAAAAACTTGTACAAGAGCGCTCTAAAGAAACTCGTTACGGTTTGATTAATAAGAATTATTTATCTCACTCATGTCGGTATGTATAGTTTTAAGGGAAAAACGTTAACTTTTTATCTGTTGACCTGACCTTTAAGCTTAAATTTGGCCTATCACATTAATTTCTAATCTAGCTTGGAAGCAGCCAGTCCGACCCTGATATTAAAATTAACAGAGTAGTAAAAATTTATCAAGAGTTGCTTTTGTAGATTTGTTTGTCCTTTTTTTTGATTGTCGATATTTTTCGTATGATGTATTTAATGTTTCTAGAACGATCAAATATTTATGCGATTCGTTTAATGACAATATACAATTTTTTATAACTTAAAACCTTTTTTAACTGACGATAATTACGATCGTTAAACCGTTTTGAAATCCTATTACGTATCCTACCATGTTCCAGAGGAAGAAACAGATGTCACATTTTGTGATCTCTTTTTAAATAAATAAAAGTGTGTGTTACGTGAGTTGTCTACACTTTCTTAGCGTTTGAAGGTAAAATCCCTCGGGTAATCGTAACCTTTTCTCGGGTCGCTCGTAGCATTAAATAGAAATCTTGAAAACGCAGATCAAAAACCGTTTAATTTCTCGAGTTTTGCGGATTTCTAAAATCCTCTTTTTGGGCAAATTGAATGTATGTTTTTGCTTTATTTTAAAATCGTAAATATTTTTGTTAACATCCATTAAAATGTAAAAAAAAGGAAAATTATCCACATAAAATAACGCTTTTGTTGAAAATTTTTTTGTAGGAGTTTGGAATGCAGCACTCATGGTTGTTTATGGTTATGCGTTACCTTTCTGCCAGGTGCGTCAATACGCATTGAATTGAAAACATTCTCAAACCTTTGAATCTCTTGCGTGTGATGTCGAATATTATGATTTACAATAACCGTTCCCAATATTAATAATGAATGCGTTTTCATGATGGTTTGCAATATATAAAGTTACGTTATAATTTGTATTATCCTTGTAAGTAGCACCCTTTTGTTTCAATGAATAATTCATAAAGCGCTTTAAAAATGATCCCAAAAATAATTTAGGGATTATTTAGTATTCCAAAATAAACAGAATACTCTTAACAAAGACATCAATTTGCTAAACACTTTTCTTGTAGAAGTTTTCACGAGTTAAGGCGAATGCAAATTAAGCAAGCTGATTTTTCTGTAGGGAGTTTTTAAAATTTTTTAAATAATTGAAAGAGGATACCCAAAAACGATTAAGATGGCTTTTTTTAAAATGATGACATTTTTAAATTTTCCAGAAAGTTTTTTGCCAAATCAAATCCATTTCAATGAAAATTTGAATAGAGGAGGTTTAAGCGACCTTCTTGCATAATATAATTTTTTCCAGAGTGGAACTAGCAAAAAATGTAATTACAATAATTGTGAAATTGCATCAATTTTATTTTTTGCGCCAGGAAATTGAAATATGCATGCTTGATGGCTTATGTATTGATACGTGGGCTTTTTAATTGATGTTCTTTATTATAATATATAATTTACTGGTTTAACAGGTAAAAAAACGAGAACATTTATGTAAATTTTTAATGAAATTAAAACATTTTTATTTTGAAGTGTTTGTGATAAAAATGCTCCAACGCCTTGAAATTATCCGTGCTGAAAAATTAATCGTAGGGCTTTAGAATTCATTAACACAAATTTAAATTTATAAAAATGCTAGCTACTACTTTTATTTTCTATTTTAATATCTTCCTATCAAATTGTTTATTTGATGGTATTTATTTTCCGAAATATTTGTTGTTTATTCTGTTGAAAATATTTAAGTGGCGAAACATGTTGAAATTGTTAAAATGTTACCAGGAAAAAAAAGAGGAAAAGCAAATAAAAAGAGGAAAGCCAGTCAGTCTGCTTTTGTGGTATGTGATGTAGCAAAACATAAAAAATTCGTTAAAAGTTCCATTATCATCAGCAATTAGCCGGAATATGGGTATGTTTTCGGCCATTAAAACGTCCGTTTTAATGAAGAAAATTTTGACATATTTTTGTTGCTGCATTTATTCCTTTCAATTGTTTTTATGATTTAATTTCGGGCTTTAATTGTTTACAAAAAAAGCAACGATAACGAAACATCAAAAATAACTTTCTGACGGTTTAATAGAACATTCTGTAATCCACTGAGAATACAATTTTTAAACATACATACTACATCATAACATAACATGTTGAAGTTGTTTAGTTTCTTATACTAGGTGTTCAAAATTGGTTCCTACGTTAGTGCGTGTATATTTACATTGAAATATCCGGTGTAAAAGTGGAGGAAGTTAACTGCTTCTTTATCATAAGTGTAAATTTATGTATTCGTACATATCTAGTCTGCAACTCCTGAGATCTCGGAAAACATTGTTATCTAGATACGTTATCAAAATTAGATATGTTTATACTTGGACCGATATACCATAATATTAAATATCTTATTTGCCCGTCCTGGAGAAGTTTATTACTTTTTTGATATTGATTACATTCTGTTTGTCGTTATGTATTTTATGTTGTTTTTAATGATTTAATATTCGTCGTAATAAAAAAATATCGAAATTATTTTGCAGAATTAAAAGCAATAAATAAGACCTGTGTCAGTTTTTACTATCTATATTATAAATCATAAATTTAAAATTGTTAATTCAGTTATGCTAGAAAATTATTAATTTTGTTATATTTATATCCTACATTATCAAGCTATAATAATTTTCTAGAACGATAAAAATTTAAAGAATTTCCCATAATATTAAAAATTCCAAAATGTTCGTATATTTAATCAATCTGCAGAGCGTGAAACAAAAATGCTTGTTGATATTACCGCAGTAATAATCCAAAAAAATGTGTATATATGTATACTGGGTACTGGGGGTTGTGCAGGTTGGGAGTTGGATATTCTAGTAACACAGCGCCGTCCCCAGTATTGATTGTTACCGCTCCTGGTCGCCATTTCCACCTTTATATCGCAGTTGTTCTATACGAATTCTGGCGTCCGATCTCTTTGTAGACGGTGACGGTGGTGTCTTGTAGGTACAATTTTTTTGTTAATTTAGAGTGAATTGATTAAATCTGTGTAATAACCTAAACGATTATTTCAGTAATAGTTTTTTTAATTGCGATCGGTCTTTTATATTTTATTTGCAACATTTTTTTCTCAGTGTAAATGAAAAAGGGCGTGTGATGAAATTAATTTTAAAACGTAATCAGTAATTTAGGTGATACATTTTACAACCCAATGAAGTTTCGTAAAGATTTATTAATTGCTAAATAAATAACAATATAACTTTGATAAATTATTGTGGAATACCACCAATTAGGAAATTATTTAATATTTTGTTGTTAATTTCAGAGTAGCACAGACCGAATAACATATAAGTACAACGATGCAATCGACATTGATGCAGATCTTGAAGGCAGCGGTGGAGGTGGCAAAGAAGTCTCTCGAGACTTGGTAGAAGCAAGTGGTTCTGGCCATGGCCCTTATGATGATGATGATGAAGATCATCATCATGTGAATCCTGTACACGGTAAGTATTGCAGGATCGAAATAATCAAGTAATTGAGCATGTAATCGATATAAATAAAAAAATATTTGAACTAAAGGGAGTGGTACAAAAGTCCCATATTGCATGATAAACACAAAACTATTGTATGTTTAGATAGAAATATTAATTACGTTAATTGATTTTTTTAAATTTCCACACATTTAATTTTGTTATTGTTCGGACATACCAGTTATAAACTGGTTCTATAGGAGGATACACCCATTATATAGGTGGTAATCTTACTTCATGTGAGTAAATCAAAATATTATGATAGAATTAGAGAACACTTCCTGATAATCCGATCATATTTCATAATACATGAACTTAGGATTAATTTGAATTTGGTAATACAGGAAGGATAATGGTTTTTTATTCCACTTTATAAACAAACTAAAACTTGCATGAGCCAAACCCTTTCTGAGGTTAGCCAGGTTTCCCTTTCCCATAAATAACATATTTTGTTTTTAATATTCATTCATTCAATTTAATTTTATAATTTTTAATTATGAGCAAGCTTTGTATAGATTTTGTAGTTTATTCAAAAATCATAAAATTTAATCAAAGTATTGTATTTAGTTTTAGTCGAGAAACTATTTTGAGAAAAAACTTGAATGTTAAAGAAACCCCATTTAAAATGAAAGTCAAAATGAATAAGAGTAAAACAAACCTATTCATTTCCAAAACATATGAAGTACAGTCAAACAAGAACAAAGAATAATTCTAAATCTAAGAGACTTAATTTTTTTAGGTTAAAGAGAAAAATTAACTAGGTATTTGCAAATAACATCTTTAATTATCAAATAGAATTGAAATTATTTAAATAATAATAACCGGAGAGACATTAAAAAACATATCGAGAAGAAAAATAAAATATTGTCAAATTGAGAGTTTTAGACAAGTGTTACGATTAAATTTGGATTGATAATAAGCAAAATACATCTTTCTTAATGTCTTAATCTAATCAATCCAATTTTTGAAATGTTACAATTAACTATGGACGGATTAACTAGACCTCTGAGACCGTTTACATATTACATTATCTTTAACTGTTAAAAACTATAAAAGGAAGATGAAGGAGTGTATGGAATTAGCATTAGATTCGGTTATATTGACAATTCAAGGATTTATTATTTTATTAAGAAGTCTCTCTGGTCTATATATACCTCAATCACCTAAAACACTTTAATCGCAGCCTGCAAACATTTAATGAGATATGTTTAAAATATCTTTTGACAAATTACACAGGATTGGCCATGAAACTTCGAACCATTTAGAGAAATTTAATAGACAAACTCATAAATTACAATACTTCCTTTTACTTATGATATAACAACAATATGCAGGCGTTTGCAAAATTAAGCTACATTTTCAAAATGGCTACTATATCTATTTACTTGCTTATTATTCCAGAGTCTTGCTTCATCGCTAAACTAGACGCAATCAAAAAAATCTGACTTTAATGTAATCTAAGTCTGTGAAGACTCGCATGACTAAAATTGTTTTTATTTAAATCCTGGACCATATGAATTTTGTTTCTTCCTTGTAGAAGTTCAGCTAATTGCCAAATTTCTAGTCAAAATTTGTTGACGCACATGCTGCTTTCTTCCTATTCCTTTAATAACTATTTCATCTTTTTCATTCTTCCATTGTATGCACCTATTGAATTTGACAGTTTGAAGTTATTAAATAGTACTACCCTGTACCTACTGCGATCTAGTCATGTTATAACAAAATAAAATCTATCTGGGTTGTCATGATATTTGTAAGTTGAATTGCAACATGATACATTCTCATGAGTTTCGTGACTCACCCAGTATAAAACAGTATTTAATTTTTTTCACACAATTTACATGCTTGAAACTTTTTCTTGCATTGCAAGATTTTCTGCCAGCTCTGAAGGAATTAGAAGCTTACGTCTGAAATCATATGATCAATAATCAAAAGAAGAGCAACTAACCTCCTTCTCCAACGACTGCCTTGATTGGTCGTGTCCATCAGATCCATAACTAATAGTTCCATGTAGAAAAAAGGCCTAATGCAAAATCAGACCGAAGTATCTAAATTTTGACTGAAATCTGAAATTTTGGATTATTAACAGATACATATCAGATACTGAGTATTGGTATCAGAGATCAGGTTTGATGTGTGCTTGCAAATTAGAAGTGAAACACGTGTAAAAGTAGATTCTCATTCTCAATACGCTATCTGAAATGGTGAATAAAGTTAGATATCACTTTAACAAACAAATCCTGTGGGATAACTCAGTTTTCTTCTTTGATGTTTCTTTTAAACTGAGTAATCTTTCTTGACTTTGTAATGTAAACGTGACTTTCTAAATAGCTCTAAAGAACTTATCTGAAGACTGCAGGCTAATGCAAGCCACCCCTGCGAATTACATTTTTGATAAATTATTTCACTAAAAGACATGCTGTGGAATTGTTTAGATAAACATCAAATCTTTAAAGCCTGCTGTTTAAAATACTATTGGCATCATAAGCAGCAGCTGCTGTAATTTGAAATTTAAATTTGAAAAATAAATTGATGATTCTAAATATAAGTTTGTCAATGATACTAAAATTTCTCCTTTTGAATTTTCCATTAGAATAGTTTGTGTATTAGCAAGTTTTACTGTAATGTATATTTCTATTTTCTTGGAAAAAGTACAATTAACAAAATAACATCAAGTACTTACAGAGTTATTTAATTTTTGAAGTCCACAAATTTAAAGTAATGTGATAAAACTTGAAAACCAACAATTGAATAATGTCAAATGAAATTCTTGAAAATTGACATGAATAATTTATTTTGTTTCATACTGTACATTCCAACCATTTCTAATTATTATGATGTCATTTATTTTAAATTGAAACAGATGGTAACTACCTTATGTACTTAATGCGGATATTTAACAGAGATTTTTCTGGTATATATAAAACTCATTTCTTATGTGTTTTGTTTATAGAGCATTTATAAGATTGTAGATGATTCAACAACCAAATTGTTTTTATTGTGCTTTAATATGTTTTCTAATTTGTAGTTGATTTGAAGAAAGTAACAGCTATAGAACCATCAATAGCGCCACCTCAAAGTAATCCAGATTTGGAAGTAGTACCAAAAAATAACGATTTTGGAAATCCAAAGATAGATACCAGCGGTGGTTCAGGAGTCATTATGAATCCCAAATCAGAAGATCCACCAACTTCATTCTTTGCTCAGCCTGGAATTTTAGCAGGTAATTTTTGTAAATATAGTGAAACCTAATTTTTGCATTCTTTGATCTCTTAAACGTAGGTTTCTTTGTGTAACTTTTAATTGTAATTCGTTTCTTATTTTTAGCTGTCATCGGAGGTGCGGTAGTTGGTTTGTTATGTGCCATCTTAGTGGTTATGTTCATTGTATACAGAATGAGGAAGAAAGATGAGGGCTCATATGCCTTAGATGAGCCAAAAAGATCGCCGACGTCCAATTCGTATAGTAAGGGCAATAATAGAGAGTTTTATGCTTGAAGAGATGAGTGTAGTTTTACATAATGAACTTTATTCGGTGGTCAGCAGTTGGTTGGTCAGGCGGATACGCTAATGACTGAATCTCTGCCATGCTTGTAGTGCAGCTTCAATATCGATATCAACTATAATTATAACGAGATATACTCAAAAGTCAAGCGCACATGTTTAGTAATTCCATTTTAAAAAAGCCATTAATTTTATTTAATTTATATATACGTAACCGTAAATTTTATCTTTTTTTAAATATGATATTCTTCTGCCTTATTTATTTTTTAAATTAAAATGAAAAAATGATTCGGTCTAATTGCTAATAACTGCCATGGTGTGAATGAACAATTCAAAACTTTTTGTTTTAATTAGGCAACCATTTTGCCATCACAAGTTCCATATTGGATTGCATGTATATATCGTAATAAAAACTAACTGAATGTTGTTCGTCCATTATACCTTTGGGTATATAGTACTGATAGAGTGATGATGTTTCTATATTGATGACATGGAAGGATATACCAATCACCTTCGATTATCTAATAAAAATGTTGTTAATCATTTTAAAAACTTCATTTGTCATTTGTTTTTTAAACATTGGGTTTTCGTGTAGACAATAGCCATGGCAGGTGTAATTAAGTCTAAATAAAATATTGCAGCTTTTAGGGTTAGTATATGGTATTTAGTTGGATAAAATGACCATTTCGACTCAATTAGAAAAAGTACAAGTGCCATTGTGTAATATTTTGTTAAAATCGCACAGACTTGAATTGTTTTGATGAAAATGTGAAATGAATTAGTGCTCAAATTATTTATTTAGATTGCTAGTTTCACTAATTAAACTAGTCTTAATTGTTTATTTCTTAAGAACATTTGTAGTAGGTTATTTATATGAGAAATATTATAAATGTTAAACTTTAAAAGTGCAAAGTTAAATAAGAAGTAATTACATCCTCTTTATTAAAATGTTATGCATAGAAAGCTTATCTTGTACCTAGAAGCTTACTTGTTTGAGCACAGTTTTTTGCAGCTAATTATTTTATTTACATGTAAATATTTTTAGTTTGTTACTTAATTGAAGCTGCAGTCACATATGTAATCGTGTATTATACATTGGAAAGAATGGCATAATCTGCATCGAAAATCCAGTTTTTAGATGACTAATGGAGTAGCTATGTAATAATCTTTTTTGAGAATTTTTAAAGGGTGTGAGGGCTACATACACATACAAATCATAATTTCATTTATGTTAAGGTGAATATTAGCGGAATAAGCGATTGTTAGATATTTACGGAAAAAATGTATTTTTACCTTTGTATAATCGTACTATATGCTCAAACAATAAAAATAAAAGTACCTATCTATTAAATAATAATCGACGTATTGAATAGTAGATTATTTCCATGTACCATCATCGTGCAAGATTTTGCATGTGCTCACTTAAAAAAAAATTGGTTTATGAAGTGTTACATTCCGCTCTATATAAATTTTTACAAATAGCTTGATTTAAACATAAAATTATAATTTTTACTCGATGTTAGTGATTAAGTGTGAGCCCTGCAAATTCCTGTGGTTGTTAGGTTTCAGAGAGATTTTGGACCAAATCTCTGGCCTTCAGCAATTCTGTACTTCCTCTTGTGTAGAAATCCTCTGTAAGTCACACAGCTTCTAGTAGATAGTAAATGCTGCATTAATTTATATAAAAATTTATTTAAAACTGTTATTGTTTACTTTCCAAGTCGTAGCATTTTCTATTGACGATAAGCTGTATGTTGAGTGAGGAATATTGTTTGTATTTATTAGTTTCAATCTTTGTGTTATATGGAATATATTTTTATTAATCTTGATATACTTACCTATTTCAATAAATTTTTTATTATACAAATGGAGGGTAGATAACTTTGGAATTACATTGTATAGTATTAATAATTAGAATAACATGTTGTAAATAAATGCCCTTGAACAAACTTGAGATTTTTTTTTTTATCATTTTTGAAATCATAAATCTACTGTATCAACTTGATTTACAGTTGTTAGTTAACTGTTTTTGGCTAATGAGTTCAACCATAAGACAGTGTTTCAAATCAATTCAGAATGATACTAAGATTTCTATTTAATTATAAAATGTCATAGACAATGAAGTTTATGTAGTCGGTGCCAACACAAGGACATGTAAATAAGGCAACTTGCTACTGATGTAACTGATGTTGTGATGACTAATACCATGTCAAAAATAGCTTGATATTACAGTAGATGCTGTTTATTAAAATCATATTGGTTAATAACATATGATTGTATACATATGGTCTTCTTTCTACATGTTTTAACGTGCTCGCATGAAAGAGTCTTGAGAAACTCTGCCATAGGCACTAGTAGTACCTTAGCTCCGGCCTTGTGTGCAGCATTATAAATAAAAACTACATGTATCACCAAAGTTGCTCAAGCATGTGTACATTATACTTAGAGAGGTTGTTCGACTTTTGTCACAGCCTTGTAAACTCCGTCCACTCCTGCACGATACATTTAAATGCCATTATTTTCAAAGTAAAACATCACAAACTTCACTGGCAATGAAATGTGGAGCAAATAATAAAATACTTAATAAATAGAGTGCTTTAATGAAACCAATACATGTTAAATACTACGTATATTATATTATTCCAAAATTTACTGTTCAGAACAAAAGAAATATCATGCAGTAACTAAATCTATCAAAACATTATCATTATCTGATGCCTATATAACTGATTTGAACTGTCATGTAGATAGTTTTGATATACAAAGCAGATCTTTTGAGGGTACATACAGAGCAATCCAAGCTCACTTGGTGCATAGAGAATTGCATTGGTTGGACAGAGTACATTGCAGTCGGCTGTAGTGGAAGCAAGGTAGAAATGAAAATCACCCCCACTGTTTGCAACATAAGCAAACGCTTGCTGTGTGTCCACTGTGTTTTTAATACATATCAATTTATCTGTTACTAAGGCAGCATGTTTTTATTTCTAACATTCTATCTTGTTTCCACTACAGGTGATATATAGCAACTTGGAAACTGCATTCGACTATAGAAACCAAAACCCAAAGAACACCTCTCAATTTTGGGCAGATTCTAGTTAAGATTAATGATTACGATTAAAAATCTGGTTGCTAATTGTCACAATTATTTACTCGTAAATCGTTCATGGCGATTAACAACTAAATTATTTATTTATTTGTTATTATTGTTAAATGCATAATAAAATCTCCTGTGAGTTAATCGCAACTAAAATTTGCCCAAACTGCTTCCTCTGAAGTCTTGATATATCTTTTAATCACCGAAAGAATACCTTCTGTGAGTAGGTCTTACACTATTTAATGAAGATTAGACATTGCTGATTATTTATAGCTTGCTTGAAAATCTTGCATTAAGCAAGTTACTAGTTTCTAAGAGATTTTTCTGAGCTGCTGTATTTTACCTACTAATTCATGTATTTCAAACAATGTAGATTCTGAAAACTTTTCCATATTACTAGTTTCCGAATAAGTCTAATATCTTTGAGGTTATTAGGAATCATCTTGTTGATAAATCTAAAAATATTTTTTCTAGTTGCACATGTAAATTTCTCAAAAAATTTGAAAATGTAGTAAAAGTTTAAAACCTACTAATTCAAATTAGACTTTAAACTTTGTTTACCATTCTCAAATTATGCTCTAGAATACTAGAACACCGAAGGAGGTGTTTCTTGGATTTTTTGAATTGAAAACATGAAAGATATAGGGTGTTGCTATTTGGGTGGTCATTAATTAATGTTTAGTTACTCTTTAATTTTTCTCACGATTAAATACTTTTCAGTTTTCTACATTTTTTCGTAGTCAATACCATCATCAGAGGTGAAGATGTAGACTTAAAAATACTTTTTAGAATGATGTGTTATGCTCTTATAATATACATTCAATTTAATAAAGAAAGTTATTTTTTGTACTTTGTGAAATAGTTTTCTGGTAAAATTGCATTTTCGATCTTATTTTAATCTAGTTGCATGCTTAGAACATTTTGTCACAAGCTAGTAGGTATAATAATTAGTCTAAGCTAAGAAGTCTTTGTGTTACCCTGCTACAACTTTTCAGGTGAAGTGATAATACTTGATATTGTTCAGTTATTCGATACAGTATTTTGCTGGTAAATGTCATTTCTAAAATGTGGAATGAAAGCAAAACAAAGATTTTTAAGGTTAACTAGTAACTTTTTGATTGGCCTGAAAAGGCCCAACAGCCTGACAACTCAATAATGTCAATTCATATCAAGTAGCATTGTTTAACAGGAATTAAACATGATGACTTACATTTTAATTATCATTTAAAGCATGTGATATCTTATTGATAAAAAAGTCATTGTTTACTTAATTGTTTTATAAAATGCTAGGGAGTAATTTGCACTCGTTACTTTTAATACACCTAAGTAGTACCCCATTGCTATCAGTATAATATTATTATTATTATATTATATATTAATTCTAAAACTCAGTTTGAGCCACGAGGTCCAAGGGCACCGTGACTCGAAGCCTCCGCAACAAAACAACAACAATAACGACTGGCTTGAAATGCCTGATCAACTCAAATGCCTTGAAGGCCTGATCGACCCAAAATAAAGTTTGATAAACTCGACAGGCCTGAATAGTGTGAAAATATTCGCAGACTCTCCAGTCAAATTGGGGCAGTCCAGTCTTGTGTTTGGAGTTGGCCATGATTTGAAATACATTTGTATTTTCTTAGTTCAAGAGTTGAAAATGTGAAGATTCAGTAATACATAATATGTATAATATTATTATGTTATAGTTAGGATAGTGATCATCTAACAACAGACAACTCCAAACGAAAAAGTTTTTGAACATCCAATACAAACAATCTTTCTGTGAGTGTTTTAGTCATGTGAGAAAAAGTTTTAACAGATGATGTAGGCTGAGTGGGTTGATTCTCTGAAGTGACTAACATGTCACAATATACATACAAAATCTTATAGTGTACTATATTATGGTTTTTATTAACTCACTAGAGAGTTATGGCTTTTAATCCACTAGTCGATCATGAACCATTCTATATAGGTATATTTAAAATCACCATAGTTTGGTAATTCTTATAGAGGTTTGAATTTGCACATACAAAAATTTAATATCGAAATTACAGAAATTCTTTTGTTATCTGCCCAACAGTGATAGCCTAAATTAATGTTTTATTTTTATTGTCTCGAGAAAAACTAAATCTTTCTCTTTATAAGATGTGTGAATATATTATACGCTCGGTATATACAAAAATATACATTTAAAAACAAATATTGCTCCTTTGTTAGTCTTAAATTTGTTCTGTGTCACTCCATGGATGCATTGTATCTTGTTGTAATTAGTAATAAACAAAGAGTAATAAGAAGAAATTGGAAAACAAAAGATTGGTAGGTATATTCCTTATTTATGGGACACTACGTAGTTAAGAATAATCTTGATTAATTACTTAGTAATAAAATTAAATTTGACGAGACCTATTCAATTAATGTAAACTTTCTCATGCTTAATATTGAAAAAAACTAATTTATTTGTTTTTTTTTAATCACATGCAACATCCAAGGCATTGGCACATACAAGGTTGCATACATACATATAGATTTTAAAGCAAACTTTATTAAAGTTACAAACCAATCAGTTTGCAAGTCTGACGGAAGATGGTATAAACGGCACTAAAATAAAAAAATGGGGCAAAGGTAAATGGAATTATCAGGAATGATTCAAGTGCCCGTGTTCAAAAGTCGAATGTACAAATTGAAAATAATTTAAATAATCACGTGGTTCTCAACAAATATAATTACTGATCACTGAAGTGATGGTACTACATTTTCTCTAGTATTATGTTACGATTACCCGGTGCGGCATATTTTAACAGTATCTGCTGATCAATTACTGTATTGGTTAAACCGCGAAAAGTGAGGTTCGAATTTTAAAATTGCTAAAATGGATAACAAGAAGAATACTGTCAACGCTGATTTATTGAAAGAAAGGCAGACATGTACCTTCAATACTTCAGAACTTACCTATTTATTAGATGGTGGAGAAGAAAAAACAAATGAAAGAAAGAAGAGAGGTTAGTAGCAACAGTTTGAAAATTTAATTAGGTATAATTATTATTGTAGTAATTCTGTATTATTGCTACTGAAGTCAAAATGTTAATTTGTATACCTACTTTCACTTCAGTAAAAGTAAGATTCTGAAGGTTTCGATTCTTTTCCCAAGTTGAAGAAATAGAGCAGTACCGAAAATGTGATAAACAAAAAACAATAATATCTTACTATAGACATACTTAAAAGAATAGAAACACGAGTATAGATATATTTATCAACTTTAAGGTTAGAATAATATATTTTCACTTTTTGAAGTAAGTGGAAAATTTTAAAAATGCAGAGTAATGTAATGATTTTTTGCTTTGATGATATTTGAACAACAAAATATTTTCAAGTCATTCTTCATGATGAATAGGAATAACCATATCTTATCAATTACAACTTGCGTCAATTATACCACTGATTGTTGTAAAAACTTGGTTTCATATTTATAATTATAAATATTTTGTTTAATTGATAATATCATTGACATTATTTTGATGGCAAAATATCAGTTTTTAGCTTATGTATTCGTCAGATACTTCATAAACTAGAATAAATATGAAATAACTATTCCTTCATGTTCTGTTTCTTGTTTCAAACAGTGGCAACTTGATCCAGGCAGTACTCTTTACCCTAATTAGATTCCGTTTCTAGTTTTCTATTTTCTTGAAAACCATAGTGGTTTACAATGCTACCTCCATCACACCTTAATTTAGCAACTTATAAATTTTAATTACAAACAATTTTTATAATGATACAGTGAGTATTTCATATACGTATTTGACATTAATCTTTTGAAATTTGGTGTTAAGAGTTCTACCTTGAAGAGCTCTGAATAAGAAACTTAACTTGCAGAGGAACATTTTGTTCGCAGTTTTATGTTCAGATTTTACCAAGGAAAAACTTTACCTGGAACTTTATATGCATTTCTGGGGCATGCTGTATATTTTTAACTCTAGCGAGCTCTCTATCTGGTTCAGGCGAAATCTCGTCACGTACATCAGCCTCAGGTTTGAAGGATAGCACCTTCAGCATTGCATGCATGCTCGCCTCTTCTATCCCCCTTAGCACAGCCTCCATCAGCCGGGGCACTGGTGGATTGCCCCCCAACAGAACTCTGTTGAGGCAAACTATCATGGAACGAGGCAGCCATGATCTAAAAGTAAATAGAGTCTTTATTGGCCTAGAACTTCGCCGTCGCCTTCTCCATGGAAGCAGTTACACAAGGGGTTTACCTTTCTGATTAACAAAAATTCCATTTTCTCTGAAATTATCTGGTGAATTCAATGAAAATCGGTATTTAATCTCATCAGGTATTGAGATAAATGCTTAGATAATAAAACTGTTGAAATTGCCAGAGAAATATCAAAAATACCGAAATTCGGTTTCTTCAGGTTTTTTGGTTCTACATGCATTATTTAAACTTGTTTACATCTGAATCTGTTGAAACTTATCTTAGGATCACTCATTCTATCATCCAAGATCAAAAGAATACTCATGATCAAAATTGTACCCATTTTGGACATAGTGGAGAGGTAGGATGGTAGTAAGAGTCTCTTCAAAAGCAATCAGTTACAAAGGAAGAAAGCAATAATTTTAATTACTATAAGCTAGTGATGTCAATTAGCCGGCTAAAAATATTTTTAACATTGATCCTACTTCAAAAAAGTTTTCCATTTTCATTTTTAGGTTAGAAGGCTAGGTTTTATATATTTTGCAATAACATAATTCATGAAAAACACACGTCAATTTTTTTTATCACAGGTTTTTAAGAATCCAATTTTACTAGAAAATGACCATTCTACAGGAAAATGCAAGAGTGACTTTTTTTGACAAATCAATTGTTGATTCCGAAAATCCAGACAAATTTGACAAATTGCACTAGAAAAGCTATATATTCATTTGTATTTTCAAGGAATTGACAGGAGGGTCAGTAAATCCATAGACTGTATAGTTTAATAGGAATGATAACACATTCCATCGCTTTCATTAGTAGAAAATAGAAAATTCTATTTAAACATGGCAGATTTCTTTGAAAAAATATATGGTTTGTACTGACAATAATGCGGTCTTGTTTTTAATATCCACCCATTTCAGTTTCTTTTATATCAGTCTATATTGGCCTTCATATTGCCTATACGAGCCTCTACTGATTATCAGATGTTGAAATAATAGTTTCTTTAGCCAGAAGTACATAGATGTGGTGGTGGTCAATTATGACATCTAGTATGTGTCTTGTTCTGTTTTCTACAGGCCCATTATAGTTAGTGCTTTATTTTTCTTCATTCTTAAATTGCTGAAACTTGTTAAGGAGTTGAAAACTGTATACGGGGTCGCTAAAAAGTATGGAAACACGCTACCCCCGTAGAAACGGTAAGTAATAGACAAATGAAATTTGGAGAACTTAAAGTAGGTATTTTTTGCAATGTCTTGCAAGGGTAATTAAAAACAAATCTTTAATTGTTTTTTTCGTACGGTCGCCATATTGAATTTTTTTAAATGGAACACCCTGTAAACGTAAACGAAAAACCTCGTTGTATAACAAATATAAGTTACCTAATGGCAGTTTTCTAAATCAACTCACTGGTGTCTATAATTGATTTTCAGAACTAACTTACTTTGATAGTTAGCAGTCGATTTCTAGATGCCACAAGAAATAATCAAAAGCTACGATCTGATTCATATTTTGCATTAAAAACGGAAATAAAAATTCGTCAAAAGCAAATTTTCGTAAACCTGTTTTCGTCGAACAAACGAAAAACTCTTAGAAAATTACATGGTAAGTAACTTCACAAAATACCAACAAGAAAAAACAAAAAGTATAAAAAAGGGAATGGATTTAGGAGGGGGGGGGGGTGTGGCGGTTGAGAGTGAACGTAAACAAAAAAAATCTGTTTGTACCATCTGATAGGGGATAAAAAGTTATTAAACTTTGCTGCAATATTGGTCCCACGCCATTTGGTGGTCAGAATACAGTCCATTTGTATATCTAAATAATAAAAATAATTTAACGAATTTGTTTTTAAAACATTCCTTTACTTAATAAAACTATAATAATTAAAAATTAAGTAATTAATTAATTATTATAATTTTATTAATATGGAGTTCATTGCACAAAGTAAATCTAAGTAAAATAAGTTTCTTTCCTTACTTATTCATTTTTCTAATTATTAAAAAGTAATTGAATTCTTAAAATAAAGATCTAATAAAATTGCATTAGCAAGTATTCTCATTTCATGGCTAAAATTAAAGTCATAATTAGAATTTAAATAAAATGATGAAAAGGATAAGATTCGTTGTTATGGAAAATCATGAAGTGAGAATATCAAGCATTGCCTCATTTCTTTGTTTTAACCTGTTGTTACAACAGAAGACAGTCACAACAGCCTACCAGGTTTTGCTAGTATGTCAGTGATACCCTAAATGTGAGGGACCTATGAACTTTTTTATTTAACATTTTAGGAAAAAACTTTATTCAAGTGTTTATTTCATTTTTGTGTGTACCATGGGCTGGTAAAGTTTCCTGCATACTTTCTAAAACACCCTGTACAGTAAAATCTGCTTAATAGAAGCTCGATTATAAGAATATCCCGCTTTAAGGAATAAAGATTCAGTGTCCCAAATCAGTGCTATTTAATTCTTAACAAACTTTATCGCATTATAGAATAATATTGGATAATGGAATAATCTAGAAAAAAAAAACTGGAAAGAAAAATACAATAATAGTCGACAAATTATGGTTTATGACTGATATCGCTTTCTTGAAACATGACGGTACAGGGGCGTCATAAATCTATCAGTCTCTAATAATCCACCCGAGAGTGAATGTTTCTTTCTTGTACCATTGTTAAATTTACTTAAATTAGTGTTTAAGCCTTTTCTAAGGCTTTAAATCTTCTTTAAAGTATGTTGTTTGGCATTTCAAGATTTTGGCAGTTCTTTCTTTTTACTTCCTCTTATTTGAATTTGTTTCTGTGTAGGTACCATAAATAAAAATCTTAATGGATGTTGTTCACACAAACTAGTCACAAAATATGCTACTTTTAAAAGGAAATTAAATAAATTTTTAAATTGTGTTTATTTAAGCCTTACTATAAGTACAGAGGTTTTACCGTGGTTTTATTGAGAACAAAGATGGCGTTTCTGAATGGTCTTCACTACCTGGCCAGGAAGTAACAAGCGCTTGTTCTGTAATAAGGAGGTTTCTCGAAGGAAAATCAAATGTTAATTTTAAACATTATTATAGTTTAGAGCGATAAATAACAGATCTATTGTGTAACCATAAAAAACAATATAAAATTACTGACTTTTTTGTAAAAACATAATTTTAATTTAATTTATGGACATTGTAATTAAATTAGATTTAATAATTGCTTCAATAAATAATTAATACAGTATCCTTACTATTATTTTACTTAAAGCTTGATAAATAATGCGAAAAGTTACATAGTATAAATCTCAAGCGATGTGCAATGATCTCATTTTGTCTTGCAGAATTCTGACAATCCTAAAGTCGGTAAATGGAATATACCGGTTATTGGAATAATTCTGCTTTGTCCAAATGCTATTCCAATAAGCGAGTTTTACTGTATACAGGGTGATTCCGAAATAAAAGGTATCCTTTTAATAGGCGATAAGTGAGGCTAAAAGAAGACAAAAAATGAAAAAACGAAGTGGCTCCGTGAAAGTTGAAAATTTTGACAATTTTCCTAAATATTAAAAACTGAAGCCGTCTCTGGTTAGAAAAAGAAAAGTGTTTCTTGTATTGTCGCCTTAAAAAGTGAAAGTTAAGGAGATTTACGGTGTTTTTAAACCCTTGTAGTGCAAGAACGAAAATTTACCAGACATGCCTATTTTCTTGGAACTAATAGTGCAGCTGTAGTAGCACAATGCCATCATAAGCTATCCCCTGGACATTTTACAACTTTCCCTTCTTAAATCTGAAGTATGTTTAACATGCAGGGTTGTTGAAATTCGTTAAAACAGTAAAAAAATAATAACAAAATTTATGTTACGAACAATTAGACTCCAGTCTTACAAGCAACATTTTAATCCCTTATTATTATTTAGTCACATGAATAGGAAACATTTTAAATGGCAATGGATTACACATACTACTTGAATGAAACATGCGTATGGAAGGTACTACTAACTATCACCTCTGTATTTAATTCAATTTAATAAATTCAACCAATTTTTATCTATGTAGCATAATGCTTATTGAAGTTTTTTGTTCTTCGGAAGTTTACAGAAAAAAATCACTAACAGTAAAATTTTAATATTTTTCCGTTTGCAAATTAAAAAGTAAAAGTTCCTACTGGTTATTTATGGCATTGTAGAAACCAGATAAACTATTATACCCCTCCCATAAATAGCAAGAACTACCTGCCAATGACAAGGACAGTCAGTCAACCCCTATCGAATTTTGCTTAAGTAAAAGTATGAGAGCAGGACCGGCTTGGCTTAGCGATTAAACTTCAATCGCATTTTTCTCGGAAACTATGCAATTTTTACCTACCGTTTTTTATCGCAAATGTATGTACTATCGCACTGCTATCCACCTTTAAGAGGATACCCTTTATTTCAGAATCACCCCGTATAATTTAAATTTAATAAATGAATTTTAAGTGTTGATTATAAATGTATTATTTTTATTTACAGAAAGTTTTTTTTTGGACGATCCTATGCTGAAATACACTGTACCTCTAGAGTATTTAAGCCATAAAGAAAAATATGAAGAGGCAATCAAAAAAACCTGTGTTATTTTTAGAAAGGTTCAACAGTTGCAAAGGGAAGGAAAAGCTGGAATGGATAATTTCAGGTAAAATTAAGGCAACATGTTTTATGCATTAGATGATTCTGTTCATGTAATATTTATGTTGTTCGTCGTATCTAGTATTAGTTGAAGCTGCTGAAAGTACCTTGCCCTTTGACCAAATCAAGATAGAAAGTGTTATCACTGTTTATTTTAATATTGCTCAATTATTCATAATATTTTTTAATAAATGAAGCAGAAATATTGAAAGATGCAAGTAAAGCTCAGTACTGCTGCTACTGAAATCAGTTTTAAACATTACAATGCAGTTTGCAATTTAATTAAAAACTAAATATTGTAAAAACGAGTTTTCAAATATCAAAAGTCAAATAAATAAATAACATTAAATATTTAAATGTTATTATCAAAGACTCTGTTATAAATTGCGTAATATAACCTAAAATATTGCAATTAAAGTAAGTGAATTAATTAACTCTTTGTTATTTTAATTGCAGTTTTTCATATTTTATTATGTAATTTACAGCACAATCTTTTAATTTTGTCATAACTTCCTGTTTTTGTTTATTATAAACATTATTAATACAAGAAATGTAATTGCATTTAATTCCTGTGTTTTTATTTATTATTATATCAATTGCAAACTTGTTTAACAAACTATACTTTTTTATTATTCTCTTGCAAATATTGCAAAGATTATTTGACCTATCAAATTTCCTTAAAGTGGAATAACTACTTTTTATGTATTCTAATTTCTAATGAATGAATATACAGGGTGGTTTAAAAAATAGAAATGCTACTTGTTGACTGTATAGCATACTGTACTCATTGAAATAATAAAAACTGTTCCCAGAAATTGTTTCTAAGTTACAAGATGTTTTTAAAAGATGTCATCTCCTTTCTAAACTACGTTCATGTATCAATTATAAGAAATTGTAAAATAGAACAGTGCAGAACATTCCAGCGTATAGATACACTGAACATTCTATGTCAGTAATGAACATTGTTCTTGAACAGAGCTGGGCTAATAAATGTGATGTAATTACTTATACATTCCATTGTTTACAAAAATAAGTGATACCATTACCCACTACTGAGTAATTGGTAATTTAAATCAATTACTGTTTACATTACTTGTGTATTTATTTTGTATTCAGGTTTTTGAGTTTTGTGGCTGATTTGCTGAATTCTGTAGTGGTAGGAGAATGCCCTCTGCTTGAATAGTATATGTGTTACCTTTTCCAAGTTAAAAATGAAACAATCTTCTTTTCTTTACGAAAAAACTGGTACTACTGTAGAAAGATAACACTTACAATATCGGATTATGAATTTTATCTCGACATGCATGAATACAACTGCATATGGAGAAAGAATTTTTCACGAAATCACTTTCTAATTTTTCCAAGAAATAGAAACAATTTCTTCAAGAGTTGCAACATTTAGGATTTTTTCAATTTTTAATTTCATGTAGCTTATCTGAATTTTGGAATCCACAATTGGATTTGTTTTTGTGACAACCAGAGCTAGTCAAAACAATTTTCAATTGTTTTTCTGCCTATTTAAAGAAATGAGGTTGTTGATGATGGTTACTCGAAACCGAAACGTTAGGAATTTTGTTAACGTATTTTAATAGAGAACAAAAAGTGGCAATGGAAAAGTGGTTTTAGTTTTCTGATATATCTTCAAATAAAGGAAAGAAGAAATAATAACGAAAATCGAGAAATCTACTTTTTTTTATATATCTCTGAAATTATCCAAGATATCTAGATTTTGCAGATGCCAACAAAAAGGTCCTATGAATAGCCAACAAAAAGGTCCTATGAATAGCCAACTTTCATCCCATTTAACTGATGCTGTATCTCTTACCATTTCCAAGATCCCCATGCTGTGCATCCTTATCTTGGACACACTGTATAGATATGTACAGATTATTCTTAACGTCTACTGGCAGTTCACCGAATATAAAATGAAAACTACCAATGTGCAGCTGCAATGCATGTGCTCGGACTCTCTGATTTGCATTAAAATAATTCATAACTTTTACATCAATAACGTTATTTGTTATTTACCGACCGATTTGGAGGAAACTTTTCCCCAGATTGTAGATAGATACATATTCCAGTTACAATAGAATCTTAGAGATTACAAAAAAATGGCCATTTGTATAATGAATTTGCATAAAGATTTTTTTTTTAAATAGTTCAGTACTGTCAACTGTTATGTTGCCATGTTAACAACTTATAAGTTATAAACCTAACTAAGAGTAACAATATTTTTATAGGGAAATTCTAGGAGGTCAATTGGGTTCTGCTATCTTAAAAGATGGAAATCCTCTTGCTCTCCATTATGTTATGTTTATACCAACTGTAATGGGACAGGGCAACTATGAACAACAAGCAGAGTGGATACAAAGAGCTTGGAATTGTGAAATCGTAGGAACTTATGCACAAGTATGTTGTGTTTATTATCTTGATTTTTAATAACATTTAATTTTGTACGTGTGCACTTTTTCTTATTGTCGGGCAATTCAACCAGAAACTTGCAGTTACTTTCTGTTAACTGCAATATTTTTGCTTAATGGTATTTTGGTCAATTCTTCATCACTGTACAGCTATTATTCCAGACTGAACAGTAAATACAGTCAACTCCTAATAAAGAATGCTACTTACAAATGCCATTTTTCAATAAATTTCATTCTAAATGGTAATTTGTACTTGTTAACATATCGGAAACAGTTTTTCTGCAAAATGTGTGTTTTGCTAGAAACAGAATTTTAAATCTTGAAAGCTTATTATTCACTATGTCCTGATAAATAATAATCTGATTGTGATTGAACAATACCTCTTATCTACATAGGAAACATGTTACAGATGGAAGGTATTGTTTGTTCATAAGCAATTATAGAAATCAAGATTCCTGTGCTTTTCTGTATGTACTGCAATAACACAGGAAATTCTGTTTCATGATAGTCAAAATGCTTGATTCCCACCATTTAAAGAAACTTTTAGATAATAAACGAAACATCTTGAGATTTGAGCCAAATCTAAGTAGTTTATCAAAATTTGGATAATTGATTCAAGTCGAATTGGCCAAACTTGACTGAAATGCTCTTGGGAGATAATGTTTGTATAGGTATCGAACAAAATTTTTCAGTTGAATTGCCTAATATCTGTATTTGCAAATATAAAACAAGAGGTAATTGCAGACAGAACTGGGTCATGGAACCTTTATTAGAGGTCTTGAAACAACAGCTACATATGATCCCAAGACTGAAGAATTTGTTCTAAATAGTCCCTCCCTAACTGCCTACAAATGGTGGCCAGGGGGATGTAAGTTATATTTACTTAAGTATTTAGGTTTATCATGTATTATTTTAATCTGTTCTTAGTGGGTCATACTGCTAATTATGCAGTCGTTGTTGCACAATTATACACACAGGGAAAATGCCATGGAATACATCCCTTTATAGTACAATTACGAGATGAAGAAACACACATGCCTCTTCACGGTATCAAAATTGGAGAAATAGGGTGTAAATTGGGTATGAATGGTGCTAATAATGGATACTTAGGATTTGATAACGTTAGAATTCCACGAGTTAATATGTTAATGAAAAACAATCAAGTGCTTCCCGTAAATATTAAGTTTACTTGATAAAAGATAAGTGTGCTCATTCTCAATTTTCAGGATGGCACATATGTCCAATCTCCTAGTAGCAAATTAACTTATGGAACTATGGTGTTTGTGAGAGTAGTTTTAGTACAAGATGCTGCAAATTATCTGAAGAAAGCTGTTACTATTGCTGTTCGATACAGTTGTGTTAGGCATCAGTCGCAACTGAAACCAAAGTAAATATATGTAAATATCAGGTGCAGCTCGTGGGTTATTGGCAAAGTAGACATCAGATTTATGTATAAATCTCTTTCAGAAACATGAAATTGACACAAATTAAATCTGGTGCTTGCCCTGGGAATGACCAACAAGCCACACCTGGTAAATA
>VTPC01089649.1:343037-396149 GCA_011009095.1 Ignelater luminosus
ACCAAATTTGACAAAATATGTATTTAGTAAACTATGGAATGTAGAATACAGAAATCAAAGCAGCTTTTTAAACTAGTGTGATTTTGCTTGGATTATTGAGATAGGGAATGAGTCCACTGCTGCTTTGATTACCACAAAATCTGGATTAGCACAGGTTCGAATTATTTGCGCTGCTGGTCAGTACTGTCAGCATAATTACCACTCATTCGTTGAGCCTGCTGAGTGCCACTGAATGCACCCATTGTCGCAAGGAAAACCACCAGCTATTAAGCTTTGTAATATAATTAATTTAAAGGGATGGATTGGGCTAGGAACATCTAGGCTCCTTCCCGAGTTATGTATCAAGTTGTGGCTCGTGTATCGTTTTCAAGAAAATCAGGATTTATTAATTTTTTAATTCATTTATAAATTGTTTTTTAATTCAAATTGAGTTTTAATGAAAACTATATGTAACATATCTCTTTCAATTTGAATTACAAGCATTAATTACTACTGTCTTCCTAGGTAATAATGTGCAAGCTACCACTATACGCACAGAAACATGTGGAAGCTAATAGTTTAACAAAATGATGATATTATTTATAATTAGATAATACACTGACCTTGGCTAACAAAATACGTTAATGAAATGCACTTTTAAATAATGTTAGGATTTCTTTTTTATTGTTATATGTTTTAAATATTTTTGAACCTTGGATTTTGTTACTTATTTACATATAAAGTATTATCTTTATAATCAGATGTTTTATGTTTTCCATGATCTATTAACAAATTATATGTCTACACAAAATAAAAATTGTTACACTTGAGGTTAGTTATGTACAGCGTTGTACAATATTAGGTTTATATAATTTTAATATATAAGTTGCTTTAGTTAAAAAAGTAATTCCCATCACTAAAGGACTGATATTTATTAAAGATTGAAAATGCTGTAGTGCTAATTGTATGCTGAATTTATGGAGGTATGGTAATTTTAGTAGTTATGACTAACCCATCTTGTATGATCAATTTTACGCATTTGCATCTTTGCATTTTGGTGGAGTTTGAATCCCAACCCCTCCCTAAATATGGCCTTGATTAATCACTTTTCATTATTAATCAGTGTTGTAACAGATACATCTTTTTAAATATCTAGGTACAAATACAGATTCTCAATGGAATTTGTATCTAGATATAGATACTCTTTTTGTCTAATAACTAGATACAGATACAATTACTGAAAAAATGTATCTAGATATCTATTAAGATACATTATTGCACTTAAATTATTTTTTGTATTGTTGACATTATACCTATAGGGGAAAAATTTACAAATTCTAACAATTCATTTGATTTTAATTTTGTAGGCTTATGACATCATACTCACAATGGTGCTATCTAGATTGCTGCTAGATACCCAAGAAAATGTAACTAGTTAAGAGGTACAAATACTGTAAATAGTAACTAGTTACTTTCTCAGATATACCAAAAGTATCTAGATACATTACAACACTGATATTAATTTACTACCTTCAAAAAAAAGCACTGTGCATGATCATGACAGAAATAAAAGACTACATAAAATTTCAACATGACAAACATATTGTCAATTTCAAGGCATTATTATTATTATTTTCATTAAATATATGTTGTATGCAATGTTTCCAACCTACCTTGTTCTTTTTTTTAACCGAATTCCACATCACTGTACACTACTAGTCAGCTACAGCATACTTAAATACCACTCGGAGTTATACTGGTTAGGAAACACTTTAGTAAATTTTATTTATTTATAAGGACTTTATTCCACATTTAAATATCTCAAGTTATAGAATTGAATCCAATATGAAATATTTGCATAATTCATCTACATTATTAGCTTGATCCAATATATGAAGCAACAATTGGCACGGGGGCCAACTTGTGGGCCATTCCCACAAAATTTATTATTACATATTCATGACTTAAATTAAAATCATCACAGTTATGATAAGCACAGTAGTGTAACAGACATTCGAAAGAGAGATAGAATGCAGACTAATAACTAACACCAATGCCTATATATATATTCTTTACTAATTCAAGGTAGCGACATCTTGGGAAAATGTTGCATTCCTGATTGGGATATCAGAATAAACAATGGTGGCATAAAAAGATATGATCTTGAATTGGTAAATAGAAAACAAATATACTTGTTTGTTTATATCTAGGCTATCTACAATTTGTAAGATTGTTGGTTACGATTTGTATACCTTCGTATGACATCATTAGAGAACAGCAGAATAGTATATTCGGACAGACATTTATTATGGAACATTTACTTCTTATTTAGCAGTTGCAACTTATGTATTATGGATGAAGCAGTGGATGATTTTATTATTAATTAAGATAAGATGACCTTATCAACTATTTTGTTGTTCTCTAGACATTATTAACTGACTTCTCATCAGTGACGCATGGTGGGGGCATAAGCTTGCTTTTCCTACCGTGCTGACCCTTGGTATTAAATATACAATGTACATCACTAGTTTTATGTACAACTTTTCTGAAATTGTAATAATTGTAATTGATAATAAGATTAATGTACAAAACATGATTCATTTGTTATAACAAGTTTTATACATTTTCGTCCAATATTTAAATACTCACATCAGAGGTATAATTTCAGTATTAAGTCACCATCCATTTTGTAATAATTGAAAATAACTATTTTTAATTATGTTCTTTAACTTTTAAAATTATTGTACAAATAATTTTTGTGATTTACTACTATGATTTTATTAATTCCAGTAATAGTTTTGTTGACTTTTGCATTTAATTATACTAAAAATAATTGTTTCTTTTAATGTTAATTAGTTTATTGCTAATATTGAACGCATCAAATGTGTTATGTAGATTATTTACATAATAATCTTCTTTTGTTTAATTGCTCTGTGAAAGATGGTGATAGTGATATAGAAATTTGAAAAGCAGTTGTATTAATATTAAGAATGGGTTTCTATCAGACTTGCTTTTATCTATGGTTTATAAATTATATGTATATTTACTTTGTAATATTGAAAGATTATTTTTTTATGAGTAAATAAAGTTATTACTACGTATTTAGTTAGCATTATTTATTAATATTCTACACTACAATAATTTGTGGTGCATCCAGATTCATACATTTGGTATCTTGGGTATTTCTTTAGATATTTCAGTTTTATTTGAAGTGATAATCTGGAAATGTGATATGTATTGCATGCAATATCATTTTGACTTCAAAATAGTTGACGGTATTACCTGTCTTATGCCCAACAAATGATTAGAAAATATTACAGCAAATGACGGTAATATCTTTTCTATGATATTAGTGATCTCTACGGTAATAATTGACTTATTAAAGAAAAGAAGATTGTAATACATACTAGTAACCTCATTATAAATACAGTGACTTTAATATGAGTCTCTTAGCTAATTGCCTTAATGCTCTTAGCTGGACTCTTTATTGTAAACTAAGAAATCCCATAAAAAAATGATGGTGATTGCTGTCTTTTGCAGTTTGATTTTGACAGACACAATGATGTTTGACAAGAGAGAAATAGTGCCTTATATGGGACAGTATTGAAAGGACATGATATTTTATACAACCATATATAATCTTTATAAGCCTGGGTAATTGACAGAAGTCATGCTTTTGTAGTGTTGCTTTCTTAAAATACTAACATCCTTCCTTCTACTCAATCAAGTTTTCGATCTGGTTACAACATTTCTATAGCTTTACTAAATATTCAGATGATATTTTACGCAGTATTGATTACAGCAAAATTTTCATACTTGTGTTGTTAAATTTTTTGTCAGCTTTTGATGCTATAAAATCATAAAGTATACGTTTAGCTAAACTAAACTCTGTTGGTTTCTATGATATTTCTATGAGATTCCTTACAGAAGTCCTGTATCAAAGACAGCAATGTGTTGTTTTTAATAGAATTTCTTCTAAAGCTGCCATGCTAACTTGCAGTGTTCCACAGGGATCTATCTTAGGTCAGTTATTGTATTTGGTATATACCTCTGATCTAGGAAAATGTTCTAAAGTCTTGCTCATCTTTTATGTTGATGATACTCAGTTAATGTATAAGTAGCTTTAGTATCAATGATCTAGTAGAAACCGTAGAAACTAAAGCAAATATCAATGTTGACCTTAATAGGCTGACTGAGATTTCAGGTAAGCATTGTCTTAAAATTAATTCTAAGAAATCAGAAACAATAGTGTTTGGGAATACGTTTAATGGTAATTATGCAACGATTCTTTAACAAATTTAAAAAACTTAGGTGTGTTGATCCTTAACATTTAGGAGTAATACGAACAAACTAATTCAAAAGGGTTTTCATGATTCTTAAGATACTGTACTGTGCTTGATTATTGCAATGTTGTTTATGACCCATGTCCAGACCTTGCGGATAATAACAGGATCCAAAGAGTACAAAGTTCTTGCGTCTGATTTTCATATTTAGTTTAAGTAAGTGAGAAAATAATGTACATATGTATCTTCTAAACTGAATGATTGATCTTAAATGGTTGAATATGTGTAATCGTTGATACTTACATTTTGCTACATTATTGTACAGTTATTAATAATTGCAATCCCAATTATTTACATAATAAACTGGCTCCTTGTGCTGTTGTTTATAAACATTCTTTAAGACATATTAACAAATTAACTATCCCATCTCACAAAACTATTCTTTTCAAATGTTTGTTCAATTTTGAAATTAATCATTTTATTCCAAAATTAAACAGGATTTTCTTTCTAAAGAAAGTCCTCAGAATTTCCAATTTTTCTATAAAATAAATCAATTAATTCTTAATTCAATTTCAATACAAGAAATAAGAAATTCATTCTAGGTCATTTCAAAACACATATTAATTACCAATCTCACATTTCATAAGTGAAAGAATGTGCTAAACCACAATGTTTGAATTTCTGATCAATGCAACATAAAAAGTGTATCAAGTTACATCATACTATTAAGATATGAAATTAAACCTATATTCTATTATACTAAAGACAAAATTGTTAACGTCTTTGAAATATGAATTAGTTTGTTAATTATTTTTGGAGATTTGTGATTTCTTTGTTACCTAGTTATTGTAATAATTGTTATTATGTTAGCGGAAAATTTGTGAAACGAATAAACAGTATTGAACATCCATTTGTTTTCTACTTACTGGTATTGCCGCATAAGTCTTACAATCAGCTTCATAGGACTATGAGACTGTAGTTCGAGCAATACTAAATCATTAGAGATTATCCTTAAAAAAATTAATCTCACAACAACAATTTTCGGAATAAGTTTGGATGACTGTACATGTTCCTTTAGTTATATTATACTACTCATGTTTACAATTCGTTATCTGAATATTCTCAAAATTACTCTGTAAAAACATTTATGTATAAATTGGAATTATCATTACTATCCAGACAATAAATCATTTCACTATTCTTCTCATTCATTTCGTAGCGTGACTATATTGTTAGATTTACATTATTTATTCTTTAATTTGTATTTATGTATATTTCTCGTTTTTAACGGTTCGGTGAAAGAACAAGAACAGCTCTGAGTTATTATTATTATTTATTTCGACGTCCTGTGTGGAACTACTAAATACGACCCTTACAGCTTTTTTGTAATGTGCTCCTTAACCGCCACGTAGACGCAATTAATAGTAATAGAAGTGACCCAAATTAAAACTAAGAAATATATCTTTCACATTTTGACAAAATAAACCAATAAAGCTCCTGTGATTTAATTTATTTTTCTATTATATTTTTTATAGTTATAAAGTTACGTGTCCCAAATAAATTTACTTTTATTTATAATATTTGGTAATGTATCTCTAGAAATTTAATGAAGTTGTTTAAATCCCAAAGTAGAGTTTTTAAATAGCTAAAGTAAAGCAAAAAGGCCCTAACTCGAAAAATAAACAAAACTGATTTTAGGGTATTGCTGACTCCTTTGCACTGAAATTTATTTGTAGTTTTGTACTTGAACCAAGAAAGCCCTAACTTTGAAAATAAGCGATACAGAGTAATTTTTGAAATGCTCCATCCTATACAAATGTGAAGATCAAACACTTTTCACTCAATACTTCAAAACTATGATTTTCAGAATTAGGGCCTTTTTGCTTTGTATGGCTAAATATATGTCTTGAGATTAGAAGGGACTTTGACAAAATTCTAAATCCAGACTTTGTTATATTTCTATAATTAAATTTATAAGTTACATGCTAGAATTTCAATAGACAATTTGATTTATAAAATAATTATCTTTGATTCATAAATCATTAGATACAGGTTCATAAATTATTTAATTACTGAAATATCGGGTATTATTGATGACAAATTTATTGATTTTGACAAGCACGACTAGCTTTGTTTACCTTTTAACGTAATTTACACGCTTTTTTAAACACAGCTGTCGACGTTATTTAAGCATTAATCGGCTTATGGTCGTTGGCTAGATTAATGATTATAACTTTGCTTACAGTTGCCATGTCTTAATTATATTAGAAATTTTGATTATTTTCTTACCTCCAATAAAAAGAAGTCAAAAGCGATTTACTTACATTTATTTATTTTTCGAATCACAAATTTTAACAGAATACATAGGACTAATATCTACAGTAGCACTATTTCGTTTTCTCAAATTTGTAATTGAAACATTTCCAAACGTCTTTTTATGAGTCTGTCGTAAAGATAAACCATCTGAAGTAACATAAAGTACCACAGTTTCCATATCTAGGCGTTTTATTTTTCTTCTTTTCTTGAATTGTTTGTGTCCTAACATAATTAAGAATATTGTAAGAAACACAGAAAAGCACCCCAGACACGTAAATGATACATAAACTATTAACGTATAAGTCATGAATAAACACAATAATTTTTTAAAAATATATTTTGCATTTTTGTACTACATTTGTTCATATATCAGTCTAAACTAAAACAAAATATCCAATACAAGTTTATATGTATAGACCCATTAAGTTACCGTGGATACAATGAATGTAAATCAATGGCATCCTTTGTTGGAATTGTTATCCCCTTTACAATTATTCCTAAATTATTAAACAGCGTTTAATGAGTGTTATCAGGATTTTATGAATAGCAGTATTGACTAACATTGTGCATAAAATGCCAGATTCCCGGAATAACTAAAACAGAACTTCTGCACAGTTTTTAAGAAACAAAGTAAATTGAAAAAAAAAGATGAACGTTACAGCAACAATAAGATAATTTCGTTAGCTAATCTTTAACTTTTTTTTTGAGTACGAAAAATCTACAGAGGAAAACCATTTTGATGCCACCAGACGTAAAACTTTACGTGAGAAAAACAATTTCAGTGCCTAGGTACTGTCTTCATACAGTAACTCTTAACGTCTGTCTAGATATTTTGAAAGTTAATGAACAACCTTCTCTAATGATATTTGAGTTTACAATTACCTAGAAGTAGCCATAGTGATATTAGTATTCCAATGCCTAGGTACGCTATTTTTATTTAGTAACTCTTAACTTCTGTCTTCTAAATGCAACATCCTGTATATTTCTAGATATTTTGAAAGTTAATGAACATCCTTTTCTATTGATATTTGAGTTTACAATTGGTAGTCGTGATAGGGGTAGACCAGTGGTGCTTTTTGCAAGAGCTTTGAACAAGTACTAGTTTCTCGAGAGCGTTAAAAATGATTGATGCGTGTTAGAAGTGCTTGAAACAGGTGCTGGCGTCTTGAGAGTGTTGCATATGAGTGATGCTTGGGACAGGTCCTAGTTCATGGAGAGTGTTTGATGAGCAATCCAAAACGAGGTTTCACATCTGAATTAAATGAGCCTCCATTCTCCCAAATCATACAAGTTTTTAACATCCACCCCCGTTATACGATAAGGGCTCTTAACCTGCAAGTCTGAGCATGTGAGCTTTTAACAATCCCCAGCGCACAATTAGTTAAACCCCCTTGGTCTCGGACTTTCAGAAAACTAAATATGGAACATGGTTTCAAGCACTGTTTTAAAACCACAATTTCTTGCCAAACTCTATACAGTGCGTCCCAATTTGGATGTATTTATGGGGTATCTCGGTTATTATAAGAGATAGGGCGACAAAAGGAAGTAATAAACAATAGAATCTAAACATCTACAAGGGTACCGCAACTTGGAAATTATTTTAAATTCAAAGATTAAAGCATCTTTTAAAAAATCAGTTTTGTTTATTAAGGTTATTACTACAAAAAGTGTTCACGCTGTTTTTCGTTGTTTTCTAAGCACAGTTTGCATCTTTTCCTGATACTTTGATAGCATTCAATAAGTTGTTAAGATATTAAGAAGAAATTAAGCTCCCCGTAATTGAAAATAGCCTGCAAAAACCGTATCTCTCTCTTTAAAACTACTCTCGCTAAATTTATTTTAACACATCTTTCCAGACACACCTCATATACATTTATGAAGAACATACATATGTCTGTAAATGCAAGAAAGTATCCTTTCAATTCTAAAAGAGATTTAAGAGATCGTTAAACATAAAATAAAATTGTTTTAATTCCATTAATTCTGGCATTTAATTAAAACGAAACGTAGGAATATTCCATTGAATGCGCAGTATAAATTCAATTTTTATTTTCTACAGAAAAATGCTTTTAAAGTGTCAGAGACAGACAATTTATTGCTAGTAATAGGGTGAGAACATTTTCTTAAGAGGAAACTATTCACCTCATTTTAACATGTAGGTAATAAAATTTCGCTTCTAACTATCCAGTCAGGATTAAGTGTTTCCTTATTTCAAGTGGAGGACATCCCTGCTTTATAAACCAAAACCCCCTTCATTCGAGAGAGATCTTTGCAGACTTTCATACAGATCTTGTCGGGTCAGCGCATTCTGCGCTTAAGTTGAATTTTCTTGTGGAAATTCTCGAAGTGAGGTTGAATTTCTTTATAAAAAAGGTGTTTTGTTTTCGTTGTCAACCTGCGAATTCGCTTCTTTTACGCGAAGCTTGCAGTGCAGTGCACCTAATTTTACCCGAAGAGACCGCTATAAAATACTTTGTTTTCCTTGATTCCAAGAAAATTTAGAATTAGTTGAAAGTGGCAGCTCGTCTTGAGAACCCGTGTTACGGAGGTATTCATCTTAAAAAGATCCTCGCCATCGAATTCCGCTCACAAGAAAATTGAAAAGAGTAAATAGATTTAATAAGTATTACAGACCCAGCTGTTGAAGCGCTGGACAGATAGTCACAGGAAAATTCTCGAAGAAATACACTGGTTGATTACCTGTTTAATTAATTCTCGCACCAGGAGTCTGCCTCCCATCCGTAGGTTGGTCTTCTTTGCTTGATTCAGTTGCAGGTGTCCGAGTTGTTTGTGAACCGCTGTGAACCAACTCTACAAGGGACTATCATTCAGCCTGCGTTGTTTACTATTCCTATAAACTCCATAAAATATTTAACAGTAAAAAGGTTTAATATAGTGTGTCTTCCTTTCAAGTTTAAGTGATAAGCAAAAGAACTCGTTAGCAAACTCTATGTTTTTCCGAGGTCCTAGTAGATGGCCTATGACCATTTCAAGTCACCATTCCGGACAATTGCGGGTCTGATATGGTGGTCCAAAATGGTGATTTGAAATGGGGTCTGAAATGGGAGTCCGAAATGAAGGGCCGCATTGGTGGTTGGAAGTCATGGTCTGAAATGGGGTGGTCAGAAATGAGGGTCCGATATGAGACTCCGAAGTGGGGGTCTGATATGTGGGTCCCAAGTGATGGTTCGAAATGGGCGTCTGAAATAGAAGTTCGAAATGATGGTCCAAAATGTTGATATGAAATGGGGTTTGCATTAATAGTTTGAATTGGTGGTCAGAAGTACGAAGTTCGTTTACTACATTCGTCTAGGATCGTTTGTGAGGTTTTTTTTATGAAGCTCATTTACTAGATTAAGATTAGTAAGTTTGTTTACAAGGTTAGTTTACTACTTTTGTCTCCTAGGTTCATTCTGGTAGGGTCATTTACTAGGTTTGTTTACGAGATTCCTTTATTAAGCTCGTTTACAAGATTTGTGTAGTAGATTCGTTTATGGAGTTATCATCTACTATGGAGCTGCAAAATGGAGGTCCGAATTGATGGTCCAAAATAGAAAGCCAGAATGTTGATCAAAAATGATGGTTTGAAATAGGCCTCGACAGTGATGATTTTAAGTAAGAATTTGATATTGGGTGAAAGGTGGTGGTCGGAAGTGGTGGTCAGAGAAATGCGAGCCCGAATTGGTGCTTCAAAATGGAATTTCGAAAATGAGGTCCAAGATGGGTATCCGAAATGGTGATCTGAAATAGGAACCTGAATTAGTGGTCCAAAAGGATTGTGCGAATTGTAGGGTCTGAAATAGTTGTCCAAAATAGGGGTCAGAAATGGAAGTCCGTGATGGGGGTTGAAATCCCATTTTAGGTATTTGTACAATACACTAGATCTTTAATTCCACCTAAAGATTAGACATCAAGTATGATCGGTGAACATAGCCTAAGAGTATCCTCACAGATTTTCGCGATTTACACTTGAATCTATTCTAAAATTTAATATAGGTTTCGCCTGCCATGGGACACGCGGTATACATATACAGTGCACTTTTTTTTCTAATAATCTTTTTCTGTAATTAATCATCAAAGTGCTGAAAAGATGAGCTTGCCCTAATCATGATAATTATTTTGTGATAAGCACGTTTTTTGTACGTGTTCAAATAACCGGAGAAATATCTGCTTGGTTTACCATATCTGTTATATCAAATAAAGCATTTGTTTAAAATAAAATACTTCTAACCATTTTTCAAAATTCATAAAGATAAAAATAATAGAGATAAATTAGAAAAACTCGTGTCCGTAGATGACAGAGATTCACGTCCGTTGTTGAACGATAACAGATTTGAAAACAAGATTATAATACATACACATAAGATGTTATTTGCCTTATATAGAGAGGATTTTATTATAAAAATCGTAAGCTTTTGATTATGTCCAACAGAGGTGTCCGCTAAGGTTTTTAATATTTCACTGCATTGACAAGCTTGTAAAAACAACCAAAAAATTCCACCATTCAGTCATTCAACCCACCCTGAAGCCAAGGTCCGTAAATAATGGTATATTGAAAAAGGTAGGTCTTCCTATTAGCAGCCATTTTTGATCGAAAAATTATGGTTAGAATAACACAAGCAATGTTATTTTCATTATTTTATAACAAAATTCCTGTTGGAAATCAAGAGATTGTTAAAAATTGAATTTGAACACGCTTTGAAGCTGCGTATTTCTCGGTATTATCCGCCATATGTGATCGAACTTGTTGGGGAAAACGTTTAGGATGACCTGCCTTTCACAGCAGACTATTATTTACGGACCTTGCCACTAAACAAACGTTGCCAGCAACCTCCCGCAGCATTAATAAGAAACACTGTGATGTCGTTATCACTAAACTACAGATTGATAAGTACTAGGTAATAGTCTAATCAACCTATTATTAATGATTTCATAAAATTCTTCTGGGACATACCTAATTCACTTATAATTTTGTTTTCAATAATTTTTTAGCTGTACTTACTATAAACTGATACTGCAGTTCTCAGAATCTCTGTTTCATTATAATTTTTAAAATTTCTCCTATAATATTTAATAATAGTTAATAAACGATAATTTTATTAATTTGATTGGCGCTTTTTCCAGTTTGAATCTTTATTGATCCGCTATGTAGCGCGATTGGTTTATTCACATAATAAACATTTCCAAACAGCTGATTATTGGTGGAATTTCGTGTTTGGATAGGATTCATAACCAAAAAAGATGCGTTATGGAGAGGGAATTTTATCGTAAAAATGTTTTGTGGTGGGATTAGGAGAAAGGGGTAGTAGGGATTAAATTTTTAAAATTGCGGGAAAGAAGAGCTTGTTTTGTTTACATATTTATGTTTATATTCGGAAATGTTATAATAATGTCAATATACGTGTAATTTACAGTTAGCCACGTCTTGTTTTTGCCACGCAATATTTTATAGGTTATGTTAATTCTTAAAAGGTTTTTATCACTGAAAAGTTTTGCTCAAGGTAAGCTGGATTACAAATTGTTAACATCATTGCACTAAATGCATCTTCCTTCAGATGAAAAGATATAATGATAGTGCATGACAAATATTAGAATTGAGAACATACACTTCCAATGACTCTTGCCTGTTTCAAACATAAACGAAATGGCAAAAAATGCTGTTGAAATCATTATCTGGTAAGAACAATAATAATAAATCTGTAGCAATGTAGATCAATCCAGTTTTCTTTTAGTTTAATATTGTTGACCACAATAGGCGCTTTATTCTCACTTAACAAAGCCATATCAGCATTACATTTACTTGAGAATCCTAATCAAGATTATAGTTGGCTCATACATGGATTTCGAAATGTTTTTGGCTATTCTACAGTATTCCTTCCGGGATATCTCATATATAGATACATTCGGAAAGTAAATTATTTAGATAAACCTGGTAAGTTTTTTCTGTAACTTGCATATACTTAATTAAACTATTTCAAAAATGCAGGTAACAATTTTTTCCTTACAATTATAAGAAAGTGTTATGGAGAAGATGAACTGATAGATCGTACAAATACACCTAGTTCAAATACACAGCAGCCACGCACACTTTTGCAAGACACGTTTCTACTATTACTTTATTTTATGGGTTTACAGGTTTCATTTCTAACTTGGGGTGTTTTACAAGAGAAAGTTATGACACAGGTATATTGTTTGTAGATATGAAAACAGGAAGTATTTATTTGAATCATTTATAGAAATATGTAGACAGCTACGGAACTATTGGCTATTTCGTGGATTCACAATTTCTAGTGTTTGTTAATAGAATATTGGCATTTTGCATGTCCGGAATAGTGGTTTTATGTACACGACAACCAAGGCATAAGTCTCCATTATATAAATACGTATTTTGCTCATTTTCTAATATACTTAGTTCTTGGTGTCAGTATGAGGCTTTAAAATATGTTTCATTTCCTCATCAGGTAAAAATTATTGTGACATTTTAACATTTTGGCATTTGTACAGAAACGGGTATTTTAGGTTCTAGCAAAAGCTGCTAAAACAATTCCAGTGATGATAATGGGTAAAATAATATCCAGAACAAAGTATGAATATTATGAATACGTTTCTGCAGTGGTGCTTTCTATTGGCATGCTGTTTTTCATGTTAGACACTGAAAATGATCGTAAAGGTATATATACAACTTGAAATAACATGTATTCATACATTACAAATTTAAATTTTTTAGGTTCTTCAGTGACGACATTTTCAGGTATAATATTACTATGCTGTTATATAGCTTTCGATAGCTTTACTTCAAATTGGCAAGGAGCTTTATTTAAGCAATATGGAATGAGTCCTGTTCAAATGATGTGTGCTGTTAATTTATTTTCTTGTGTCTTTACGGCAGTCTCTCTATTGCAACAAGGAGGATTTGTTTCATCTATACGTTTTATGATACAGTTTCCTTCATTTACAATAGACTGTCTTTTATTATCTATTTGTTCTGCAGCAGGACAATTGTTTATTTTCAGAACAATAGCAACTTTTGGCCCTCTTGTTTTTGCAATTATTACTACTATAAGACAGGGCTTTTCTGTATTATTAAGTTGTATAATTTATCAACATCATGTTTATGCCCTAGGTATCTTTGGAATAATTTTAGTGTTTTTCAGTGTTTTCCTGCGTATTTATTGTGGGTACAGAGTTAAAACTCTTCGAAAACGAGCACAAAGTGCTAGCAGTTTGAAAATATAAATTTATTGATTTTTAAATTATATAATTTCAGAGCTTTAACTATTAAAAAATGAAAATAAAAGGAGAGAAATCTTGTAATCTAGAAGAATTGAATCTCAGAAATGAAAAAACAATACTCGATAATAATTAAAACAGCTTGAGGGGCCATCACAATACTTGGTGTAATGCTATAAATATCAGATAGTAATGGTTCATTTAAATTCAGGCAGTTGCACTTACCTAAATGTAGTGTATGTGTGCATGTTTGTATGTGTATTTTATGGGGTTGTACGATTTCAATATTTGATGTCATAATAGTATAAGTCAATAAAAAAAAAAAAATAATGAAACGATAATACTAGCTTTTAAAATGACATTATATTATGTGTATTTAGTTAAGGCTCTGATAGTAATGTGATAATAATTACAAAACCAAATGTAAGTGTAGGAAGTATAAAAATCAATTGTATTTTTATTACAGGTAAATCACGTGTTCTTTTTAGGTATTTTTAATTTTTCTTTGTTTGTGTTGAGCATATCTATGATATATATAGTAAATAAGATGATGGTCAATATTTTATGTATACATTGCCAGAGGCATTGAAATAAATACCAATTTCATAACATCAGTATTTTATTATTAGATAATAAATAAAGGAACAAAATATTTAAGAATATTGTCAGTCGATTATGCATATTTTACTCACAGACTTATTGTCCAATCTCCAATTTCTGAGCTTGCTTTGTTTTGTAATATTCAATCAATAACAAAGAGTGAACATGAGCGAGCAGCTTATCATACATGACAGTAGAAAAGTATATGCTTGCGTTGCTGCCATGTGCAAATACATATGCTATTTTTTTATAGTATAAACTCACTTTAGGATTACCTGTTGATCAGCTAGCCACTGTTATCATACTTGCCCATGTCTGCTCACTGATCATTAACACAAAAATGTATTATAATTTTTCTTAAGTATCTTAATTAGTGGGATGAACTGTGGACAACAGATGCTTGACAATTTTTGTTTGTTTGTGATAAAAGAACATTATTGTTATCTTGATGCCATGCATGTTTTAAAATTGCAAACTCTTAAGGTATTTACGAAAACCTCATCCCGGTTGAGTTAGATTGTTGAGATTGCCAAAATAGCCATTCAAAAGCTGTATCAGATTATTTTTAAAATGTTCAAAAATTGCATCTGATTACAAGAATGGATTAATCTGACTGCAAACTTAATAATCCTGCTGAAGTGTAGGATTATCCAAATTATGATTTCTGTAATATTATTATAGTGCAAACTTGTCCAGATAGTAATGTTCCAAACCTAAGTAACTATTTTGAAGTGAAGTGAAATATGGTTCAGCTAGTATTAAAGTTCTTGAATTTTATCCCTTTTTATAGGCTAATGTTGACATCAACTAAGTTTGATTATAGCCATAATATACACAAGCACCTACTTTACGTCTGTATCATGTTTCTCAATATCTTGGGTCTCTTTTCCTTTAGCCAAAGTTGGCCATGGATGAAACACTACATATCTGATTCATGCATACACAAACATACTGTAGGAGCTTTTTTATGTTGGTAGCAGCGCCAATCAAAGACGGGGGGGACAAGAGGGGCAGCTGCCTCAAGCCTCGCAATATTAGGGGCCTCAACTGGGCAACTTAATATGTTAGACAAAAATATAGGAGAAGGCAAAGCGATAGTTGTGGAAACCATACTTTAAATCTTGTTGAAGTGGACTCAGCAGAATCTTGCAAAGAAGCAATAACTTTTTTTAGTACTGCCCAGCAAATTTTTAATTTCTTTCGTGAGAGTCCAAAAAGATGGTACATTTTAAAAAAACATTTATAGTGCACTATTCCTTACATGATATAAGTAAGTATATGGTTTATTTTATAATACAGTTTCTTTCTTTTCACAGCTGGATACATTTATTTCTTTATCTATTTATATTCATTTTTTATTGAGGATTACGTTAACCTAAAAAATTCAAAATAAAATTTATTTATTAACTTCCTTGTTCTTAACTCTATTTTGATCTTATGAAATTACATTACAAATAAGATATTTGCAAAATTTTTCATTTTAATGTTAGCTATACTTGAAAAGCACTAACAAAGTTTTTTTTATTGAAGATAGTCCTACTAATTTTTGTATGCGCGCCACCTATTCAACGGAAATACGTCCATATTGAAGAACCACTTTGGGCCGCGTTAAAATGTGTTGTACCCTCCTTCCTATTCGTATTCTCTTTATATTTAAAGGTATTGCCGACGTCGAAAACTTTTGCTATTTCGTTGTTACCGTATGTTCCCATTAACCATAATTTAATTTTATAATTCTTCTGTGAAATATATAGTAATAATTAGCAACCAATATAAGTGTGCACTTGCTTATAAATCTCTTTTCTGTAATTTCTTAAAAGTAATTTAAAAGATTTTTTTAGACCTTTATTTTACTAAATTGAAACTGTAAAAATCTTGTATAGTTTAATCATGAATTTAGTAAACATGATACAATAGGGTATTAATAGATTGATAGCTAAAAGCAAAGAATTACAACGGAATAATTGCATTCTAAAGAATAATGTTTGAAATTTCTTACTCATTTTATAGGAAAAGATCGCCGTTGTAGTCGTCATTATTACATAGAAAAACGGGCGGCTATGTATCCGACGGCTGCGACCTTGACGCGATAGTAAGTGCTGCATGTTGAATGCATGCAACAAAGAAAAGCATCTAACTTTCTCCTTTTTCAACTACCGTCTCGTTCGGTCGCAGCCGTCGGATCACGACCGCTTTCCATAGAAAGTTGCTATTATTGCGATAAGTTGCTAGCATTGGCTTTGTAGAATAAAAAGAAAATACGTAAAATGAGTTTTATATATATAAGCTTAAAAATAGTGATTTTATAATAATAGTTCTGAATAATTTGAAACGGACTAAAACTTTTAAAAATTAAAATTAAATAACGATTTCTAATGTTGGTATAACGATAACAGCAGCAGCAGATTGCACATTACCAGTAAAAGTGGTAAAAGTAAACAAATTTTCTTCTTTAAGTTGGTACTTGGTGTCACACAGTTGCTGTCATCTGTCTATTTGATTTGTGTTGTGCGAATTATAATGAATGTTTTCTTTCATTATTACAAATAAAAACCTGTTTTGTATATGAAAGTGTTTGGTGTTTTTTAGTTTAAGATTTTATTAAGTGAACAATGTTGAACCGTTTTAAAAGTGCGGTGATTGGAGCTGTTACTGGTATAGAAGTGAATGGATTGAATTCTGGACCAGATATAAATCAAAAAAATCATTTAGCTCCAAAATTTCCTTATGGACGTCCACATTTTTTAAATTTAGAAGATGAAGAGGTTCAAATGTCTGCAGATCACAGACTCCGACCTATAATACACCCCAGTAAACCTCTTCCATATTATGCAGGTTATGCAGAATGTGTAAATGCAGGGAAATCGAAATGGAATGAAGATCAAGCTGTATATCGATTAGGGGTTTTAACAAAGATTACGACTAATGATATTATGGGCCCGAAAAAGTACACAATTCCATATACTTATTATGGAATTTTTGATGGGCATGCAGGTGTTGGAGCTGCTTTATGTGCTGCTAATCAATTACATCATATATTACATGTAGGTAACTCATAATTTAAACATTAGGAAAGTTTAAATGAGAGGTACTTTAATACAAAAATTTGCTTGTTTTGTTATGATTACAAATATGTTGTGTAATATGAAAAAAATCTTACATTAAACAACAAATGTCTTGCATTTCCCGTTCTGATTAACAAAAGAGAAGAAAATTTGATATTTGTGCAAATGTTCGGTTAGTTTACCTTAAAGGTTATTGTTCTTTAAGTTCGGTGACCCACTGTAAACATAATTTGCATGCCTTCTAATTCTTTTTCTAGCAGTATGGTATTTTACAAATCTTAAGGTTTAATAACAAGAATAAATAATGTTCATTTTTATTTAAATGTAAAATTAAAAAATCTGCTGTTACATAAAACAGTTTCAGGTAGGTACATATATGGAGCATGGATAACTTGATGGTTTCTATTATTAGCAGAGAGATTTGTTATGTAAATAAGTGAGATGTAATACAAATAATTCTTAAGGCGCTTCTATTACTTTTAGTTAAATATATGTTTGCTATACATTCAGAAATACAGTTTAACTCATTGCATTATATCATTGATTTATGTTTTTACTGTGATATTCTTCTACCAAACTTTAGAATAAGTATAAGAGGCCACTAATAGTCCATTAATGGTATTATGTTCATCTAGTATGCTACTGCATGTTCAGGCTAGTTGTAGCAAACACTCGTGCTGTACTTCTAAAAGGTGCTATTATAGTTTAAAAAGGACAAGTATAAAAGTTTTAAGTACATGTTTAATAAATGAAAAAGAATAAGCATAAATTTTAGAAGCTAGTAACGAACTAATGTAAAAAACATCTGTTAGTCAGCTGTATATAATTGCAAAATTATCTAAGAAACAGGTCTTAAAATGTTTGTATGGTCAATGACAATGTAAATCAGCTACAACGTAACAATATAAATTGGCAGAAATTAGAAGTATTTGTAATACTGTTTGCATATTTTATTTAAATAAACAATAGATAACGATTTAAATTCTAATTAGAGGTTTATTAAATTTAATTTTTTATGTAACCATAAATTTTATTCACATCAAGCCATTAACAGTGAATTCAATTTTGCTAAGTAAAAGTTGCCTTTTTCTTTTAATTATAAATTATATAATTTTTATCTGTTACTGGTTTTTCATTATATGTAATGAGTATGTAATACAGTTTTTACTGTCCTTTCTACAATATAAGTCCTTGAAGAAGACGTAATTAGTTAATTATACTCTTTTAAACTCTGACTAATAAATTGTTTATACAGTGTATTTCAACATATTTAAATAATAAAAGCTATTAATATATACAGTATGTCCAAAAGGTCACATTAAGCATAAGGATCTTGGAAATGGTAAAAGATAGATATTCGGTTAAATGAAAAGAACGGTTCAGTACATTAAGATCAAAAGTTAAATAGAAGAAAAACCAAATTTCTTGATTTTTTTCCATTTCCTTATAACTTTCTTATTTGAAGAGATAGGTCAAGAATTCTTTGAAGTCTTTAAGATACTTTTTTATGTAGATTACTAATAAACTATCAGATTTTCGATTATACTTTTTAATATTGGTGACACAACCCCAAATTTTATTTAGCGGGCCATGACATTAATAGAAAGTGCCCTTAATTTCCTTTCCAACAATACCAGGTTTGATATACTTATCTTTTAAAACTAAGAAGTTAAAACAATTTATTTTAAAGCTTTAAGTAAAAATGATCTAGATTGCTTTAGAAAACAAAAGACATTCTGTTGTCAACAATTGGTTGTTTGTTGTAAAATAATATTTGCTGTTTATATGTAAACGAATAGATAAATATTTTAAAGATTTTTGACGTCCGGTAGCACCTTAATGGAACACTTTTGGATAGAGGTAAGTTTGATTAAATTGTCCTATTTTGGTCCAAGGAATGTGTGGTAGAGCGTTGTACAGACCTTTTAAGGACACCCTGTAGTAACAAGTTATTACAAACAGCAAATATTATTTTACAACAAACAACCAATTGTTGACAACAGAATGTCTTTTGTTTTCCAAAGCAATCTAGATCATTTTTACTTAAAGCTTTAAAATAAAAACATAGTTGCTTTGTTGTAACTTCTGTAAATTCTTAAAAGATAAGTATATCAAATCTGGCATTTTCTTTGCTATTAAGGTCATGGCCTTCGGGTTATATCGCCAATATTAAAAAGTATAATCGAAAATCTGATAGTCATGCAGAAAATTTCTTATTGAATGTTGGAAAAAAATTACTAGAAATTAAGTCTTGATATCCCTAGATATTACAAGATTCCGTTTTACTAAAGAATAACTTGTCCAACAATAAAAATACAAAATTAATGTAGATCCCAAAACTAACAATTATTCATCTTTCCAGTGGTATAACATGTCTGTTTGTCTCAGGCCGAACCTCTGCTGTTAGAGGATATGATCCATATACAGAGATTTACAGAATAGTAGATGCCTTTCAACAAAAATCTTTTCTAGTTCAGAACTTTACGCTAATCTACCAACCTTACCACATCAGACATGGTCTATCTATCACAAAGATGACATTGGAATATCTGTTCGATCCACATATTTCAGTTCACTGTTGATGTTATATATATCACAAGATTCCAAATTACCTGTAACTGATTTAACAGCAAATGAAGTGAAAGCCATTTCCACAGGAATGCCTTGGCGTACCATGAAAGTTCTTATACAGTGTGTTCAAGATAAGGATGCACAGCATGGGGATCTTGGAAACGGTAAGAGATACAGCATCAGTTAAATGGGATGAAAGTTGGCTATTTATAGAACCTTTTTGTTGGCGTTTGCAAAATCTAGATGTCTTGGATAAAAAGTAGATTTCTCGATTTTCGTTATTATTTTTTCTTTCCTTTATTTGAAGAGATATTGGAAAACTAAAACCACTTTTCCATTGCCACTTTTTGTTCTCAATTAAAATACGTTAACAAAATTCCTGTACAACGTTTCGGTTTCAAGTAACCATCATCAACCTAATTTTTTTAAATAGGCGGAAAAGCAATTGAAAATTGTCTTGAGTAGCTCTTCTTGTCACGATTCTATTGATGTAAACACAATAGGGTTATTTTGGTTTTGATTTTTTTGTGTTGAACTGTAATAATTGCTGTTCATCTTCAAAATTTTGGTTGAGCATATGATTCTTGACATAACCCCAGAGGAAAGAAATCTAATGGTGTTAGATCAGGTAATCGTGCAGCCAGGGTAGTGCCGAATGCATTAATTTATAGCATAAGAAATCAAAATAACCCTATCATGTTTACATCGTTAGAATCGTGACAACAAGAGCTATCCAAAACAATTTTCAATTGTTTTCTGCCTATTTAAAAAAAATAAGGTTGATGATGGTTACTCGAAACCGAAACGTTATATAGCAATGTTGTTAGTGTATTTTAATAGAGAACAAACAGTGGCAATGGAAAAGTGGTTTTAGTTTTCAGATATCTCTTCAAATAAAGGAAAGAAAAAATAATAACGAAAATTGAGAAATCTACTTTTTTTTAAATATCTCTGAAACTATCCAAGATATCTAGATTTTGCAAACGCCAACAAAAAGGTGCTATAAATAGCCAACTTTCATCCCATTTAACTGATGCTGTATCTCTTACCGTTTCCAAGATCCCCATGCTGTGCATCTTTATCTTGGACACACTGTATATTAAACTAAAAAAATCTGATTTCAAAATGATCACCCTATAAAAGGATCTTTAACTGTACACTTGCAAATTGCACATTTTATATATGTAGTTGAAGCATTCTAATTCTATATTGGTTGTCAGGAAAAACTGGTCGATGCTCAAGATGATATATGGCTAGAATTTAGTGGAAAACAACAAGCCCAATCGAAGTCCAGGGATTTATTAATAGTAGGAGCGTTGGAATCGGCATTTCAAGAAATGGTTAGTGAATGATATGTATTAAAGTAATTGTTAAGGTTTTCTGTTATTTAGGATCAATTAATAGCAGAAGATCGCAACAAATATCAAGCTGCAGGTGGTTGTACTGCATTAGTATCATTAATTATCTTAGGTAGATTGTATGTAGCAAATGCTGGAGATTCAAGAGCAGTCATTTGTAATGGTGAAGAATATCAGCCGATGTCTGTAGATTTTACGCCAGAAAATGAAAGAGATAGAATTAGACGACTTGCTGAGGAACAACCTGCCTTACTAGGTAAGTTATTAAATTTTAGTATTGTGCATATACTTAATTACAATAATTCTATTTTAGGTAAAGAATTCACATTTCGTGAATATATACGACAGCCAAAATCAGTAGACTTAGGAAAACCAATTATGTATAGAAATGCTCATATGAAGGGGTGGGCCTATAAAACACTTCAACCTGAAGATCTCAAAATGCCTGTTATTACAGGACATGGAAAGAGAGTATGTAATAAAATCTACATATAAAGTATATCTTAGTTTAATATAAATGTTACAGAGTCGAGTGATGGGGACTATTGGGGTAACTAGAGGATTTGGTGACCATGATCTATTAGCTGTATACCAAAAAACTCCTATTAAACCTTTTCTTTCACCACATCCAGAAGTTCAAGTGCATCGGCTTGATAAAACTGAAAAAAACGAGGTATTAGTGATGGGAACTGATGGTTTGTGGGATGTTATACCTGGTAGCAAAGCAGCAGAAATTGCTTGTAAAGCCTTAAGCATATTCAGTGAAAAAGAACGTTATGTCAGTGCTGCAACATGTTTAGTGGGTTCAGCAAGAGGCAGTTTAGTTCATGAGCATTCTTGGCAGTTAAAAACTGGTAAACAAGCATCTGTTGATGACATTTCAGTGTTTGTTATACCACTGTTTTATTATAAAGAAGAACATGAGGACTGGAAAAGTCGTTACTTAGCAAATCCTATGGATTGCGATGAAAATTAGTTAAAATTTTTTTTAGATGAATATTTCTTAGATAGACAATTTTACAATTTATTTACAGCAGATAGCATGTAGGTAACAGTGCAATTTTATAAAAGAAAGAATAGATAAAATGAATGCAAATATTAGTGTAGTATCAATGGTAAAGTACATAAACTTTAAACAATTTGAGGAGCATCAAGTCATGTAATATTAAGTAAACAAATGGCTTTTGATATGTGCTGTTTGCTGTAAATTACTTTCATGTTTCCTTTTGAAGAATCGTCCTCTTTTTATATATCGTATTAATGATTCTCGTGTTTATTTATTTTTGTACCATATCGTACATATTAATTTTAAAAGTATTTAATGTGCATTTCTTTGGATCAGAGAATGAGCATTTGCAGAATTTTATTATACATATGAAGTGTTAAATTTAGTTTTTTAGTGAATTGACATGTAAGAGAAAGGTTATGTAGTGGAGCACTCTTGATTAGTTTATAATAGGTCAACAGGTGTGACATCTACCTTATGTTTTACATTCATATAAGTGAAACTTTCTAAACTATGCTCGTCACTTCAAACTGAAAGTTTTTAAGAAATTTCTGTAAGAAACGGCTTGTGTAATAAAAAGGGTACAAATCTAGATCAATTTAAATTTATCTAAATAATTGTGTGAATGGCACATTGAAGAAAATGTGATAAGTGTAAGTGTTTACACTTTAATAACGAATCTTCAAAGATTCCCCAGTTATGAAAAGAGTTGGAGTTTCACTTTTTAGAATTTATTTGTTAATGTTAAAAGATGAATTTGAATACATATCATATGCATAATTACAATATATTTTAAAACTAATAATTTTAATGAGAAATTGTGTAATATAAATATACTGGGTCCCCTTATTTAACGGCTTGAAAGAATTTAATTATTTTTATTTATTTTCTTATAGAATCGCTTAAATTAATTTGTATTTATATTTTTTTTTTAACTATATTGTAATGTAGGAGAAGTTATATAGGAACCAATTAAATAAAACTGAAAAAGAGTATAAATTCTGAATTTACTTTAACGACTGATGCTTTTGTAATTATTGCTCTTTATGCCAAAGATGTAGTTCAGCTGTTTGTTTTAACCAAAATAGTGGTGCAGTGATAGGCCCTGCAGAAGTCCTTGACGAATTTTGGGACCCACAAAAATGATTATTTTTAAAAACATTATAAATAAATGATTGTGAGGGGTCTCATAGAAACTTTGCTATGCCACTGGATCAAAGCTATCAAATTTCCCCAATTTGGATTTTAAAAACTATAAAAGTTAAAAGTTAGTCAACTGAATAAACAATTTAAGAGGTATACATGTCAAGATGGTTGTCAAAGATAGTTTGGCTTACACGATCTACTACGGGGCCACACAGGGTACATATAAAGACAGATTTGCCAATTTGGCCTTGGTGCCCATATTAAAATAACTGAAATTACTCAATATAACAATTACTGTTTTGAACACATGTAGATTTGCAATAATCAAAAGTGAAACATAGGCAATGTAAATATTTTTAGATTGTGGCTAAAATCCACTGTCATCACATTCTAAGTGTCTTTCCATGACTTTGTTTTGTTTTCAATGTGGCTCTGGTGTGGCTCCTATATTATATCTTTTGACCTGGCAAAATGTTGGGATTTTGAATTTGAGCCCTACTTGGCCCCCAGACTGGTTTGGCCCTGGACTGTTACCCAACTCTGATTATCTAGTCTAGGTTAGCATTTCTTAACGTGGAATCTGAACCATTGACAGTCTGAGAAAATAGGAATACACAATGCCCAAATAATTACACTTATGTTGGGTTTAATTTTAATAAAGTGGTTTAGTATAAATCTATGTGTGAAAAATTATGTTTTCCCTATGTATCTCAATAGATCTGCTTTAAATGCTAAAGTAAATATTTTGAAGTGCAATAGAATCTCTAGGAAAAGAGTAACATGGTAGTTATTAACCATGTTTAGTGATACCCTACCTAATTATTTTTTTTGTCAAGATGCCATTTAATTTTATTTATTTAAATGTACAGAAGTATTTTAGCATGTAATTTTATTTCTTATATCTTTGCCTTAAAGAATATTTTGCTTACTATAAAGGGGATGACTTTACCCAGTTTTATTTGTTGACTGTTTTAATGCCCTTTTTTCTACAATTAATTTAGATTTTAATGCAATTATTTGTACCAAGTGATCCAAAAATATTGCCATCTGTTTAAATTTGACTTGTCCAAATTGCCATTTGTGTATACTTCATGTTGCTACTTATCTCATTTTTTTTTCTTATTAATTTTAGGCTTTAACTAAACAGCTAGTATAACTGTATAGTCCAGTTCTTTTCTTCTGTCTGCATTTGGTTTTGTGTTCCATTTTTACTTTCAACTCTAGTACACTAGTTGTTCAGCAATTATTAAAAGAGCAAAAAATGCAAGCTGATGCATTTGAAAATTGAAAGTTTACATTTGTGCAACTAATTTAAGTTACATAGATGAAGTTCTGTTAGGAAAGATACATTTTTCAGGTCAGTTAGCTGTTATTTATGTGCCTACTTATAATGTGGGACTATATGTTGTGTTTTAGTGGTTGTGGTTGAACAGGATCATAACAAGTACGAAAGAAGTACTGTCCTGGACAACCACACTGTATGAACACTCATATTAAACTAAATGTGATGTAACTTTCTGGTCATTTGTTTTGATCTTCCTGCCAAACTGGACCCACTTGATTGCACTCGCTAAAGCACGATGATAGTCCCACATACACATACTTTTTATAATTATTTATTTTTATTTTTAGAGTGTAAATAAATACTGCTACTTAAAAAGTTGTAGTTGGTAGTGTCACACCTGCTATTAAATTCTTCTCTCAATAAATAGTCAACGTTTTATTTCCTGCACAAGATGTGAGTAGTAATAAGTTCTTAATAGTGACATTTTTTTGAAGCAAACATTCTATTGATGCACAGAACACTCAAATACTTCCCAATTAAATTTCCTTTCTAAGTTAGCACAGAAGAAAGGGATACACGATCTTAATAGAATGTTTTTGTTTAATGTATACGTATACAATAAATGCTATTTATTACACATTTATTTTTTTAATTAGTCATAATCTTTTTTACAAATTAATCAAGAAATCTGCTTGATGAGTCAATGCACAAGCTGTTTTAAATATAATATCAATTTGTTACGTAGAGATCTTTTGTTTTAGTCATTTATTGTTTACTTATTCTTATACAGTTCAAAAGATTGCTTAAGTAGTTAGGTTTATAAGTACACATTTTTTTGTTTTTGATAGGAGGTTACCAGTGGATTACAGAATGTTTTCACTAAAATCTTGATAAATCATACAATTACAATATATTGACAATCTGATAGTTGTTTTTTCATAATCCATCTGTGAAGAAATGAGAATATTTGAGATATGTAGCATGATTGTTGGTGAAATAGTAAGAATATTCATATCTCCATGTAAAATTAGTATCAAGCATGTAAAAGAGATTCTTTAATATTTATCAGCATCTTAATGCTATATCAAATATTGTATTTACAAGTTGCGGATGTATATATTGTTGTAAGAACTAGGAGAAAATATATGGGCGGAATTACAAAAAGTGAAGCGAGAATCGATAAAATGTATGTTAATGCACTGTAATAAGATTATTTTGCTTTGAATTATAATCCACCGAGAAAGTTGGTGATTAAAATGTGTTTACTACAAAATGGGCCAAAAACCTTAAGTTTTCATGTGATACGAGTTTATCTTAGCGTTTGTGTTTATATTAAGATATTTAATCGTTTGATAATTAAAAAGAATTGTAATGGAATTATTAATATAAAAATAATTATGTAGCAGTCGTTGGCGTGCATGACTTTCAAATTTTAATGGGGTAGGAGGTTACAGTTTTTTAAACATTTGAACTATTTGTGTGTATACTTCTATCATTTTCACTGAATTTATTAACAGATATTTCTTTCTCTCGCTGGACATGCTTATTACTACTATAGATTAGACTTTAGTTTTATTACAATTCATCTTAAGATTTTTAAAAGTTGAATTTCCTCACTTTTCTATATGTGTATATGAACATTCTCAAGTCTTATGATAAAGTTTTTGACTGAATTGCTCTGAACTTTTTCCGAGATCGCTCTGTGATGTCATTGCTCATTCTAGAATTGCTTGTGCTCCTATATGGAGCAATTGTACCCAAGCACATAAATTTTTGTAGGTTATGTTAACCAGATCTCCTATTTGATCTACCTTGCCAGTTAGATCATCAAAGTTCTTTATTTTTTAAATTCATGCCAGAATGAAAGTTATGACCAATTTCTTACTGTTCTTTCAGAGATGCTTTTTTAAATCTGTTAGTAGTTGTTTCCCATCTATTGTGTTTTAAGTTTCTGTTTTGTTGTTCTGGTTGTCTATCTTGAAGGTTTGTTAAACGTTTATAACTAGCATGTTTAACAAATGTTGATAGTTTTAGCTTTCAATTGTATTAGGAGAATTTAAGAAGTTTAATAACATGACAATGCTATGTACTGATGATGGAATTGAAAGAAACAAAGACAAATATCAACAAAATTTAATGTATGGCTGAAGAATTTCTAATATATGACAGCTCTAATGAAAGGCAGTGGATATTCTTCTGCCATTTTACATTATTGAGAACAATAATATAAAATGTAGAGGAACAATCTGTATAAAATAGATTTAAAAGCAATAAAGATTATTTATATTTAATAACTCAGAGCAATAGATACTAATCTCGAATTAAATATGTGGAACTAAAGAATATTTTTAATATAATTTGCTAATTATATAAATACCTGTTTATGCTTTAAGGTTATTTGGACATTCTATTCAATAATCATGCCACCAGGAATAACATATATTTAACGATTTCCTTGTCAATTAACATTTCATGCAAACTTTACACGTTTGTTAGTTATATATAGATAAGACCTGTTCCACTATGTTTTAATTTTGTCAGTTTTTAAATTTTTATCTATTTCCATCTAATATCTGCAAGTGGTCATGCACGTGACTGAATTCATGAAATTCCAATATTTAATTTGTATAATTTTTTAAATTCATTATTGAAATTAATGAAGATTTATTTTTATAGTTAATGCGTTTCTAATTTTTTTTAAATATTTAAGATATATGTTACATGTATATTGACTATGTATTGTTGTTTCTTGATAAAATATAGCGTTATTTCATATTTATGTTCTTTTTTGTACTGACCTTGATGGTTTGATTACTTACCATTGTTGATATGACAGATGTTACATATTTCATGTCTTAAAAGCATCCATATCACATAGACCAACACACACACAATTTATTATAATCGAAATAGGAATGGCATATCTTTTTCAATCTTCTAAACAATGCATATTGAGGGTGTATACATTGAGCAGATGTAAAAGGATTTACCATCAAAGCAATACACTACAAAGCTAAGTAAGCTCTCATTTTATAACACGTTAAACAGTAAATTCAGAGACCTCGAGAAAAATATTAATATAGTGAAACTTAAATGTGAACACTCTGTAGAGCAGATCTCTATTTAATTGAACACTCTTTTATGTGCTACATGCCATCAGCCATAAATTCATTTAATGCATAACTTGTAGTCTATTCTGAAACTAATGCATGGACTGCACCTGTACTATGAGAGTCAAAGAACGGTTTGTAAAGGAGGAGAATAAAGAGAGAACTACATAACCCTATAAGGAATCTGGTAGTATTAACAGTTTAGCTAGAACAGATTAAGAAGATAAGAATAAAAAGGTGCAGTGCCCCCAAAAAATGTTTCTGTGAGAATAGTAGAAAGCGAATAATGTACTGTATATTCAGAAGAAACTGACAGAAATGTGTTCAAAACATTCCAATAGAGTAAATGTAACTCACTAAAAAAATCCATTGTATGAAGTGTTTGGTTTGTGTTCTACCTGCATTCTGTTCCGAACCACTTGATGGCAAGACATAGAAGTTGTTGACAACTTCTCATTGCCAGTATAATAGGTGATGAAAGTATTTAATCAGTCTGTAATAGATATCTGTAAATTCATGGCCAATTAAGTAACTCCCTTCTCCTGATTCTGTTTTAGTTAAAAAAATAATGGAATTAGCATTATTAGAAACCACAGCACAAACACATGTACCTACAACTAATGTCTAAATTTAATACATTGGATGTGCAGTAACGTGATAAACTCTGGAGGCGTTTTATGTGTAATTTCGACATAATCTGAAAATTAACAAATATTTGGACAAATTCTGTACTAAAATTGAATATCTAGTAGATATCCATCATCGGATGTTTATAAGACATTTAAATAGGAATGTCTAGAGGATGTACATTTTACATTCATAGCATTCAGTTGAGCTGTATGTCAGAAATAAACATCTGGTGTTGTCACGATCATTGCAAAAACGGCTCTAAAAGACTCATTTCCACTGAAACTTTTGTGCTTGGAATGACCTACACATGAAGATTTCATAAACACTAAAAAATCTTAATTTTATTATTTCTCAACTTGATTAGGAGTATTGAAAAGTAAAAATAACCTTCTCATGAATACTTCTTTCTGACTGTGATGACATACTTACTGTTTCAATTCAGTATCTTGCACTCCACACGGTATGATGATTTCACAAAAAATAGCCACTCGTCAAAAAATTATTTTTTTTATGAAACTAGTTTGGATATGCTGGTTAATGATTGTCTAATGCTAGACCAATGTTCTTTCTCCCAAGAAAAAAATGTACTAATGTCAATTTCTTTGCAATACTTGAATTCTTAAATTATCTTTTTTTTTGTAGCAACTTGGTCTGGATGTTGTTGACAATTGACACTCTTTACATCTTTCTACCCTTTTTTTATTTATCTTAATTAAGCATGCATCCTTGTTTAGCACAATATATTTTGTTCAACAATTCCATAAAAACTGGTTACATCCTTAGAAATATCTAAGTTTGTTTTAAACGAGTCTATAGAACAGGGCAAAAACAAAAAGTGACTGGTTTCTATATTTTCAAATGTCTTCATCACACCTTTCTTGTTTTGTTGCTTTAGGTATAGTATAACCTTGATTGATATTGATTCCATCTTTGAAACTTGAAATGTAAAATAAAATTTCAAAAAGAAAAATTTAATAGACATAATCATAGATATACAAGGTAACTGAAATTTTATTGGTCAGCTTATACTTTAATGCTTTCAAAAATATACAAAGAAAGCATAACGGATAAATATCGTTTGACAGTGTGAGCAAAATTTCAATATTTACTATTTTCACATAGCAACAGTCTTTCAAATTCAAATTATAAGCTGGCCAACAAAGTTGCAAATATTTCTGCAAATTTGTTACAAAATATAGATTCACATAAAAAACAACTGCAGATACTTCAAGTGTGATTTATATGATTTATCCATGTAAAATATATAATGAATTATTAGGAATGTACAAAGGTTCTGGATAACAACATAAAACACAAGTGTGAAATTTTAATCGTCCAATAAATTAAAAAATTATAAATGAATAAAAATATAAAACAAGAAGTAATTTAAAACAATTTAAAAATCTCAAATAATAGAAAATGATGAAATATCACAACAATAAATAGATTTAAAAGATTAAATGAGAAACATAACAATTTGAATACACTCGTACATTTTTTTTATGAAATTCAACAAATGCATTTGTAAACTAATAAATTTAATAGGAATATTGGTAGCATATACAAATGTACAAAAATAAATACTTAACAACATGTTATTTATATAAAAAATAAAATATATTTATATATATAAACTAGAAAAATCCTGGATTAGTGTGTTCGATAACACATCTTTTACAATATTTTTTAACAGCTCGATATCCTTCTAAAGATATCTGGCAGTCTTGAATATTTAATTGTTGAAGGCCTCTACAATAATAAGCTATACATTGCACACCTCTGTCAGTTACCAAATCACAATTTCTTAAACTGAGTTTTTTCAAATTTGGACAACTTTCTGCAAGAGCTCGAAGTCCTGCATCACTAACATCACATTTACCAATATCTAAGGCACGTAATCTTGTACAAGATCTTGCTAACACAGTTATGGCATCATCAGAAACTGCCTCACAACCTCTCACATTTAAATATCTCAGTTTGTAACATCGTTTTGCTACCACTTTTAGACCTGCATCACTGACTTGGTCACATTTGGCTACAGAAAGGTACCGAAGTGTAGCACCCAATTTTGCAAGTTCGTACAAACCAAAATCAGTTATGTTGGAACAGTCACTAACGCTGAGTTCTCTCAAGCCTGAGCAAAAACTTGGCACAAACTTCAAACCAGCATCTGCAACAAAATAATGTCATTAGACACAAATTAACATAAGAAATTATAATGAATGTAGTTTGTTTTGATATGAGGCAAAAATATTTAATTTGCAATTACAATTTAAAAACATGTCTTACTTTAAACAACATCACATTTGGTATAGATGTTTGTTTTATGGAAAAGCGCTTTAACAAAATTTTCATGTGCTGACCTGATCTATCTACCATCATATCATTCAATCTGTTAGAAGGCAAAATGTACATTTGAGACTATGCTACAACCATATTCTTTAAAAAGAATGTCAAAACTGAAGACTGTATTGTACTTTAGAAAATCGCATTTAGTAATTACATATTATGTTACTTTTTGCAAAGGTCTATTCTAAGAAAACTGTAAACAGATGTGTAATTTATGGTGGTTGTAAAACTCAAATCTATCTATTTTTTAGTCTGAAATTGTAAAAATAAAAATAAAAAGGTTTTTAAATATCTAACAATAACTTGACAATGTCATTACAGGCTGTGAGAAGTACATGACTATTTTCTGTAACTATCTCAATTGTACCCGATATTTAAAGTTAAAGCAAGAAATACATAGAGCTAGTGAAACAGCAACAGTTATTATTTATAATAAAATCAAAATACCTTGTTTGTAAAAGTTTTGCTTTTATGTATTCTGAAGTGTAGTACATGATGTAGAGTATAATTCTTTCTGAACATAATGAAAACAAGATTTAATTTCTACCATTTCTCATTGAGACTTTTATGTAAATTAGAACTATCTTGCTATACAGGGTGTTGGAGAAATGCTAATTGTAATGTTTCTTGTTTTTTTCCTTTGTAAATGTAATATTCTGCTTTAGTTAGTTACCACAACATGAAATACAATAGCATCTATACAAACGACCTTCATTGTTGTTTTTTATTGTGATTATGAATGACTAAAATAAAAATAAGAAATTCAGGTAAGAGGAGTAATGCTATTCTTACATGCAGATTTAATGAGTTGAACTGATGAAACACACAGAGTGTTCTTTTATAAAAAACATTGACAGGTCTGTTACTTTATTTTGGAATATCTCATATCAAGGACTCCAAGTATACAAAAGCACTGCTGTAAAGCCTGTAAATAGTTTTCTAATATTACACTTTACATACTTTCATGATTTTCTGCTTAACAGTAAATATCAATAAGTTTGTTGGTGTTGTTTTAATACATTCTATATTTTAAAATCCTTCATTTTAGAAACATAAAGTGCCAAAGTTAGAAATTATGTTTAGTTTGTTATAGTTGGTTTTGTAAATTAGAGAAATATCGACTTGTCTCACTGCATTGCATTGTTTAGAAAGGGCAAAGATGACATTTAGAAATTTGTCATATTTTATGCGTGATGTTACAACAATAATGTTAACACGACAGCAAGTAGTCATTTCTATCAAACTTATTTGGTTCCAAGATTAATAGAATTATTTATTTGTAAAGTAACATATATAATATTATGCAATAGTAACTTGCATACCAAAAAAAAACAAAGTGCTCCAGAATCAATTTAATGACTTCGACTGGTATAACCTATTTTCTATCTATGCTAATCCCTTTTGCTGCTGAAGTCTTGTATTCTCGCAAAAGCTGCAGGTTTGGTCTAAACATTCATGTTGTATACAATGTGGTTCAAATTCCTGCCTATGCATGGATATATATTGGAAACTATTAGAGATACAAGAATGGTTAAATGGTACAGAGTTCATGTCTCAATGCTCATTAATAATATAAAAAGGAATCTGAGTTACCTAGATCCGTTTTCAAAGTAACCTTGAGAAACAAAGATTTTTAAATTCATTTTCAGCTGTAACTTTCTTGTTATTGAAAAATCATTGAATTCAAAAATGACCTTCTTAAGCATGTCTCATTTAAACATCTTTGATATATCAAAACTCTCATATGACATTTCAGCTTTCCAGAACCATCCTCAAGTTTGATCTTGTAAGTGTCACTCAGTGTGAAGAAGAAGGAAGTTTACGGTAATACTTTAGGTATTTTCAATAATTTAACTGACACTTGTGATATTCAACGAGAAACTTCCCTCGAGTAATCTTCATGTCTCAGATATAGTATCATTCTCCTAACAATGTCAATAAAAATATCTTGTACAATATTTTCTATTTCAGTGACAGAAATTAATTTAATGCTTACAAGTAAAAATGAACCTAATTGTTCTTAAAAGTCAAAATGTAACAGGTATAGGAATTCTGTATCAAGGATTTAGAGAAGAACCTAAGAAAAAAATTCAATTTAAAGGACTTCATATGGTTTATAGTTTTTCAAGATTTGAAACATCTTGTATATTAGTGAGTGATATGATATTTTGATAAAATGCTCCAATCAGGTAATCTTTCACTTGATGGATGAGTTGTTCTTGTTCTTCTTTTAATTCAACATAAACAGTCTCTGTGGGCTGGGATGTTAACTTGATTTGTCTGGAGCAGAACAATCTTGTTTTGATGAACAATTTTGTGGTGTACTTTTTATAATCATGTCTGTATCTCTTCATCACAAATTTACTTAAGGGGTTTCTTAGTCATTTTAGAGGAACATTTTATTTTCAAGGATAGAGCAACACAATATAGTTGAACACATCATAATTCTTAAACTATTTGATTTACTACTTTAGCATCTAAATGTATTCTAGGATATAAATTTGTCAGAAACCAGCCCTAAACTGTTCAATTGCTGCTCAATTCAGAAACATCCTGTATGTCATGCTGTATAGATGTAATTTATTTAATTAGCAACAGCATGGAAATTTGAAAAAAGTAAAAAGAATCAAGAATAAATCTGCATATAAGATTTAGCAGTTTTACCAGTTGACCAAGGTATCATTTGAGACCAACATTTTTAATTAATAGCCAACACAAACAAAATATTTAAGGTACGAGGCGTTTCACCTTCAACAGACTGTTTTGCTTTACTATTACAGGGTGTCCCAAATACTTTCACAGTAATTTGTTGGTCTCCAATAGTTCTTTATATTTCCTACCATTCTGAACATTCAAAATATGAACAAACACAGAAATCTTTTAAGGCACTTGAGGCAAATTCTCTTAATACAATCTTTTCAAGTCCGAAAATCTTACTGAAGTAAGAATAAAATAAGGAATAGAACAAGAATGTAACTATGTGTGATTTGATTATAAAAACAAATGCACATTTTTTATTTCTGATATATTTTTTTGCAGAAATGTTATCTCTTAGATCAACAAATTACTGATGAGCAAAATATAAGTATGTGTATACAGGGTGCCAAAAAAAAACAACTAACAAATATTAATGCTGATAGTAGATTCCACAGACAAAACTGAAGGGTTTTAACACTTGATACTACTTATAGTTATATCTTAAAATTTATGAGATACAGGTATTAAACATTTGCATATTAATTTCAACAATGGAAAGGATTTTCTGAGAGTACAATTAGAATATGATTCAAACAAACTAAAAAATTATACAATTCATGAAAGAGATTAGGTGTAGATTATAAAAAATGGCAAAATTATTTATTTTCTGTTTTAAAAAAACAAGTATTGATATCAACAGAAATTTCTGAAATATAATGAACTTTAAAACCTTCCCTTGTGTCTGTGGAATCTACTATCAAGATTTGTTAATTATTTCCAGACATCCTAGATGTTCTAGAATCTTAACAATATTTTGGTGTAGGATGTCATGAATAAAAAGACTCTTCAATCGACTTTTTTGGACAATCTTAAGAACAAAACATTACTAACTTACAATTAATTTTCTACAAGTATTATTTACGAAAGTAACACTTACCTGTAATTTGAATACATCTACGAAGGTACAAGTAGGCAAGTTGTGGGCAGTTACGAACAATGACTCGTAGTCCACTGTCTTGTAAGGCCGGACAGTCTGTAAGGTCCAAATATTGAAGTTGTAATCTTCTAGGTGGTTCAGGACCTGCGGTCACGCTTATACAAGATATCTGTACACAACCTGTTACATCTAAATGTTGTAAATTATGGCATCGAGTTGCTATTTCAAAAAGTGCATTGTTGGTGACAGCTGTACTGCCTTGAATTTGTAAATGCGTTAATTCTGGACATCTACGAGCTAATAATAATAATCCTCTATCTGTTAGCTTAGCGCCATCAGTGAGATACACTCTTTCAACACTGGGACATGCACCTGTTCTTCCTTGACCACATAACTGTCTTAATACACCACGTATAGCTCTATCCCCACTAATATGTTCACCTTGAAGAGTTATAGTTCGCCAGAGTGCAGGAGTCCATGCTAAAATTTCAAACCTCCGACAAACTCTTGCACATACACTTAAATCAAGGCTAGGAAGAAAAGAAAATATTCTTGCTACAAGTTCATCAGGTAGTTTATCAAATGAATTATTTTTATTCTGAAACTTCTTGCCTTTGTAAATATTACCCTCGCTCCATAGACTTGGCGTGACTGGTCCAGGACTGGGAGAAACTAAAGTGTGATATCCTTGATCTAAACTGGGACTAGATTTTCCTAGTTTCGCAAAATTATCTAATAAATAATTGGTTTCATTGCTTTGATGTACTTGCGGTCTAAAATATTCAGGACTTGAATTTGTCTGATTCATTTCTTGCTTACTATAATTATCGTGTTCCCAATAACTTCTGTCAAACGATAACGAAGATAAATCTAAAGATGTTTGTTTTGCGAATGGATTTACAATCGGAGAATGCCTTAAATTTTCAGAATTACTAGAGTTTTGTTCAAACTTTTCTTGATAATCAGGTCCCTCATTATTCAAATATGGATGCTTCTGGTAAAACTGTTGCTGCATATAATTAGAATCTGAAGGCTGTTTTTGTACATATTCATCTTCTAAACATAACTGATTGAGTCTTCGGTCTGGAGTAGCAGTGTCATAAATGTTCATGTATTGTGAATGGTAATTGTATGCATATTCAGAGTCATGGTTGTGATTTGTAGGATTAGGTGGCTGTTCAGAAAGTGGTGAACTACGTCCTAAGCGTATTAATGGACACACCATAGGCCGAGGAGACAGTCTTTCCAACAACCCTGGTTGTTGATTCATGTCTTTTAGTACCCCTAGAATTATAATTGTAATTAATACATATATATTTAAAAAGAAAATAGTAACAATGTAAGTAAGTATTTAAATAAATTGAAAATTTAATTAAAATAAATCATTCCTGTGTATACTAAGGTCTTTATCAAAATCTGTTTATTGAAGTAATAAATTCAGCTAAACTAAGTATCTACGGTTTATAAATAACAAAATTCCTCACAAGTTTGTTTTGTACTTTATAACTGTTCTACAGATATTTATATACTATATACTACACAGTTGGTATCGGGAAAAAAATTTCTAAAACTATTGATAGAATTCGAAATAAATTCCTATTACTTAAAATAAATTTTAATCTATATGAATTGAGTGGTATTTGAGAATTGATCAAAATGTAATAGTGTTTTATTAAATAATATCTTGGTATGACATTATTCAATCAATTGTTTAATAAAGGAACTTAAATACTTTTATAATAGATCAGTCTACCATCTCTTGCAAAATGCTATTTCTGTCTGTTAGTTGCTCTTTTCCTTATTTGGTCATCTACATAATGCATATGATTGCATAAACAAATGATTCTAGCTGACCTTATGAAATGGAATTTTGGCAATTAAAGGCGAATAAGATAGTTTTTGGGAAATGTAAGGTTAAGTTCAACAAAAAGAGCAAACGGTATAACTTTTTGAGTTTTTTGTTGTTTATTAAACGTTGAACTGCAAATTTTATTTGCTGCTTATATGTTAGTAATCAAAGGTATATTCAAAATAAATCTTCAACAAATACCTGAAGTAAAACAAATAATTCGTTATGTATATCTTTGAAGAAGTGAATTGAAATAAATAATTTTGTTTGGTTGATTGCCAAATCGTTTAAAACTTTTCTTAATTTAAAATAACACTTAGCAGTAAATTACTTTTGTATTGTATTACAGATGCCGGCAAATTTACAGAGCAATAAAATAACAACACAATTGGCTATTACGTTTATAAATTGCCTTACCCCTAACAAAAACGTCCAGTTATTAAAATGTGGGATTTTATTCTAATTTCGTCAACCTTTATTTAATTATTTCCTCGTTTTAAATAACATTTATGATCGAACTATTCGTTTATATAAGATGTTTATCGTTTGTTCTTATATAGAAAAGAAATAAATTTATAATTATGAGTTAGAAAATTTATAAAAAACAGCAAGAGGTCGTCTAGCAGTCGCCTTCTAATAGCATCGACGTGAAAGTCAAAAGTATTTAGTATCAGTTAGAAATAGGTACCTATAACCAAGTACAGATGCTATCTTTAGGTATAAATTAATCTGACTGAAGTGCAATAAAGACAAGAAAAAACAAAGTGCGTGCACTAAATGAGGCTAAACATTTAATAGTTATCTGTTGATTATTAAAACTGATATCAAATGTAAAAAGCATGTCTCTTAATAAACAGTCGTTTTGAAAAACTATGTCATGTAATATTTTGATATAAACCGGTAGATTTTTATGATTTATTTTGTTGTAATAAAACTTATAAAATAATGGGCATGATTATTAATTCGTGCACGTTTTAATAAACAATAAATTTACTACAGTTTCGCTGTAAATAATTTGGAATTTTAAATTCCCAATTTATCTGATTGCATTTTAAGCTTCCATAGTATTTATGTATTGTGATATGCGACAATAATAAAGGCAATCGAATCTAAAATATAATTTTATTACAATAAAAATCATCACGATTTGAAAACCAACAAATCGCTTCTTATCTAGCATTGAAATCTCTTCTAGTTTTTCCAGTTGAAGATTTCATATATAAGTGGAATTTTTCTTAGAATATTTTCTATAGAATTGTTGGTAGAAAATTACAGAAAATGTAACATAAATATGTAATTCTACAAGATATCTACAATTATGGCATCTACAACCGCACGGATTCGTACAGCATTCCTGTATCAGTCACATGACGAAGGCTTGGCATATTTCTTCATAACTTTGCTAGTTTTCATTGCATGCTATTTCATATGTAGGCAATGACATTAATTTAAGTTTGTAATTGTGCAAGATAAATTGTAATATTCGATAACACGCAGCTGTCTAAATTTTAGTATAATTGTCAATACAAAAGTAAGAAATACTAAAAAGTCTGGTGATTTTAATGTAGGGTAAAGCTCTTAGCGAAAACTGAAAGGTCGTCGACATTTTGACGTCTCTTAAGCCAACATTGGACAACTAACGATATTAAACATATTATTAAGATTAAAACTAAAATTATAACTGACCTGGCTATATTTTATCCTAAATGTCCAGTAATCCATTGTTTTTATGGCACTGCAACACAGCTGCAAAAAGCAGCGCGAGCGCAAGAAGCGTAGCGCTCTCGACACACATCGAGTTCGCGAAGTTGAAGACTTTGCTTTGTTAGATGTGGTTGTGGCAAGCGGCAAGGCTTGGTGCTTTCCGTGGTCAGATCGGTCGCTGACTGGCCAGTTTTTAACAGAACCGTAATTTAAAACTGTTATTGAAATATCATACTCTTACAAATTTGTAACTAAATCAGATTATTTTTGGGTTGTCTTTTATAGTACACATTATTCAATAGAAAAAATTCAGTATGCAAAGAAAAAGAAAAATTAGATGTAGACTCAATTTTAGAGATTATTATTATTACATTATACTATTAATTTAACAATTAATACATTATTTTTCATTGTTGGTCTTTTGATATTTTTAATTTATTTTGACAAAACCACCTTTGCAATTCTTAAGAACTCTGTACACTTTTGATAACATTGATCTTTACTACTGTCACTATTATTACTACTTAATATTTTCATATTCTACTACATCAATTTTATGAACAAATTATAAGATTCGTATAAAGAAATTATTTTAATCAAGAAGAATAAGAAAATCTCAAAAAAAATAGAGTCCAAGTAGTAAACTGAGTTAATACAGCTCTGTCTAAAAGAGAAGAGCATCAATGTCCACTAAGAACTGTGGGGGGCAATCCAGTGCTATTGTATCTGCATTCCTTTTGAGCACACTCACTTAAAAAAATATTTAATGTCATTTTACTAAACAAACAACCATCCAAATAATTTTCAAAATCGTCCAGAAAAAATATGACAAAGCATTTAATATTTTAAAAAGAAAATCAAATTTAGGTTAAGTCTAAAAGTGTTACACGAAATAAATTTATTAACGAAATTAAAAAAATAAACGAGAATAATGCTGAAAAAGGAACTTTTTTAAAAGCAGACAGAAAACACCTGCTGAACAGTCCTTTTGGACATCTAGACATTACGAGTTTAAAATACCATAATGTCAAGTGGAGATTACATCTTTGAATTCGTGCTACAAGTTTTAGATTCTTCGGTTGAGTCGTTCTTGGTTCATTAATAATAAATTTTGAATTCTTTGTTTAGGATATAAGACATTTTCCAACATAATATTATTAGTGTAGTTTACTTTTATTTTAAATCTTAATCACCTTGAAATAAAATATTACCCTCATTATAGTGTCTTACTTTAATGACTTACGTATTTCATTTATACAGGGTGTGTTATTTAAGATTTTGTATGGTTACATTGTCCGAGGCGCCACGACTTTTAGGGGCGCCGCTAGATAGCGAATATAAATCCTGCGGAGCTCGAGGGGGACTGTCTCTCATGTCTATGCCAGTTAGGGGACCCTCCATGTATGATTTGGGGCGCTTACATATGGCGCTCAAATAGTTACAATGGCTGTAGAATTGAGATTTTTAGTATGGAATGCGAAATGCGCAAAAAAAACAATAGTAGTAGTAATTGAAAGTCAGCACGTAGGTAGACATTTGTTTTCTATTTTCAATAGCTCACATAATTAATTTAATAGACTTTATTAATTCTTAACAGAAGAATTTCCAGTGGAAGCCTATATTTTGATTTTCTAGGGTTGTCCAAATTCAGATTTTGACATTCTTTGAAAACTATAAATAAGTTTTATTGTTTCGGTTTTGAAGTCCTTTTGTCATTTTGCCATTATGAACAATGCAATGAAGGCCTGCTTATATTTAGGTGTTCATTCTCTAAAATTGAATAGTTCTTTGTACCTATTTCTTTTATTGCTTTACCTGTCAGTACCAAACTTGTTCCAATATAGTGCTACTTCTCTGTAGTTCATGCCAAATTCTTGACAGTATCTACGTATCAACATAAAAATTATATTTTCAATAATCAGAATTTCTATGCTGAGTTCATTATAACATTTTAGAGTTGCTATATATCTGCTTGCTTGCGGTTATGTATCACCATGTTGCCTTTCATCATCATTATTATTATCATTTAGAACAAGCTTGTTTTTTAAACCTTCTGGCAATAAAATTTTTCAGCTCATACCTTTCCTTAAAAGCAATTTTTAGCACCATTATGCTTCTATATTTCATCAAGTCTTCTACCTACTTCCGCAAGTTGTTGAGCTTCAATGCAAAAACGAATCCAAAATCCTCTTTAGAACGTAAATGTTTTGTGAGTCCGTCAAATAAAATTGTTCTTGATGATCTACACAAAAGGAAAGTAAGTTCCATGTGGGAAAGGAAACGCAATTTCTTTCTCTGGAAATAATTCCAGAGAATATTTTAGTCTTTTTCAGGCGTTTCATAATGTCATCAAAGTTATACATAATCAGATTACACGCTTAGAAAGAATCCAACGAAGAGACTGATTTTAACAAAGATTTACAATGTATCAGGTAGAGTAGTTGGAACTACTTATTCGTAGTAGATACATTGTGGAAATACCAAAAATTGTTCTTGCAACATTTTCAGATATAAAGTGTGTCTTTGGGTTTGAAATTTCTGAACTCACGAATCTCATTGCCGCCTTTTTTACTCATCAGTGATTTCTCAAAATCTCCCTACTAGCATCAGGTATTGGTGTGTCAGAACTTTGCTGAGATGAACTCTCACTGGAGCAGCATTTTATTCTTTTTTCAGTTGTACTTTCTATTTGTTACTGTCACGATACTCTTTATTGGTGTTTTTATAGTTCAATCTGATAACTTCACAGCACTTTAGACACTGTCAAGCCTGCTTTGTCACAAGAGTCAATCACAATAAGGCATAGACGATCCTATTGAGACTTACTTGCTTGCCAATTAAAGGAAATTTTCCCCAACTGCAAACAATCTGAAATTCACTTTCTTTAACGGGGTTTTTCCCGAGACATTTGAGATTCTTCGAAAAAATTTAAAGTAAAACTAAGGCTATTGTTAATCAGCTCACTAGAAACGTATTTACAAATAAACTACCACTCATTGAACAACATATTATAATTGGTATTAAACTAATTTTCAGCTATGCCAAAATTCGATACTGTTTATCATGAGGAAGTGTCTCAAGTTTCTTCATATGCAAAGAGTACTACTTGACATAGGTAAATCTATGAAGTCAGGATGCAGTCGCAATATTATAAGGTGATGCATCAAACATAATCTTTGATATATAGGCTATTAAAATCTCTTACCTCATAGTCTCCATCATTCATGATGGAAATCTGTAAAATAATAGATGCTTTATAGTTACAATCCAACTAAGCATTTTGTTCTATCTCAAACTGTTTTTGAGATATTAGAAGTGCAAGAGGCGAAACCATTCAAGAGCGACTTTTGTAGTCTACTTCTATTAAGAAAATTTTAATTGTTACATAAATCAAAGGTTTTTTGTTTTTCCTGTGTAGGGAGGCTGTGTTTATTTGTAACAATCTCAGTTTTTTTTCCTGATTGTTTGTTTTGGAACTTATCACTCAAAGTGTCAAAAGTCTTAGAGTGTCAGAGTTTGTCAAGAAGTGTTCTTTGTGCGCATAATGCAGTTTTTAAAAATATTTGTAGCAACGTTACATAATCTTGGATATCTCAAGCAATCATAGGAGTTTGTAAGGCACACAGTAGTTGTTCCCCACGGCTCATTTCTCAAATTGAATGTGTCGATGGTTTGATCTCGATGGCTCAAAAGCCAACTAAAAAGCAGTTGACTAGCTGATATACTGTCTAATGTGATAAGAATGACCTACTGCCTTCCATGTCGTAGCGATTAAATATTTATAAATGAGTAGAATAAACATACTTAAAAAACCCATCGCCTTACAGAATGTGGTGCTTACTTAATCTAAATAATAATAAAACGTCAAATGTCCATCTTGACAAAAGGTGATTGCTCTTTTTATTTTCCGAGAGGTCTCTCAAATAGAGATCTGGAGTGTAACACATATGATGAGAATACCTTGGTAGTTTTCGAACCCATTGGGATAGTGACCTAAAGCCACTCTTTACTTCTCTTACCTGTAGATGTGATAGTAAATATTTATCATACAGGACAGTAGACTTTCTTTGGGAAATCTGATTATGCACTGATTGAGTACAAATAGGATTATATTGGACCAACAGAAAGAAGTCTTGACAATGGGTCTGCCTCTTATAGTTTACCTCTGACTTTGATTCTTTTGAAGAAATCTATCTATCTACCTGCTCAGTAAATACTACATGATAAATAGAAGAGTTGAGACTGACCTATGAATGATTGTACCTCTCGCTGCTCTCTTTCTCGTGCATTTAATTTAGATGGTGTAACCGAGATGGTAGCAATGGCAGAATAATCATGTCTCTGAAGAAATGTCACTCTTCTTGTTAAGCAGGCCTTCCTCATCCTCAAGGTAAATACTACAGGACCTAAATGCGATAGGCAAAGTTTGTGACATGTTCCTATTGATGCTATCCAACCTTCGACATATTGACTTACGTCTTGATTTCTTTGTGGAAATCTGTACATTTAGAACCTTTTCTGAAAGTTAAGTCTTCGAGGGTATTTGCATCCGGTTTATGTCTCCATTGATTTTTTTATTTACCTTATATTTGTTGAATAATTTTTTTAAAATAATTTTTGTTTGATATTTTTAAATCATTCAATTTGTTTTGGTTACTCAAGTTTATTCTCTTCTGTATTTTTGGTTTTTTTTTTCGTAAGAAACTAACAAGTAACATTTGAATAAAATCGTAGCGGAAATATGAAAATTAAAATCACAGAACTGAAACACAAATTAATTTTTCAAAGGTTAGACAACCCACCATACTCTGCTACATACAGGTTAGCATACATGTCAGAAGCTATTTATTTTGTTCTTGGGACAATTTACTGTGTATCGTTTTTCTAATTTACATAATTTGTTTGTTACTTTTTAGCATGTAATTATTATCTTAGAGGAGCCTTTTATAAATCTTTTTGCAGATCATTTTAAATTAAGATAAGTAACGATTTGTATCAAAACAATCAATTGTTAGGAAAGACTTTAATTAATTAGTAATTCAATTATTTTGTAGATGTAGAAATTTTTAATTTCCAATTACCTTCTAACTCAAATGCTGGGTGTTTTTTAAATGAATAAAATACATTCGTTTCATAGCAACTACACTCTGGAGAATCCATAATTCTTTAATCCTTTGTATTTTGTTAGGTATACCTATGAATACGGGGCACATAATTAAAATTCTTTTGAAATATTCAAGATTTGCTTATGATGTTCACAAAGCGGGCGTTTTTTAATGCTTTATTTAGGAATAATCTAATTGGTGAGTTTATTTAAAATGGAAAAAGCAAGGTATTATAACGTAAAAATAGAAATATTAATATGATAAAATTGTATGAATATCTATTAATATCTTCCATTTCGTTAAACGTATTTGCTGAAGGTTACAACATATACATATGTATATATTGTTATGCATATAGTAAGTAATGTTTGGGAGAATCTGAAAATCTAAATTGAAAAGCTGTTACTGCTTTTTGGTGTTTAAGATGATACTTTGGACGTGCAGTATTTGAAGATGTTTAACCAAATCAATGCTGTTAGTGGTTGTAATATTCGTAGCATGGTGTTGTTGGTGTTGTTTTTATTTCCAAGTCATCACGATATTAACAAAAACGTTTTAGTAAAGAAAAGATCGGTTCTGAAAAGAAGAAAAAGAAGATGAAATCTTCTTTGGGCAAATCGCTCATTGACTCTTTCTATCTGGATTTTGCAAATAAATCAAAATCTTGTAACGAGGTAAAAAACGCTCAAAACTTTTGAGACATTTGATAAGTAGATATACAAATATACAAGTACGCAAATTTTGCTTGAAGGATTGAAGGTTGGTAGAACCAAATACGTCAAAATTGCAAAGAAGTTACGCAACTTAAACTACTTTTTAAAGTAAAGTTAACAATGATACAACAGGACCAACGGGTTGCGTTTGTTTCAGAGAATTGTGACGTTCTAGAGGCAATGATGATCATCATACATAAATGATAACGAAAGACAAAAGCAAACAAAGCTGACCCAAATGTTAAGAAATCTTATTTAAAACAAACTTTCTCGTCATCTTGACATTTTCCTCGATGCTGTTTTGTAATCATTTAAAATATTTAAGTAAATAAATAGATAGTTATTATTTCACGTTAATGCTCCTATCATGGTATAAGCAAAAGCAGCTTCTACTAAGCTCCTACAAGTTTAATGAACACTTAATAATGTAATTTACCTCGGTAACTTGCACATCAGCATTAAAAGTTAACAGCAGTTCGTTGCCAAGACGTAAATCTCGGTGCGTAGGTGACGTAAAGCGTATTTCCTGCAAGAATGATGTCATTCTCTAAATGAAAAATTAATTGGGGTTTTATTCTATAATTAAAAGGATGTAACTGTGAAATTGAATTTCTGGAAGTTAATAATTTAAAATTATCTGCCTAACCTTCATTAGTTTTCATTTGAAAAACTCGAATTCTTTTGTAACTTCAAATACTTCTTTTAATTTTAAATTAGTGAAATCGAGATTAACATTCTCATTGCATCTAAATTGAATTTGTAACTACTAGTTAACTGACTTTAGAAGGTTTAAGCTTAAAACAAAATTAGAATAAACAAATTTTGTTATTAGCTCGTCTTTCTTTTTAATAAAAATGATAATTCTGTTCATGCAGAGACTGTTAAATCAGATAGAATATGAGTTTGAATCGTTTGGTATAAAAACTTTATTATTGTAGTTTAATACTCGATCTCATCGATTTCTATCTCTGTAACGAATTAAAATTTGAAAAAATTTCAAGAGAAGAAGTTGTATTAGTACTTTTCTTTATGATAAAACGCCTATACTTGATTTTGATACTATTGAGTAGTTATACTTTTTAGTAATGTAAAGCTCGACACACTTAGTAACTCTTTCTTCGCTTATAGAAGTTATCAAATAAAAACTATTTCCTGTGTTAAGATAAATGTATGTTGCCATTAGTTTTGTAATGAATATACAATTAATATCAATAGTTAGATTACCCGCTACATTTAAGAAAGACTAGAAAAATCAATATTGTTAATCACGCCTCTTACCTTCAAAGCGACACGTGAGCAGGCTTTATCATTTTCTCAGTTTGAGAAACAACGAATACTTGAACTTTACAAACGATTAAAAAAACTATAGTACTCAAACATATCGAAAACAGTAAGAGGTTACGCAAAAAGGTCTATTCAAACATAAAAGACATCAAAGGGATTTACAATCATATTAATCAGGATATTTCACGTATGCTTGCACAACTATTATCTCACAAAATCCGACAGTAATATTAACCGTAACTTCAGGATATTTATAAATTGGCGGTAATAGTTATCTTCTGTTTCTAACTTCATCAAATCTTATTTTTTAGATGAGATAACTAAATGACTTAAGCAACAATGTCTGCACAATTTACACCGAGCAATGTTGTTACCCAACGATTATTTCTTATTATACTGAGTGTACCATAAAAGCGTGACAAACTGACTTTTTGTTTTCGAAATAGGACCTCTATGTATTTTTATACAAAGTGTTCATAAATGCTTCTGGGTCCAATTGGCTATGGAATCTAATTTTGATGTGCCGCCTTGTTGATTTATTTCAACAAGTAATACTTATTTGCTTTCTGTCATTTGTTAATTGCAAATGTCATTGTTCTGCATTTAGTAATTTAGTTGATCTTGTGCTGAAATTTGTTGTATTGTCCCACATCTTTTCTCTCTAATTGCGCTGATTGTACAAAAAAGTCTTTTACAAGACTAAAGTTGTTCTTGTACTGTGTCTGTGTAATCATAGTAAGACATTAAAAAATACTGATGAAATTTATTTTTAGCAACATTGTAAACAATGGTCTATACTGTTCACAAGATACGTTTATCGTTACCTCTTATTACCGGAATGGTGTAGTTTACTAGGGAAATTAGGCATATTCTATTTAAGCTTGCAAAGATGAATTTTGAATCCGATTTCCTGATGTTAATGTTCCCAATAACGCTTTAGTTTCTTACATTGAAGATGTAGTTAGTCGCTTTGCTAGAGCAGCATCTGTTGAAAAAGGTAAATCTTCTGGAAGAGCTGCTTGAAGCTGTCGAAGAAGTGAGACAAGTAATCGAAGAAAATCCACAAACCTTATTTCGCAGAATTTCACTTCAAGTACTTGCCAGAAAATTGTTAAAAAACAACTGAAATTATATCTTCACAAAACAACGACTGTGTAAGAACTTACACCACTAGATTATGGTAGTCAAAGAGAATATTGTACATACATGGTATGAGAACAATTTGTCTTTTTACTCCGATGAGGTCTGGTTCTATTTATCTGGGTACGTAAATTCGCAGAATTTTAGAATATGGAGTGCTAAAAATCCTCACCGTTTTGTTGAGACATCTCTAGATCCCATCAAAGTGGGTGTTTGAATAGCAGTCTCTCACAGAAGGCCTATTGGTTCTATAGTTTTTCATGACACTGTCACTGCTGAAAGATATAGAGAAATTTTAAATGTCTTTGTTAATGAACTGCACGATGACGAACTCGAATGAAGCTATTTCCAGCAGGATGAAGCTACAGCTCATACTGCACGAGCAACGATTTTTTTATTTTATTATTTATGTTGTTAGCTACTAAATGTTTTTTATTTTTGATGTTGTTGATGTGAGCGTATGAATAAACATTATTAATAAATTGCAGGTAATGTTTCCTTTATTTTGTAATTATTTTTCTTTATTCTTAGCTACTGACGTCGAAAAAAATGTGTTCTTTAACACTTTATTAGATTAGTTGAATTCCTACACTCTAAACAAGCAACCATCATCACAACGATGCAATGCATGTAACGTGACTAACATTCTAAATACATATCCTGTTTTTCAAAAGGCATAACAATAACGCATCCTTGTTTAGTTCTCTACAGAAGACAACACTTTATAATTATTTTTGTACCTAACGTATTATATTTCTTTTAATAATATGATACTGTACGTGCTGTATTATTGGTATATGCATATACAGGTTGTAATTTTGTTGATCAGTCTTCAATCCCTATGTTTTTAAAGATTCCATTAAGATGTAAAAAATTGTTTGCCATCTTCTGATTTGTTACTGTATGTTAAAAAAAGTTCCGACGCTTACTATTTTCGTACAGTAACAATTAATTTTAGTTTTTTTAAATTAACACCCTGTATATTCTTAAATATTCTAAAAGATAATAAAAGTCCCTGTCTAATGATATGTTACACTTTTAGATTTTCTCGGTGTTAAGCTGGGAAATTAAAAAAATAACAGATATAGTAACTTTTAAAGAAAGAATGTGTCAAGATAACATTTGAAGAGCAAAAATGAATTACTGCTGTGCAAAAATAGTACGCGTAAGAATCTTCTTCTCATGCAAGACGACACCAAAAAACCTTTCTGATGTATCAACTCAAAAAAGTTATAATCTAGCCAACGAAATTGCTACCATTCTGTAGATCAATACTGAACATGTGTGAACATTGGTATGCGTCCTTTGATATATTCTAGCTTCACCGTCTATTAGGTAAACGTCGCTCAATACCAACATTTGACAATAGTTGTTTATGTACTTTATATACACGCAGTACGGCAAACTACACATTTGTAAACAACTAAACATTGGCATGCATTGTGCAGAGCCGACGATAATTTAGCTAAAGATGTTTTTGTTTATATTTATTATAAACCTTTGTGCACCCCACCGTAAGTGGGCAAAGGCGTGAAAAATTGATGTGTTTTTTTTTACTGTGATTAGCACATACAGCATCGTAGTCTCTTAAATTGAATAGATGCAACTACTTATATAGCAAGAAGAAAAGCGACATCTACCTGCACGGTTAAATATTAGTATACATCACAGAAACCTTCCATATTTATAAATTATGAAATCAGTAGAGTGAAAAAAAAAAATAGATAGTTAATACAATAATTTTATAAGGAAACTATCTAAAATGTCGAATGTTTGTGCTTTAATAAAGAACCGTTTGACACGGTAATATTGTTTGTAGAATATTTCAATGTAAATTTAATTTAAGACAATTTAAAATCGTGTCATACACATTTGGGAAAATTGATTTAAATCTTGAAACAAAAATTGTGAATATTTAGAAATCTTTTATTTGTTAAGAATGCGTTAATACCTGCGCAGAATGCTAATTTCTGCAAACCACGCTAAAGACACTAACCTAACTTTTACTTTGCCTCACACGTGTTCATTGTTTACCTTTATTCGTTGTTAGTGGATGGTTATCGGATTGCGTGCTCGTTTTAATTTTTAGTTTTATTGTATCTGATATCGTTTATATTAATTTTTAAGATTTTGGGAGTTCGAATAACCCGAATAACAACTTATTTGCAAATTATTAACAGCATGTTTGAGGGTTGATTGAAATGCGTTTATCTTCAAAACAAGGTGAAATAATTGCATTAGTAAATGAATGAAAATGATAATCTTACAAATAAACAAAAATGTCTTAAATGTCGAAGTGTCAGCAATTATGCAAAAAACTGCTCAAAACGTAAATTTAGTTTAGGTGTTAGTCATAACAAGCAAGGGTACGAAACCCAGTAGTAAAGCTTTTCTATGTGAAGTTGAAGGTGCAGCTGTATCTGATGTATGGATATCCGACTTTGGTGCATCAATGCTATGACCAGTTAGAAGCAATATTTTTTGACCTAGTTATAAGGCTCTTATTTATAGTTTAAGCTAGAAATAACAAGATGATACTGGCTTATAGGCAAGGTGAAAAACGTTTTTGAGGATTATGGTACCAGCATATGCAAGACATTGGTAGAAATCTGTTTTCTGTTGGACAAACTATCGAAAGAGGATATCATTTCAGAACTGATCAAAATAATTGTTTTTCAATTAAAAACAATACTGTTTGACATACAACAAAGATTCTAAAAAAGCATGAAATCGTAGTTCAAGAGGATGAAGAATTCTGTAAAGGCTGTATATATGGTAAGCAATATCAAAACAGTTTCAACGAGAAAACAAATTATCTTTAGATAATAGGCATATGTGAACCAATGCAAGAAGAATCGGTTGAAGGTGCAAAATATTTCTTATGCCTCAATAATTATCATTTAAGAAATTGTCAAATGTTTTTCTTATGGTCGAAAATAGATGTTGGGAACTGTTTAAAAACATTTAAAGAATTTAATACTAAAGACCTTTGTTCTGTTTTTGAATCCAAAGGACTCAATTTTAAAGTTGTTATGCGTTGTACTTCCAAACAGAACGATTGCGCAGAAAGAAAGAATAGCACGTTAGTTGAGAATGTTAAAATAATGATACATGCTAAGAAGTTGTCACTCAAATTATGAGCAGAAGTTGCAAATAATGTAGAGTATGTTATCAATCATACAGGTTTGTCTCCTGTCAAAGACAAAACATCAATGGAAATGTGGTCTGGAAAAGAATAAAGGTATTGACCATTTCTGAGTGTTATGTACATGCACCAAACCAATGTAGGCATAAATGGGACCAGAAAAGTGTACCAGGAAATGCAGTAGTAACAGAGAATCTTGTAATGTCGTCTTCAAAAATCAACGGATATTGCAAAACTTCACGAAAAAACCAACAACAAATATCATTCATTGTAAAAGTACAGTGTCTGATTATGAGAATAATGATGGTTATTCAAATTCAAATAGTCTGACTGAACAAAATAAATTTGCAAAAAAATAAACGAAGAATTCAAAAACCAAGTTATTTCTATGTTCTGTTGGTTGAGTGTAATACACCAGATTTCTAGAAGAGGTAGAACAGTGACAGAACATCATGGACGAAAGATGCCTGAGAACCCAACACAGGACTTGGTTGAGTTACCAGGAGGAAAGAAATTTATTGCAGACTGGTGGAAGTATAGCACGGATGGCAAAAAGCTATTCACGAAAGCCTTGAGTCGATTATGATGGAACTTATAGTCCAACTGCCCATTTTGACACAATGCGTGCCATCCTTAGCATTGCAGCATTTCAGAAACGCAAACTTACTATACAGTTTGGTGTGAAGACTGCATTTCCTACATGGCTAACTTCAATAGGAAGTTTTTGTGAATAAGCCACAGGTTTGTGAAAATAGTACCGGAAAACTGTAAATTAAATCGAAGATTTTACGGTAAGCTTTAAAGTGCTGGAGTAGAAGTTTTGCTGATTTCTTAAAGGCACAGAATCTGAAAAAAAGTAGGTACAGCAGAACTGTAAAAAGTTGTTGATTGCTATTTACGAAGATAATGGGCTGTTAGCTGATGTAGCAGAGTTTATAAATGAACTACAAAAACAGTTTAAGGTAACTGTTGGTTCACATTTTTTATCAAACAATTCTGAAAAGATTTCGACTTCTCGATACAAATCCAGTCTTTACACCCTGAGTAAAAGAAGAAGAAAATAAAGAGAATCCATTACTGGGAGGTAAGTATTTATTCATATCGGGAATCAGTGGGAAGCCTTATGTACCTTGCAGTTACTGCACTCTCAGACATCTATGTTGTCTGTGTGTTATCCAAAAACTTGAATTGTGCCAAGTTGTCAGACTGGAAAGCAATCAAGAGGGTGTTCAAATATTTAAAAGGAACGGTCGATTATGACTCCTGTATAAAGTTGAACAACGATTCAACATGAAAACGTTTAGTGATGCAGATTTTGCGACATTGCGATGGATGCTTCGGCCAAGGTGAATTGTAGAGTTAACGTCTGAACAATTTAATTATTTAAACGAAGAGAGAGATAACTCGTTTTGCCACAATTATAGACTCAAATCGAATTTATACCTTAGTGATTGTAAGTCACATCCTGGATTAAAAAATCGTACTAGTTCAGTGGTTAAGCGCAATGCTCATGAAGTAAGCAGATCTCGTCCGTAATTTGATTAGATCATCTAAATTTGAAATTTAAAAAGGTCTAGTAGATGGTTTAATTTGACCTTTATATTCTAAGAAATGAAACACTTTTATTTCTAGTGATCAGGATCGCCACCTTTCTGGTTTGGAACCCACGTAAAATTGTAGTTTCTTTTTTTATTCCAGATAAAGAGTAAAATTAAGGAAAGTTCATGATTCTAAAGTTTAGTTTAGTTTTCTAAAACTAAGTCATTTTTGCCTGTCTTTTTGGTTTCCTGGTCTCAGGCTCACGTTAAAACAACTCATTGTCCATTCCAGTAACTACTTGAAACAAGCATCCTTCTTCTTTTTCTCCAAACCGCTTGAAACGATTGCAACAGATAGACAACGCTTTTCTATCTGTTTCCCAATTAATACTGGCGTCTGTGATAATGTATATAAAGTATTTGTTTTAGATGGTTCAACTGAGAGGAAGGAATAGATATACTACCGTCAGACTCAAAAATCTTCAGGGCGAGCCTAGCTATGGACTATATCTCAACGAGGTGTAGACACATTAGGGTGGTATTTATACCTCAGCCAGGAGGGTTTACTGCACTGACAAACTTTTTAAGGTCTTTTCTTGATATGGACAAGGCCTTTGATAACACCTGTTTTGCTTGCAGGGAAGGAAGATTCGAGGAAACGCTGCAGATTAATTAGGTTCATGCTCAGGGACAGAATAATATTAAACTCAACCTTACTGGGAAAAGAATATGCAACCAGGATGCTCTCAAGAGGAAGTCTTATTCTCCCTACTGTCGACAAAGTGTGCAAATGGCACTTTACATAATGGAGAACTTACAATGGCTGAGGAGATTAAATATTTTAAAGTGATTTTGAATTTCAAACTTACCTGAAACCAACACGTTGCCAAACTAGCAAAAACAGGTGTTCATCACTTTAGTGGTAGCAAGACGAATGTATAAAAAAACTTGGAGACTCAGATCTAGTATAATACATTGGCTATATAGTAGCCCTTGGTGTGGTGTGCTTTCTAGTGGTAGTAAGATAGCAGTGCAAAACAAGTTTTATCATTTAGATTGCCTTTTGTGTCTTTTGATTATTTGTTAGTCTTAAGTCCAAAATAAGGAGAAGGTCATCTAGATTGAAGGAAATCTCAATCCAAAATGAAATATCCTCCAGTCATCTTGCTACAGAACACCCTCCTAATCCTACTAATCACCACCTTTTTGCCATCAACTCAGACGTGTCCGAATAATAATTGTTCCCGCTCATCTACACCAATTTCTGATTACGGAAGTAAATCCACTATATCCCGTTCTAAAAGTGCATAACTACGATCTAATCCTGCAGGTGCTCTTAGGGATGTTTGTAAGCTTCTTGGAGCCCATCGACTTCTCTGGGTGTTTCAGCTAGAAGCGAGATCATTCGGATAAGTGCCGTTCTTTTATTTTTCTTCTCTTTTGTCTGTAGCGCCACTCTTCGCTGCCGCCGACAAAAATATCTGGGAATGCAAAGCATAACCACAAGGAATTCAGTTTTGTTTTTGTTTTTTTCAAACTTCGGCGGCCATTATCAAAAAAACAAAGACACCACGTTGTCTTTAGTTTTTGACGTAGAATCCAAATCTGAAAACAAAATTTCAAAATTAAAAAAAGTGAGGACAGACAGGTTTCGCAAATTCAGTAGTGATTCCTTCGGAGTTCGTTGAAAATTCTAATAAATATTTTGTTTAAATTCAATTAGTAATAATAATCTCAGACTCTGTTTTGTTATCTATCTATATACGGATACTTATATGCAATTATGCAACTGTACATATCTCCAGCTTTTAAATTATTATAAAAAAACTAAATGTTTCAATTTTACCTCTAGGTGTAGTAGCGTTATCTCTCACAATAAACTATAAAACAGTTTCCTTATATACGAAAAACTTCACTATGTTACGTAGGTATTCAAAATATAACCAGAATTTTTAATGCCTTTGCTCGACTACGTTGGGCACGAAGGGGGGCTTGTAATAAATATAAACAAAACAATCTTGTACAGGGTAGATCAAATTTAAATTGATTGTTCGTTTCTAGATGATGATATT